>OLMO02000324.1:6511091-6566668 GCA_900291935.2 Cassiopea xamachana
CACACACACACACACACACACACACACACACACACACACACACACACACACACACACACATATATATATATATATTCACATCTATATTCTAAGTATAGATGTGAGTTGCTAAATAATTGCCTACAATTGAGAAAATAAATTCTAAATAATTACACTAAAGGAGGGAAATCTAAGAAAAGAAATATTTGCAGGATACAGTTTATAACCTGTTAGCTCAAAGTCTGCATAGCGGTGATTATATGTTACGTAATGAAGTTTAATTGGAATTCCGAAATATTGACCAAGGCCAATAATTAGTATAATAGAGGATTTTTTGCTTTTGCGAATAAAATATTTTTGTACTTGCTTTTGCATAGTAATGTGTAGAATCAAGGTATCTTGTTTAATATGCAAATTCAGCGTAAAGAGCTGAGATGTTTTGAGTTATCAAGTTATAGTAATTTGTCAAACTAGGTATGCAATTATAGGTTATGTTTACGAAATGCTTTCTGATTTATCATTCAGACCTCCTTAACTGCA
The DNA here is from genome assembly GCA_900291935.2 of Cassiopea xamachana. NCBI lineage: Eukaryota > Metazoa > Cnidaria > Scyphozoa > Rhizostomeae > Cassiopeidae > Cassiopea > Cassiopea xamachana. The sequence continues at coordinate 6,511,611 of OLMO02000324.1, forward strand.
CATACAATACAACATCCTTCTCAGATCGGAATCATTTCACCGACTTGCAGCCTGGAAATAATTGGAATCCTCTAATCAATCAGACTCCTTCATGTCATGGCTCAGACGGTGGTGCCATAATGACTGGTTTAAAGCTCGAAAACAATGGGTCAGGCATACGATACAAGTATTCATGCTGTAAATTCAAGGATCCTATCTGCCAACTGAGTGAGAAAATCGGACCTAAAATCGATTGTGGGAGGCTCGCTTTTATAAGCTCATTCCAACGAAAGGAGGAGATAAATACGCTAAGGTATTCATACAAATGCTGTGAGCTCTTCCAGTCAAGATGGGTAGGACGAATGCAGTGTATAGAAAATGCTACGCAATTCGTCGGTCTCAACGCAAATTCGGTTTATGTGCTGACAAACATACCCATCCAATGCCCAGCTGGCTATGGTCTGTCTATGCTTACATTAAAAAGCAATGCAGCCAGGAACAAAAGGCAATTCATCTTCCGATGCTGCCATGTGTCGTACTGAAACTATGTTTACGCATCGGTATTGTACACGAGCACAAGAATAGATATGTAATTGTAGGGTTTAATCATAAAGGCCATCGGCAAAATGTTACTTTTAAATAATTCCTTTCCTCTAAGAATTCTTGTATGTTCTTTTCTTTGCAACTTCTCTATGTATTTGCGGACAAAAGGGCACCAGAAGCAAGGAGGCTGCGGGGCAGCTGTCCCCAGAAATGATCATATGGGGGTAGTGGGAGCAGCAGCTGTCCTCATGAAGCTAGAAATGCATAGCAACAATGAATGTGAAGGATGAAATTCTAGAGAATAAGCTTTATTAACATTTAAATTTTGCATGATATGGATTTATATGAAAATATGAAAATAAAATGAAATGAAAATACATGAGTGTAAATATTGGCTGCCATTGAGAAGCTCCTTGTGTAATGTCAAAAAGGGCGTAGCCATGAGGGGTGCAGAGGAGTGCCCCACCCATCAACATTCGTTTGCCACACATTTTCCAAATGCCAATAGTGCTCGTCAACGTTGCATTGCTGATAGAATCCAAGGAAAGTAGAAATAGTAGGATTGCAATGCGTGGTCTATTGTTCTTGACTGAATTGGGTGGTAGATACATGGAGAGATAATATGGCGGATATGTGAGGGCAAGAAGTCAACACACACAACCCTTTTGCCAACTACTAAATATTTCCGCGGAATAATCAATTTAAAGTAGGGGTCTCAAACTCAAATTACCTGGGGGCCGCTGAAAGCAGATTCTGGGTGACTCTGGGCCGCAGGATGCATGTTGAAAGACAATTGCCAGAGCTTGTATGTAAATGGAAAACAAAGTGGTTCACAATAGTTAAACAAAGTGTTCGTCAGCGACGAAACTAAGAGGCTTAATTTGGGGGTCGTAGGATAATAAAAATTCCGATATGATTAAATTGTCATTTGACTTCTACACGTTTCCTGTACCTACAAACTTTCATTAAAAAGGCTGGCTCTTTACAGAGTTGATTGTATGTGCTCGACACAACCCGGACTCTGATAATGAAATGGTGGCAGTTTTGATGGCATTTATGCGCAAACCAAAGATATTAATGTCTAGTTAGGAAATGAGCAAAACTGTTAAAAGGGAGAAAAATGGGTATCTGGGGACTCCGCCACCAGAAACTTTTCATTGCCCACGCCCTTCACGTTGTTGGAAAAGGTGAGAAACGCCTTCCAAGCCTTGTCATTTATTCCTAGATTTTTGGAAAGGAACTGTAAAGCGAAAATACAATCTATACTTAAAAGCCACTTGTGGTTGTTTGAAATCTGCAATGGCTGCTTCAAGAATATGGAAGACAACAAAAAGGCTACTAGTTCGAACATTGTGAGTACAACTAGAAGTGTGCAATCATGTAAGCAAATTCTAAATGTAGTCTATGGCTTTCAAGCTTAAGGTTACCTGGCACAACATTGCGAATTTACCTTCATATGCAAACCCATCAAGTTAGTAAATTCCCACTGCAGTATTTGGCTTTCGAGCTTGTGTTATTTGGCTCAAGGTTGCAAATTCACCTAGAAAAGCACACTCATTAAGTCACTGTATTCCAAGTGCAGTGTGTGTGATTTTCCAACTGCAATTGAGTTTTCCAAACATTTAGACGGTCAGGCACCCACTTCCACCCACCCACTCTCCTATTATTTATATGCCTGTTGATCGTTAGCGGGAAGATGATTCACAAATATAAAGAATACCTGCTAAAAGATTTAATAATGTTAGACTGAATTGTACAGAAAGCTGTGCAGCAAAAGTTACACAATCGACCGTGAGGTGCAAATCTAACCACGCAAAGCCATTGACTATAAATGCCAAGAAAAGCTCCTGAGCATTCGTTCCTTCTTGAAATCGTCAAGTAAGCAAGCTCCAAATGTAGTGTTTGGCTTTCAAGCTTAAGGTTAGCTGGCACAACATTGCGAGTTTACCTTCATAAGCGAAGCCATCATATAATATAATAATATATTCCCACTGCAGTATTTGGCTTTCCATCTTTGCTAAACTGGACCCAACATTGAAAATTCACCTAGAAAAGCACACTAATTAAGTCACTGGATTGCAAGAGTAGTGTGTGATTTTCCAACTGCAGTTGAGTTTTCCAAACATTTGGGGTGTCACTCAGCCCCCCAACACTCCCACTATTTATGTACCTAGTGATCGTTAGCTGGAAGATAAGTCCCAAATAAAAAGAATGACTCTTTAGAAAGGTTTAATAGTGCACCATTGAGTTGCATAGAAAGCTGTGTAGCAAAAGTAAACAATTGAACGTGAGGTGTAAATCGTTGGCACTTCACGCGTGAGAACGATTCTCATCGCACATTGGACGGATAAAACCCACACGCCCCAATAACTTACACCTTCCATATTAAGCTGCGCGCGACAAAATATCACTCAACGGGCTACATTTGGTCCGGGGAGAACAGGTTTGAGACCCCTCCACATAGAAATGACTCGTGGTTGGCCAGTTAATATTATAGGGCTTGACAAGAGTGAATTGTAATTATTTGTGTGAATTGGGCCTTAATAGAGCAAACTTAAAGTGGTGTTCTAAAAAACAAGTGACCGCCGGCTTGGATTGATAGGATATTTAATGTGAACACTGGCTTGATAGAACTTGAAACGGGGAATTAGCCCAGCATTCGAAACGATCGATTAATATTGAAGCAGCAACTAGTTGGGTTCCATTCGAGACAGAAATCATGAATAGATATGCAAAAAAACTTCCTATGTTTTTGAATGCAAATGTTTTAGAGTCTTCAAAATCCATAAATGATGCATCAGACCTCTTTTAAGAATAACTATATCTATGCTGCATTGTAAAACAACGGGATGCAACAATCCTTTCCTCTGTACCTCAACTTGCTTGATGAGATAATGCAACTACCAGATGTACAGTATGGATCAAATACGTACAGTATCAAAAAAAAGTTTACATGCAGATGATGGAAGTGGTAAGTGCTAACCCCCGTCTACATTATCCCATGGATACAATGGCAACCAAGTATTGCATAGATACTTGGTTTCAGCTGATAGACTGACTTCATTGCTTGCAGACATGGTTCGTAAGTGCTGTGTTTGCTTCTTATGCATTTGCCCTTTGCTGATTATTCCTTCAAAATGCATGCAGAAATTTTACAAACTGGCGGGAGAGGATGGGGATGCAGAAAAAGTAGCTGACGAAAACATGCCATTTCTAATGCAATCGTTCCTTACTTGTGGATCAAATGAAGACTGTTCAGAGGTTGTAAAAATCAAACGAGGCAGTGAGTTCAACGAAGTGCTTGGTTAGCAAGCATTCAAGGAATATTTGTTTATATTCACTTGTTTATAAGAAAGTCGACACACCTAACAGTGATGGTAGGTATGAGCTCCCACATTGCCTGAAGAGTAAAGTGATTCATTGCAAGCTCTAGCTAGGGAGAGGCTGTAGGCATATCACTGCAATGATTACAGTTTTCCAAATAATATATGCTAATAATACAGCTATAGCGGCTATGGTAGGCAAAGAAGCCACTTGTTGCTGAGTTATGGAAAGGTAGGGGTGAAAATTCGATCAGATATTTAAGACTGCCTTGCACTCCCTCTTCATAAGTACTTAATAACCTGTCCCTAAACTACCAAAATTCATTAATAAAAAATGCAGCTCATATTTCTCATTACAGAAGATCCACCATGGAGTAAATGGTACACTGGTATGTGCAGTGCTAAATGTGGAAGAGGAATAGCAACACTGGCTCATTATTGCTAAAAGCATTTGGCATGCGAAGGGGAAAGTTCAAAGGCGGAGGCGCATTGTAACATAGAAGGCTGATCAGGCTTATGCTACCAAATAGTTTCAAACAATTCTATGGAAGTGCAGTGGGATTAAATCAATAATGCATTGCATCCAATAAATCAGAATTAAAATATTACCATAACTTTAAGACATAACCATGTACGGACAAGAAGTTCGACCAGATGAAGACAAATCAATGATTAAGACATTGCTTAGAGTACGTCTTGTGATAACCCGTCCCATCTCCAATTAACAAATAAGATATTATTGGCGTTTTTAAAGCTGAAAGTGAGAAAAACATGTGGGCAAAGCGTGGGAAAATCCAATGAATCGAAAATTTAACCAGAGCACGAAAAAGCAGCAATATTTTGTAACATACTAGGTATGTCTAAGTACTAAGTATGTCTCACAATGTTGCCGCTTTTCGTGCTGTTTAAGTTCTGTAGTGCCAACAGAATATTTACGAATTGCAGAATATTCAGATTTGTTTGATTGATTGATTGATGGATTTGATTTTATATTATTTACACAAGGTAATATATTCAGTAATGAAAAGAAAAAACTGAATTACAATGTGCCCTGTCTAAAATCCCAGCTAATCTATATACAGTTAATGAAGACAACTGTCTAGAAAATCGTAAATAAGGGAAAGCAAGGAATATGCTTTGAGTATTATGATGCTCCTTATAAGACGTGCTAAAATATTTCAGCTTTCCAAATGGGACCTGCTTCCCTTTACAAAGTATACAAAGTAATGCTAGCGTTATGCGTCATACTACCATGAGCGAGGCATTTAGCGATGCACAGCATGTTACCAAAGCTGTGCAGAAATCTGTTGTGAAATTTATCTAAATTGCTACTGTGTCATACTACCATGAGCGAGTAATGCATTAGCCATGGAGCTTTTATATGGTTGATAAGCTCCATAGTTTAAGTACTAAGAAATCTTTGAAAGAAAAATACAGGGAGAAATGAGAAGGAAGTAAAGGATGTGAAAGTCTATTGAGAAATTGAATGTTAAATTGGTTAAAAAATCGAGGGCAAGCTAAGCATAATCTGCGTGTACATAAATAATCAATATATAAATCGCTGTATTTGGAAAGGACTAAATTTTCTTACAGATTACACCAGATAGCCTTTCAACTCCTAAAATGAGGAGTGGTCATATATTTATAGCTAAATTACATTTTCTCGTATGTCAATACATGGCCACAAATTTTGCATGTCTTACTATACTCGTCCTCGTCTTCATTATAAGTCTCGTTCTCAGAATCGTAATCATGTTCATGCATTTTTTCCACTTTTTGCCACGTGCTTGTACGAACAGCACGTCTCAACTCCTTTATACGCTGTTCAAATTTCTTTTGTTTTGTCTTCTCTTTGTTCTCCACTCTCTTCTCTTTCTCTTCTTCTATTTTGTCCAAAGACTGCCATATCTCTAAAGCTCTAGCGATCACATGAGGTTTGTAATAAAGTTTCATTTGTCCCCACCTCTCATTGTGCGGATTCTTCCTTAGGATATACTTCAATATTGGTGTCCTCAAATCTAAATCACAGTCTTTCAGCAGATACTTTGTTTTCGCATCTGTTTTTGTACACAAACCATGTTTCTCCTCACTTCTACAATCGTCACAAACTAGTACATCGAAATTCCGCAACAAAAAGGAACTATCGAAGTCTTTGAAACAATCTTTGCATTTCGACCTGGTACTCTCATCTAACAGAGGTGGTGGGAGCTCTTCAATAAGAGTAGGAAGATCCACCATAGCCAGTTCTTCATCTAGCTCATCCTCAATGAAGAAACCAGCCCCAGAATCTCGTTGGCAAGCCAAAAGGCTAACGGTGTCATCTTTCTGTAGACGCACTTTTGCTGGCTTTGTAACTACCTCTTCTGGACAGTTTCTCTTTAATCCTGTTAGCCTACAATCGATACAAAGTGGCGTTGACGATGACTACAAATATTGTGATCAAAATATTATCTATGTACCAAGTCAATACATTGTTGAAGAAAGAGATGTTATGAGAAAATATATTTGACATATAAAAGGTAAGATCTCCATGTAATCAGTGAAGACTCTTAAGAAATTTCTGGACATACATATTCATTATCAAATTCACTCACAAATTCACTCTTTGCTTGATTGAGTGATTGATTGTGTCATTCATTCATTCATTCATTCATTCATTCATTCAATCATTCATTCATTCATTCATTCATTCATTCATTCATTCATTCATTCATTCATTCAATCATTCATTCATTCAATCATTCATTCATTCAATCATTCATTCATTCAATCATTCATTCATTCAATCATTCATTCATTTATTCATTCATTAATTCATTTCTTCATTCATTCATTTATTTATTCATTCATTCATTCCTCCATTCATTCATTCATTTCTTCATTCATTCATTTATTCATTCATTCATTCATCTCATCCACTAAGTCACTAACTGACTCACTCATCCACTAGCTCACTGACTAATTCATTCACTCACTGACTAACTCATTCACTCACTCACTCAATCAATCAATCAATCAATCAATCAATCACTTCAATTTGCTTAGGAACAACTCCCCTATTTAGGTGGATATGCCAATGCATGTACTTTAAGTTGAAGCATCTTGATAAGTCAACTACATGCAATTATAAGGTACAAGGTCGTGGCCTCAGGGCCAACCACATAGTACGCATTCACAGTGGGGGAAGAGGGGTTCAGCAAGAAGTGTATATTTGCATACAAAGGGGAGGGGTACTCTTGCTAATATGTACATTTGCTATGCAACTGTACTGCCTATAAATAAACAAAAAATCCTGCTACTTTTCCACTTGCAGTCTTCAATGTTCAACATACTAACATTATGAGTACATTTCAATGTAAAAGTTTGGATCAGATTTCTACTTTAATGCAGTCTTGCAGACTGAACAAATATGCTGATCTCATGATATGATCACAATTCTTCTTTGTGTGCTAAACATTTTGCTAGAAGCAGGTTGAACACTGAAAGCTAATTGGTGAGGGGGGTGGGGATTAAACTTGAAAGTATGTATGCAGACATAAAGGGTACTAGATAACTGTCATTTATGATAAAGATCATATTTACAGACAAAACGTCAAATTTGGTTCCATGATATTGGAATGAAATCTGTAGGGATTTGTAGATCTGGCTTTATCACTATCATACTAGGAAGTGCAAGAATGCAAAATAGAAATAACAAGGGAAGTACAACAAATGTGCTATACAAACACAATATCATGACACCAGGGGTAGAACGAGCAATTGCAGAATGGCAAGATTGTGAGTGCCACGCCCTACAATTATGATGCAGCTTGGTTCCAAAACTCATTTAAAGACATAGCTAGAGGTCCTTCATCAAAACCCTAACTTTTTCTCATCAAATTTGGTTGAATTAGAAACTTGATTGTGGTGAGAAGTGGGAAGGGGTAGGAGACAAGTTCTTTCTATGGATCACCATTGCCACCTCAAACTATTTTTTAAAAAGGCACAGCATTCCTACTCCCCAATCAATGTAAAAGTACACATGTTTTATAAGAAATAAGCTTTCTTTATTCTTTTATTAGATTCCTAATGTTTTGTCAAATCTGGTCTAAGATATGTCTCAAATGTTTCTAAATGCATTAGACAACTGTGAAAAGAGAAACAAATTGTTCCGATTCTGTGAAGATGGATGGTGCTTGAATTTTCTTTCTAGTAAAAACTTTCATAGTAAAAAAATGCTCTTCAAAGTTTGCTTTTGAAGTTCAGCCTGGTTGTGTGTCTCAAAGCTTTCTTAATTCTTGCCTGATTTCAGACTTGTCTTTAAAAGCAAGGCCAAATACATGATTTATTGATAAAAAGCCTTAATTTGCTTGAGCCTCAAATTTCTGGTACACCTTTTCTCATGAAAAGCAAGTTTACTTGACAAATATTCCCAAGTATTTGTTCAGTAGGCATGCTTCTTCAAAAGTACTTCAGTCCATGTACCTCCCTAATGTTTCTCAAAAAACTGCCACTGTGCACAATTCTTATATCAATTTCATATGTGCAAATTCCCATAGTGCATTCATAACATAAGCTCAAACATAGGCAGATCTAGAGGACCAGGGGCACAGGAGGCCATGGCCCCCAAAATAGCAATATTTCCTACAGCAAGCAGTAGGGTTAGTAAACTTCTCACATGAAATAGGCAATAAAGCCTCCCTCCCCTTAAAGTGAAGCTCTGGATCCACCCATGGGCCCAAAGATCTCTGTCATGGAGTAAATTTTCCTGCCAATGGGTTGCCATGGAACTAGCCTATATCATAGTACAAGGAACTAGCCATGGACATAGCCATGGAAATAGTCTATATTATAGTACAAGTACTCTTTGAATTATTTGTATAATGGAATGTAAGTCTCAATGCAGGTTCTATTTGGTCTCATTAAAATTGCTAGAGTGCTTCAAGTGGGTGGACAAGTCACAACCTTTGCTTTGTGAAGGAACTGTATTGTGTGCTTGGAAGATTTAAGGTCATTGACAGTGGCTGAATTGAAAGAAGGTTTTGAAAAAGAACAAGGAGAAGACATCTGGCATTAATTCACTTGTTCATAGAAATGTGAGAGAATACCTACTCTTATATTGAATGTTAGCATACCCCCCTGGGACACAGCCGTCATGCTCTATTGTCTATGTGGACATCAAGTCAGCCGAAAATCTTGCATTCAAGGTTGCCCAAGACCAAATTTGAAGAACTTGGAGATTTTCATGACTCGATTACCAATAGATGACAAAATGAAATCTTGATGAGAAAATTTTTGCATTAGTTTGACATGTTACGATTTCACGTATTTTAACTATATCTCCATGAAGCCTTCTCCTTTCTTAGAAAAATCTTTGCTTTGAAGTGCTTTTCGCAATTCTGCTCTGCATTCCTTGATTTGGACCCTCATATCACAGTTTACATTTGATTGCGCTCCCAGGTGGTTATAGATATCCATCTGGAATTTTTTGCATAAGTTAGAGGAATAATAGCACTATAAAAGTTTGTAGGTGACCCAATTGTCAGCTTTTGCTAAATTGTTTAGATGTTGACTTTTCACACCTTTACACAATGACCATCCTTTCAAATCACTTCGGCAACCCAAATGCAAGTAACCGCAGCATAGGCACTATCTGTTTTTGACCTTTTTGCTTTTATTTGTGCGTTATGAGAGAAGCGCGAGCAAATTTTTGGCCAAAAAACTGTGAGGAAAACAAACGCTATACCACAGGATATACAGATCTATGCAGTGCTTTCTGAAATGCCACATCACTCAAGGAGATCAATTTAGTACTGCATTTTAGCGATCTGACTGAGCGGCATGGTATTTAACATTATCACCGGCGCTGTTTAGTAATTGCCAACATGGCAGACATGGAGGCGGTACGAAACTGCATTAGTACCGTATAACCATCATCTAAACATACCTTGCCTGTCGCAGGAGAACTGCACGTTGTCGATTTCTTTCAATTCGCGCTCTTTGATGGTCTGTCAGTTTACTTCCATTCGTTTCTTCTGTTTCTAATGGACCTTTTTCCTCTTGTGCTATTCCATTGCTGTTGCTGTTCGCGCCAGATTTATCCGCCATCTTTGTGAGAGCCAAAGTCTTGCCACAGATCTTATTGCTTATGAAGTGTAAGGATCGGTAACAAGTGAAGTTATATTAATTTCACGTGTAGGGATGCACAGTTGTCTTGCTACATGACAAATCTCCAATTCTATATCGATTCCAAAATTCCACCACATCTGATTTCTGCTCTGTTCTGTGATAAATATTGCGGGAAAGTAATTTGGAAAAGAGATTTAGTTGTTGAAAGAGAGGTTGTTGTATAAGTCTACCTTTGCTACTCTAACCATTCTGCAACTCGCGGCAGGCAAGATGTTTTTGAAAATACTTTCAACTTCAACAGCTAACTTATCAAAGAGGAAGGAAATTCGCAATGTTATTGGGCTCATTCAAAAGTGCAACTTTTGTGCGCAAAGTAGCGATGCAAGGTAACTAGAAAGACCCATATAAAAGAAAGAAATTTCTTTTTCTTGCCAATGTCATTACATAACTTACAATCTCGTGATCTCTAGGCCATTAGACATATGTTGTGGAGTTGCTTCCACATATTTTGCAGTGTTTAGACAATATTCTGTATATAGTTTCGGACCTACTTCATGTCCACCAGTATGAAATAGGCCAAAACATGGTGCAATTACACACACTCAATGTTTAGTAATTGCCACCGTAGCAGACATAGGGGAAGTCCAAAGCTGTATTAATGCCATATTCTCTTAAGAGAAACATGACATTAACGCCTTGAGAAAAATTTCATTTTTATTTGCAGGCCAAAGACTGGAATAATGTTGATGAATATGGGAGGACCTGAGACCACTGATGAAGTGCATAGTTTTTTGTCAAATTTATTCCATGATGGTGACCTGATACCTTTACCATTTCAAAAGTAAATTTTTCCAATTTATTCAAAATACCAATGAAAGTATTGACATTCTAATTAATGTTCTGGATATAGCATCATTCCTTCTCTTGAATAAAGTGATTCATCAACTGTGCTACAATATGTCTAATAATTATCATAATGCCTAATTTTTCTCTGACTCTCAGTATTCTAAAATTTGCCTGATTTTGAGCCTTGGAGTGTTCTTATAATATACTTAAATGCCACAGCTGCAGCCTCACCTAAAAGTCATATGAGTATATGCAGGTCCTTGTTGGTGCTTTACAATATTCTCCCAAATAAAATGATTCATTAATTACCACCAGCTAGATTTTTAAAGGAATGACACCATTTCTTGCTGAGTTTGCTGTGGTATAGTCACACATGTAAGAAGTAACAAAAGCAGGAAACTATGGGCCTTTCCCCTGAATGATGCACCTTGTAACTAAGATCCTTTTAAGATTTACATGGCCAAAGAGCCTGATATCAGGCAAAGGGCTGGCCTGTGTGCAGGAGATAAATATTTTCACTGAAATCTTGCAATAATGAGAAACAGGCAGCTGTTATCTGAGATCCTCACTGCTCAAAAGAGGGCTGGCTCTGTTTCCAAGGTAAGGGGTGCAATGTTTTAATAGGGATGGGGAGAGGGCTTACTTTCTCAGAAAGCTATTGCACAGGAATGAAAGGCCAAATTTCCCAAAGTAATTGTAAACACAAATCTCTCTCAGTACCAGGGCTAGCCATTGTGATAGGACCAGCCATTGTGATAAGACCAGCCATTATAATAGGATCAGCCATTGTGATAGGACCAGCCATTTTGATAGGCAGGACCACCAACAGGGAGAAGGGTGCAAATTGCCCCAGGGCCTGGAGGTTCAAGGGACCTCATAACATCCAATGCTTCAAAGTTTTGTGGGCTTCATGAATTAATCCAGCAGTAACTTTCCAAAGTTAATTTCTAGTTCCTGAAACTTTTCAGCTCGCTTTGCTTGCAGGGACCCTGGTCTCTCTCTCTTACTCTCTCTCTCTCTCTCTCTCTTGCTCTGTCTATCTGTCTATCTATCTATCTATCTATCTGTCTATCTATCTATCTATCTATCTATCTATCTATCTATCTATCTATCTATCTATCTATCTATCTATCTATCTATCTATCTATCTATCTATCTATCTATCTATCTATCTATCTATCTATCTATCTCTCGCTCTCTACCCCAGCGCCTCTGAATTCTCACAGTGGATCTGGTGATAGGACCAACCCTACTCATGTAATCAGGCTCTAATTGTGGTATTTTATGAAAATCATATTGACCTTTGCTCTTTTTTTGCAAATAAAAAGAAATACTTAAAAAAAGACAAATACTATATATATGTTCTTGTGAACACTTGCAGCGAGGAAAGATGCAGAGCCATAGAGTCCTCACTACAAGTTTCACATACAATTTCCTTCATGTGTACGAATTAGGTACTAATACTGATGATAATGGTAGTCACACTTTCAATAGTTTTTGTTTGAACATTTCATTCCATTAATATGCAGAGAACTTTTGCTATTTCCCTAGGTATTTAGCTCCAGTGATTGCCAAGAGGAGAACACCATCAATCCAGGAGCAATACTCTAGAATAGGTGGTGGGTCACCCATCAAGAGATGGACACATATTCAGGGTCAGGGGATGGTTAAGATATTGGATGAAATATCCCCTAGTACTGGTATGCCATTTGTGTTATAATATATTAACTTTGCTCTCAAGTGCCAAATAGATTGGGGGGTCCTAAGTAACAGGGGGTCAGAAAAACTTCTAAAGTTTAATTAATGGGGGGACAAAATAAATGGAAGTGGGGATTTGAGAAAAGGCTTTAAAAGGTTGCTCAAGGAAGGAAAGAACAAACAGAAACAGGTTTTCATAGAGCATAAAACTAAAATATATACAGCAGTACACTATTTTACCATGAAAATTGGGCGTAAATAGTACTAACAAAGAAAGGAAATTACGAGTTGTTTGTAAAGAAAGTCAATTTCCTTAAAATAAATAGGGGGGTCCTAATAAGGTCTGGGGGGTTGAAAAGAATTGAAAAATTAATAAGGGGGACATTTATCTGGTACCTTAGAGTAGTACACTTGTACATACAAGCAAGCATGACTATATTCAAACACTTCCTGGAAAATGCAGACAAATGTAAAGCTTAAGTAGGAGAGCCATAATGGAAAACTTGTGATTGATTTATCAATCACAAGTTTGTCCGTTATGACTTTCTTTATGGCAACATAACCAAGAAGAGGATTATCTTATCTGCTATGTAATTTTGGTTATATGGCAATAAAGATAGTCATCAATCACAGTAAAAATGTTATTTTGTCATGGCTCTCCTACTGAAGAATATTTATATACTGTGTTTCCTCCGAAAAGCACCCACCCCTGTGAAAGTGCTCCCCCTCAAGAAAGCACCCTCCCAAGAGCATAAAAAATGAAAAAGTACTCTCCCTTGAAAAAACCTCTCCATTCCTAGCATCAGTTATCAGAAACAGAATAAGACTGATTGTTATCAATAGCGAGTTATTAGCGCAAATTATGATATTTAGGTAGTAGGATTTTTTCATATACAAATTCAAAAACGTCATTTGTAAACTCAAAAGACCAGCCCAACCACTGAAAATGCAGCTGATAAGTTGAAATCACTACAAGAACTCTTGCTTGAACCAGACATCAATCCATGTTATGCCAAAAATGTGGACATAAAGATGCTGGTGATAATGATGAATAGATACTTCTATTGAAATTTGCTTAAACCTATATCTTATGTTTAAATTTCATATAGTTAGGTTAGTTCTAAGTTTGATATTTACCTTTTATAGTAAGCTTTGAGAATGAATTTTGTTTATAAAGAGTATTTATAAAGAGCTCATTTATGTATACAGTGGTCATTTTTCAACTAAACTAAGGGTGATTGCAATGCTGAATATTCCTAGTACCTTAAAAAGCATTGAGTATTTGCCAAATGTGTAGCCTTTGGCCAACTTAATTTTCTGAATATTTACCCACTTGATGGCACTTGAGAAGCAGTTTGCCATCCCCTTGCCACGGGAAGCTTCCATTTCTTGTATAGCTACAAAGCCTTAGCTATGTTTTTAGTTACTCATCAGATGTTCTTGTTAAATACTTATTAAATACTTATTTGTGCATTTCTCTGTTGGAAGGCTAAAGAAGCTCCTACAGTTTCTCACAAGTGCAACTTACTCATAATTATGGTATCCTAATATTGCATTTATATAAATATACCTCCAGGGCCATTGTGCTATTAGTAAATGGTTCCCAAAGTGTGAATAATGTTTTCTGGAAAAGAAGTTAGTAGATATGTTTGCCCTTTTAAGACCAGTGTTGTCTAGAGATGCTAGCATCAAGGGCGCAAGCTGTGCTATATAAGCAAACTAAAATGTATCATTCCTTCTTCAATTGTAGTCTCACCTCCAAGAAAATATTGATAGAGTGAAGGGAAATTGCTATTGAAAATTTTGCATTGCTTTTGTATTATTTTCTTGTACTTTTGCTTGATTTTAGCTCCTCATAAATATTACATTGGATTTAGATATGTTAACCCACTTACAGAAGAAGCAGTTGAAGAAATGGAAAGGTAAATTTTAAGCTCTAAATTACATTGTCTGGTGTCTCTGTTAGCTCCATAGAGCCCATTCACTAATACCCTTTAGGATGTCAATTTCAAGGGGTTTTATAGCAATTGGTTAGGATTTGAATTGTAAAAGTTTGATTATGTGAGCTCTGCTTGGCAAAAATGTTCCAGTTGACAATGTAGATTAACAATTTATTTTGAAAAGGTTTTATATGTTTTATTTCATTTGCGACAGTTCCAGGTGTGAGCAAATGAAGTTATTTATTATGAAGCACTCGCTATGGCCCTCCGCATTTATTTTTCTACTCAGGGTTCTCAAGTATCTGGAAAACCTAGGAAAGTTAGGGATTTAGCGTTAAAGTCAAGAAAAATATGGAAAACCCAGAAAATTCACGGAATGTTGGAAAAGGATTGGTGTGATTTTTCCATTATGAGACATTCTTTGAGAAATATTTGACTTGTAATTTCCATTTGTGCAGAAAATATAGAGTCCAACAGCCACTTGTTCTACTTACATTTTCCCTTATTTCTATGCTCAATTTACACCAAGCAATCTTAGAAGTACATTTTCCAGTCATCTAGGAATCCTAGTATTGGTTATGTTCTTCCTGTTCCAACTCTAATTGGCCATTTGCCTTAAAACTATCTATAATAGAATATCTGACACATTGACAGTGTTTGCAGACTAAGTTTGCAAGAAAGCTCTCTATGTTTCTAAAAGTCTTACAATTAGCCCTCCAACCCCATAAATGCCTATAATAGCCAAGGAATACTGCTGAACATGTTGGAAAAATTAGCCTACTCTTTCCCTTTCAAAAAATCCCCAGGAGCATCTAAGAGCTGGCACCATGTTACAAAGAGGTGGCATGTGCCACCCCAATGACATCAGTCTTTGCCTAGCTTCATCTTTGGTGCATATGCCAAACCACTTTCTTGCTTTATCAGAAACAGTTTTACAAAATATGAAGGAAAATGTGCTCAGGAAGACCTGGAAAAATCAGGGGATTTTTTTTATTAAAGTTCTGACAACCCTGCTGCTGTTACTAATCAGTAAGAAACATCTTAGATAGCATCATCAGCAATCTTTGATGAACTTGGATTAAATATGTGGTTTCTACAGGGGGTTTTCCTACTTCTTGAACACTTCATAGATTTAATTTATCTTTTTAAGGGGGCTTAAAATGTCTTAATCTCATGAATTGTAAAAAGAACTCCTTAAAAGCTCTTTATTGGGAAATAATTTTGAGTAGCAGAATTATTAGGAAATCATTTCTTTTTTTCAAAGAAACAAACAAAAATGCTTCTGAAAAATCAGTTTTTGTTCCTTAAAAACTTCTTTAAAATGTCTTTACTATTTATCTACTTACCAGAGCATGTACTCTGTTTCTAGAAATGATGGAAATTTATGGCACTTTATTTGTGTTGTTATTGTTTCTGCATTGTGTTGAAGACTGAATTATAAAGCTTGTTAAAGTTAAGACCAAATAGGAACTAGTTAAGTATTTGGTTATTGGACATTTTTTATAAGAATATTCAGCTTCAGCATTTCTGAAATTTATGAATAATTTAAGAATAGTACAACACTCAGTTTCAACACAACTTAGAATTTTTCTCTATTTGAACTTCAGTACTACTTTAGATTGACTTTTTCACTATCAATACAATATTTGTTATTCTGCTCCACTTTAATTTTGCTTTATGATAAAGGAAGATATAAGTAGGAAGTTACATCTTCCATATTTAATAATAGTTTAAGAATAATATAAGGCTCAACATAGAACAAATTAAGAATTTTGAGGCTCAGCTAAAAATAGGGTATTCTTCTAAAGAGAAAGTATGTTTGTCGAATCTTTCAAAATTTTCCAGATAGCAATTTTATTGATTTCTGATTTTGTTGCATGGAGTGATAACACTTTCTTTTACATCTTTTAGGGATGGGATAGAGCGAGCAATAGCATTTACTCAATACCCACAGTACTCATGTTCTACAACTGGCAGCAGTTTGAATGCCTTACATGGGCATTACAAACACAGTAGAAGTGGCAAGACTAGCATGAAATGGAGTGTTATTGATAGGTGGCCCACTCACCCAAAACTAATTAAGGTTGGTGAACGTTAATATTTCTATGCAAGTCACTTGTGTATAGAGTGGAGTTCTATTAAGGGCCTGTTCACAAGCAGTGGGCTAGGTCATCCAGCTGAGCTATTTTATCCCATCTTCACATAGAAATTCTTGAGTCTAGCCAGTTTGATTGGAATTTCTGTGTAGACATTGAAATCATTGTTTACAAGCATGCACATCCATTGCAGTTGTACCCCCAGATGGCCAGGCTAGCTCATCTGAAGAGTTTCACACAGGAATAGCAGCGTTGTAAATTGAGTACTCTTGTTTTAAATACGCAATTAATATTTAGGAAAGAACTTGTTTTCTAATAAATTCCTTGAGCTTGCGCGTATAACAGGGATTTTGCGGAAATTTGTGTTTATCAGAACATTCTAAAGGAACTTTGTAGAGTATGAAAATAACCTCTTGTAGCTTTGATGTGGTGAATTGTATCTCCCTTGATAGGCATTTGCAGACAGCATTAGAGAAGAATTAGCTGTTTTTGCTGAACAAGGTGTTGCTGATGATGTTGTACTTCTATTTTCTGCTCACTCTCTGCCAATGTCGGTATGCTTGCTTTCCATTTTTTCAGACAGCATTGCAATTGTTGTTGAGTCCATGATGTGAATTTCTGTTCAGTGTTTTGATATGCAACTAAGAATACAAAAAAGCTACCAATTACACTGAAATTTCATTTTGGCACCTGCAGCAAAAACGACAAACAGTTACCAGGTCATCACTACAGATGACAGAATTTCTTTTTAATAACACCAATGTAACCCAGTGTGGGCTCCATCTATGCCTCACACCAGATTTGAAGCATATAATTTTGACTTGTAAACTTTTATGAAAAGTTGAGTTTCTAACCCTGTGAGGAATGTCAAACTAAAAGGTATAAACCAGAGATATCCTGTTCAGTTGATATGTATAGTATTCCACATTCACTTCAGTAGACAGTGCTAGAGCTCAGGAGCTTAGAAGAATCATCAGATAGCCCTTTTGTAGCTGATTCTAATTTGATCAATACTGGAAAAAGTAAGAAACATCACACATTTACAACGTCATTTAACGATTGCAATGTGGATTTATACTGGAGTCTATGTTTGTCTACCATTAAATCCGCAATCTGTTGTCTAACTTAGGCACAGTATTGTGAATGCTCCAAGATGATTGAGAGACCCCAAAACTAGGAATGAATCTGGAATTCTTTTTTTCCAGTCAAAAACTGGTAATTCCAGTATGGAAGTTACTAACCAATACATTGAAATTGCAATAAAGAGTTTCATCAAATGATATTACTACCTCTTTGGGACACCAATAAATCGGTAGCACTGGCAGGATCCTTACATAATTGATCTGAGAGGATTCCTTACGTAATTCAAATATCAGCAACCAACTACTCTACATTTTCCTGTTATTTTATAGGTTGTAAACAGAGGTGATCCATATCCGCAAGAAGTCGGAGCTACTGTACAAAGAGTAATGGAAGAATTAAACTTTTGCAATTCATACCGTCTTTGTTGGCAATCGAAGGTATTGAATGCAAATTTTTCACACTTAAATATTAGGTCATTCCAAATTGTCTTTACTCCCTCACAGCCATTGATTATGCAAGACATTGTCATTTTGTTGCTTTTGCAGATTATTGATGCAAACATTGTAAAGTACAGCATCTTTTTCTACAGCTGTTTTCTTCATTGTTTTCTTGCTGTCTTTTTATTGAGGATATTTATTCGTTCCTCAGTGGCCATTATTTAATTGAGAAATGCATCTAACGCTCTCTGGAGCTGCAATATTTAATTTCTTCGATTAAGTTATTCTCCATTGCCCCTTTGTAGTATTGTGGATACCCTAACACAGGCATTTATGTAGCCTTCATGCATTTGACGGTGCTCCACTGCATTTATGGCTTTTGAAAGAACCTGGTATTGTCCTAAAAGGCCTTGACACAAGCTGTGCAATTTGTAATTTTTATTAATTTGAACTTTTTCTCCTTTATTGCACTAAGCAGAAGTTATGAAGAGACCAGTGCGTTTATCTCTTGTGCCAAACACAGTTATATCTGGCTCACTCAGCTCTTGTCACTTTAGTTTGTGGAGAAAAGTCCCAACCAAAAGCCTTTTGCTCATTTTTATGTTGACATCAAACATTTTACCTTATCCTATAAATGTTTAAACATAGCTCTATAACTCAACCTTGACATAGCTGGTATATCGGGAGTCACTATAATATACTGAAAAGCACGTTTCTTCTCTTTCAGGTTGGCCCTGCAGCATGGCTTGGTCCTCAGACTTCGGAAGCTATCGAAGGCCTAGTCAAAAATGGTCGCAAGAATATTTTGTTGATACCGATCGCTTTTACTTCTGATCACATTGAAACGCTGTTTGAATTGGATATTGAGTATGCAGAGGTTTTAGGGAAAGAGGTAAACCAGCCTGTCTACGATTATTAAGTTCTGTTACTTGGTGTCTTTGAATTTTCTTTTCCATTAAAATAGACTTGTAATTCAGTCAAACCACCTACTGTTCTGCCATGTACAAAATGGTCATTCGGTTTTCTTTTGGGCTGCTTGTTACACTAAAAGGCCAGTTGTGGCATGGGCGGACCCGTTGGTTGTTGTGCTACGCGGAAAAGGAGTTGTGAATCTTTGTAGCATGCGCTGTACATTCACGCCATCTAGTATTCACCGTGAAGGTGTTATGTGAATACTATGCAGTCATTTATGGTACAGAGCTAGGGGAAAGAGGGTCCAGTCGCTATTATTATGTTTTCAATATTTGTGGTTGCTTTGATCCCTTTTGTCTTTATAAAAAATGACACATTATGAGACTGACGTGACTTTTTAGTGTGTGTGGTAATTGCTGTGTATGCAGTGTTTGCTCTGGACCTATAAATACAGGGGAAATAGTTTACAAATCGATGAAAAACCAAGGAAATATCAGGGAAAATGACTTCCCTGATTTTGCAATAAACCTTGTAAATAGTTCGTGATATTTAATTAGGATCTGCTGTCCTAAAGCAACGTTTGACTCAAATATTAGCAAGGGAACCTAACATTGTAATCAATGCATTATTAGTCTGCAGATATCAGCTTGTATAGGGTGGGCATTGTTTTAAGGAAGTGCCATTGTTTTAAGGAAGTGCCATTGTTTTAAGGAAGTGCCATAGTCTTTGACTCTTTTTGAGCTATTCTGTTTTGTTTTTAGGTTGGTGCAAATGTTCGGAGATCTAGATCAATGAATGATAATCACCTTTTTATAGAGGTATTGGTTTGTTGTTTATCTTTTTGGTATGGTCCTACAGTTTATGCCATATGTTATCTCTATCAATTCCAATACCTAAATTTGTGCACGTGATATTCATAGCCTGAATTCCATTTGTCTTTTCCACTTAGTCAATGGCTGACCTTGTGAAAGCGCACCTTGAATCTGGTGAGACGTGCTCAAAGCAGCTTCCACTTCGATGCCCATTGTGTGTGAACCCAAAGTGTAAAGAAACAAAAACATTTTTTCGTAGCTTTAGTCGTAAATGAAGATAGCATATCGAGTTTTCGTATAGGGAATCATTCCATTGTTGGTTTGGAGAATTTTTCTTTCACTGCATTGCTTTAGGACTATGCCCATTATGGATTTCGTTGAGAAATGAGATACAATTAGATTTGTCATCTATACCATGTGAGACATGTCATATTCTTGAAGAGTTAGTTATGTTCTACCACCTAGGAGGATGCAATAAACCTACGTAGATTCCTTAGTAGTGCAAGGATTACAGAGTGAACAGAGTTGCTATTTTTGAAAGTGTGAAGGTCACATGATTGTTTTGGCCGCCCACCATGAAGCCTCAATGTGTGCCTCTATGTAGGTGCGTTGATTTGCATCCTTCGAGCTGTTCGCCTCGACTTTTCTTCTCCATTTCTGATGAATGTTCATGAAAGTGTTATTAGCTTTTGTAAGCATTCAAAACAGCATGGAAGGGTATATTTACATTGGATGCTTGAACCATGCACCACAACCTGAATAGAGCTTTAAATCACTACCATAGGATATACAGGTGTATTCATATGTTTTTTTTCAAGTATCCAGGCCGAGATGGCTCTTAACTGTATACTTGCATACTCTTCTATTTTACAAACTACAAATATATCAATTAAAACTAACTATTACAAAGTTGTAGCTAGATCCGAACAAAACTAAGGTTTTACGAAAAGAATGTAAAAAGCTACAGAATACATTAATTAAAACTAACAACAGTTTAACAAAACTGAAGATTTACGAAAAGAATTGAGATACGAAAAGAAGGAGAAAAGAAGGAGATTATTTATAGAATTGTTGGATTGCCTAGAAAGTTTGTTCTGATATCAAAGGATTTTTTGCAGAACATCCCCAGACATTTTGTTGTATTATAATCTTCTTGGGTCATTAACCATTTGTACATAGAAATGTTGTTAAGAGAGGCAGTTGTTGGGAATCTTTTATGGATTGCCTCTAAAAATATTCGACGTTGCTCCTTATAAAGGGGGCAAGCCAAGACAAAGTGACTTTCATTTTCAACCGTGAGAAAATTCTTGGATTTGCAGTATAAACAAAATCTTTTGTCTTTGGGAATTTTCCTTTTACTGAATCGTCCTATTTCAATTTGAAGGTTATGAGCACTAAGCTTAAGTTTTGCCAATGAGCATCTAACTCTAAAATCTGGTATATAATCCAGGTAGCACTCAAATTTGTAATTTGTTTTAAATGATGCATATAAGTTAAATGTTCTGTTATCAGTTATATGTTCATTTAATCCATGTAGCACTTCTGACAGAAAGTGCTTAATGATTTTATATTTAATGATTGAACGAGTATCCGACAGTTGTATTTCATAGCGTACGCGAAGCGTACCCAAAGCACATTTACAGGCTTTAAGGTGAATTATTTCTAACTTAGGCCAATCTTCAAAACCCCATATTTCTGATGAATAATTTAGAATTGGAGCGATAGTATGGTCAAATAAATAAAGAAAAAGACGTGGCTGAAAACCACCCCATTCTTTGCTTTTAGAAATAAGGGAAAAATAGGACTTAAGAGTTTTCTCTTTTATTTTATCAATATGTTCTGAATAGGAGCCATTTGATTTTAGGGTTACCCCTACATACTTATAAGATGTACATTCTTTAAGTTCTTTATTGCCTATCTTCCAAGGTTTGTTTCTCTTAGATTTAGCACGAGATTTTTGCTTTTGAATCAACATGACTTTGGTTTTGTCTAAGTTCACTTCCATTTTAAGAGATTTTGAAAATTTATCTAAAGTGTCCAGTTGTGACTGAAGATCTTTTCTATCCTTTGCTATTAAAACAAGGTCGTCGGCATATAAAAGTGAATTAATAGATATATCATCTACCAAAACTCCTTGAGAAGATTCCTTAATCTGACGATTTAAATCGTTCAAATATAGAGCAAAAAGAACTGGACTAAGAAGGCATCCTTGTCGCACTCCTCTATTACAAGGGAAAATATCCGTTAGAATATCGTTACCCCTCACACACGATTTATCCTTGTCATAGAGTGACTTGATGACTTTTAGAAAGTTGCCCTTTATTTCATAAGTTACAAGCTGTTGTAACAACAGCTTATGGTCCACAGAATCGAAGGCTTTTTTGAAATCTACGAAACATACATACAGGGGTCCTTTGTTGTTTCTGAAATAATTTTCAATTATAGCTCGAAGAGTAAAAATATGATCGGATGTTTGGTAACCTTTTCTAAAACCTATCTGATTTTGTTCAAGGATTTGAAATTGAGAAATGATATTATTCAATCTTTCCAGCAAAATACCCAAGAAAAACTTTCCAAAAATACTTAATAGTGATATACCCCTATAATTATTCAGATCTGCTTTATCACCCCCCTTTACAAAGAACTACAATTATACCTATAGACCATTCCTGAGGAAATTTTCCAGATTGTAACAATTTGTTAAATAGTTTGGTAAAAACAATCATAAAATGTTCATTTGCGTGTTTTAGAAGCTCTGCCCTGAAGCTTTTCCGCTTTTGAACCTTTTAGCCATCATTTTGACTTCCTCTAAGGTAATATCACGATTTAAAGTTTCATCATATAGATTTTGCGTCATGGCGTCGACAGAGGGAGCTAAGGCTTCAGATTCATTGCTACCTGTAATATCTTCAGAATTTAAAAGAGTACTGAAATAATGTGATAATTCTATATTAGAAAAGTTTAGATTGGGCTTTTCCTTTCTGCTCTTTAACTTTTTCCAAAAACTTTCGGATCTTCACCCTTCAGATTCCAAAGTTCTGTTTTCTTTTTTTTCAAGGAAACTGTGACGTGTGTATTTTATCAGTTTCTTATAAACCCTTCGCTGTTGAAAATATGCTGATTTAAGATTATTCACATGATTATCTTTAATATTCGAGTAAAGTTTCAATGCAGCTTGATATTTTTTCCTTTTGTTGTTTAATAACTGTTTGTTTTCTTGACACTCCGCATCAAACCAAGGGCAATTAGTGTTCAAATTAAAAGTTTTCCTATTTTCTGTCTTACCAAAAATTTTTCTAGATCTTAAATGAGCTTCGGATAAATCTAACATTTTGGTTCGGAATAATGCTATAATTTCTTCTAAGGGTAAATGATTATTGTCCAGTTGATTTGATATATTTTCAAGGAAAGTATTTATCTCGTTATTCTCCATTGCCAAAGATAAAGATTCTAAGTTCGAAGCATCATTGAAGTAGTATTGATTTTTATAATTCTGTAAGAGCGTATTTTCATCAGATGTAGTTGAATTCATAACTGATACATCAGGATGTGTTTCTGATTCATTGATAACATTCGAGCTTTTTATAGATATCTCAATTGGGCCATGATCTGAAAACTTGCATAGCTCACCGACACTCATTTTATTGACCATTGAAAAGTTTTCTTGGCGTAAAAGAGCATAGTCAACAACACTATTACCCCTGTTAGCAAAACATGTGAAATTGCTGGAATTATTTTTGTCGATCCTGCCATTAATAATGCGGTAGCCGGAGGATTTACAAAATTCAATAAAAGCTGTTCCGTTGGCATTAATAGGATATGTATCTTTGGTTAGTCTTTTATCTATTTGTTGATCTGGCAAGTAATTATCATCTATTGGCAAATAGTCATCCAATTCGTCATTTTCAATATAATCATTAACGCCATTCTTTCTATCATATGTAAAGCTAGATTAGTGCTAAGAATTGCAGCTAAACTATTTTCAGAATGATCGTAGCTTAGTATGCCACAATTTAGATATGTATTGATTTTCGTATTACTTATGATCGTAATTGTTGGGCTAGTGATTTCCTAGAACTTCTTCGTCATAGTTCCGCATTGCTGTGATATTTAATTAGATGGCTGTATTCATTTGCATGGTGTAATGGCTACGCTATTCTTACCACCATGTAGTACCTGTAAGGTTTTGCCAACAGCACTGAGGAAAACAACTAGAGACTATTTCATACTCTGAGTCAAATGATATTTTTGGGATAACAACTGCTAATTTGTGCAGAAAATGACAAAAATTGTCCAAAATCGCAACGTTCTATCTGAACTAATATATTTTAGTTGCTGCATGACATTTCAATTGAACTATGTATTCAATTTCTTCATTTTCCAAGTCTAGAAAACAATTTATGTCAATGTACCATTGAAATGTTTGAAGATGAAGTCAATTTGTGATACAATTTATGCAAATTTATGCCAAATGTCCCCAGAATTAACCAATCATTAAATAATTTCGTACAAGGTTAGTAGAATTATTTCCTCATTTCTAGGACTCAGTATATTTTCTTAAGCTTGTTGAAGACCATTAGCTGTAGAATTATAAAGGGACGATACCGAGCAACAACGAGAAGGGAGAGGCACGAAGCGGTACATTTATGCTTAGAAGGCGTTGCTGCGTCTATAACTATTTGTTTACTATACTAATTTCTTACAATCCAATAACTCGTTAATGCTAAGCCGCCATATTTTTTCCTTCATGCCCCTCACTCTAGGTCTCCTTCACAGTTCCAACGTTCATTACAGTACATTTATGCTTAGAAAGCGTTTATCGTTGATCTTGAGAGATTGCAAATTTGGATTCATCACAGAATTTATCCCGTATGCAGATCAAAACCTCTCCTCCATGACGAGTTTGATCATGCCGTGTACAGGAAAAGCCACCAGAATTTGTAGCCCATTGACCTTTTAAGTTTCACGGGACCCTTAAATACGAAACAAACCATTAATATATGAATAGAAAATAGCCATACCGTCTCTATTACCACTCCCTATATATATTAATTTGTAGCCCTTTCGGCATTGTTCATTTCTTGCATTTTCCTAAGCCTATGTCTTTTGGTAAGCCTTTGCTTTTAGAAAGGAATAAAAAGACTTTGCTAGTTCGTAAATGGGAATTTCTGTCTATAACTTAAATTTTAGATATGGATTTTTACGCTTCCTCGTTTACTGTTGCGGCTAAGAAAGGAGTTTATGGCAAGGAAGTATAATCCTAGACGCTCTTTATATTTTTGCAGATCCCTTCACTATAAAAAAAAGGCTATTTGTAGTCAAAGACGCAATTACCATTTGCCATCTGTGCTTACAAATTTTCTATGGCCATACCATATCTATGAAATATCCAAAGCGGTTTTTGTTGAGAAATATGTTACTGCTCATACTTCTTTTCATATGAGGCATGAAGTACATGGAAATGCTAGTGATTTGTTGTTTGTGAAAGAGTTTTGCTCAGCACCACCAAGGTTTGATCTTAGACCAGGAATTTGGTTGGCCGCTACGGAATTCTTTCACATTGCTGAAGCATGAAAAACAGACTCGAGACAATCAATTCAAATTGATACTTCCGAAAATCGAAACAGAATAAGCAAGAAACTCATTTGTGTTTGTGGGTGCCGATGTGCTCAAAAAACCGCCATTGGAACCCAGAAAAATTGAGAACTACAATGAATTCAAAAAGTACCTTGTACAACGTTTTGAATTAATCTAAACTTGTAAACCAGCGACTTTTAACGTAAAAGATTAGATGAAATTTCTTTGCTTGGCTAAATGTTTTTTTTAGGTAAAGCAATTATGCTTGTTACAATTAGGGCTTTATCAGTTTGTTATGGGGAGCACGCCATACATTGATACCAGTAGAATCTGACGTGTACATCCCGTATAAATATTCGTTTTACTATTATTATTGTATCTTTCCATCTCCATCTTTAATAACTGGCGATTCTCTTCGACCAGACCTGGTACTAGTGCTCAACAATGCTACTGTCTACGTACTGAAACTCACTGTTGGCTTTGAATCCAATATAAAACTAAATAGCGATCGCAAGGCTAATAAGTACCACCCTCTTATTGGTAGCCTCCAGAAATCATACTCGACGGTAAAACTCGTCAACCTTTCTATGAGTGCCCTCGGAATATTTGGAACTTCTTCTGAATCTCTCTTGTCAATGCTCACAGACTTGCAATGTAACGAAAAACTAAGCAAAATGTGATACTGAAAACAATGAACATAGCAGTTAGACGCAGCTACTACATCTTTTGTAGAAGAAATAAAAGTTGGACCAACCCTGATTTGCTTGACTTTTAAAGACAAGGTTATATTAACTCAAATACAATATCGAAATTGTTTTTCTTTATGTGCGTGCATGTTGTTGTTTTTTTTGTTTTTTTTCCTTTTATATATATACATATATAAAGCAGACTTGTCAATTATATACTGCCTTAATGTAGTGAGGTGTATCATTGTATACTTAAAATATATTATTATGATCATGAAGTTTCAAAAAAGAAAAAAAGTTATATTAAGCGGTCTGGAATAGCTGCTGCTGCTGCTGCTTAGAAGCGTCCCTTCACACAGCAAGTCCTAGATCCACACGACTTGTCCCATAGTTCGGTCGTCCTGGCCCTCTCTTGGAGAATCATGATTTTATCCGATGTATTTTGTTTCTAAAAGGACGTATTATCTATATTCAAGAAAGGAAGCTTCTTTCCTCTCCATAATGTTGCGGTTAAAAATACCCAGGCCCTCTTATTATTAATTTATTTGGCTCTACAGCTCTGATTCTATGCCCTACCTGCTTGAGGTTTCTTAAGCCTTTGATTGGTTGGAAACGTTGAATACACAGTAAAAGGCTTCCTTCTATTTCCTTTCCATTGGCAACAAGATCCATAAACTTTTGCTCTCGCAATAATGCGGAAATGCTGCTGGGATCCAATGTTTTTGTCTTAGATGACGGTGAGATTTGAGGTATGTACTAGCTGTTACTGGTATAGTGGCACATCGTTATTGTTATTTACTGTGAGAACACGAAGCTGTTTGACCATACGCCTTCTACATCGAAGTTGGGATGCGTCATGACTTGTTTTATGCAGGCCTATATGGTTGGTTGGGGATTTCCAGTAATTATGGATACTGATGCAAAACTTTATTAACTAGCTGTGGTTATCCTTCATAAAGTTTGATACAAAAGTCTGCCTTATTAGACACGGGTGTTGCACTTGCTGCGTTGCGCGTCGTTGTTCTGCACCTAAGACGTATCCTGCGCTTTCAACTTAAATGCGTCATGATGCTCGCATGACAACAGTTTCAAACTGCCATTGGAACTCCGAAAAATGTAGAACCACAATGAATTCGAAAAGTAACTTATGCAACATTTTCAGTTAATCCAAACTTGTTAACCAGCGACTTTTAACGTAAAAGTTTAGCTGAGATTTTTATGCTTGGGTAAATATTTTTTAGTTAATTCAATTCTGTTTGCTACAACTAGGGCTTTATCAATCAGTTTGTTATAGGGAGCACGCCACACATTGATAACGGCAGAATCTGAAGTGTACATCCTGTACAAATATTCGTTCTATTATTATTGTAATATATTAAGCGGCCTGGAATAGCTGCTGCTGCTGCTTAGAAGCGTCCCTTCACACAGCAAGTCCTAGATCCACACGACTTGTCCCATAGTTCGGTCGTCCTGGCCCTCTCTTGGAGATTCATGATTTTATCTGACGTATTTTGTTTCTAAAAGGACGTATTATCTATATTCAAGAAAGAAAGCTTCTTTCCTCTCCATAGTGTTGCGGTTAAAAATACCCAGGCCCTCTTATTATTAATTTATTTGGCTCTACAGCCCTGATTCTATATACCACCTGATTGAGAATTCTTAAGCCTTTGATTGGTTGGAAACGTTGAATACACAATAACAGGCATCATTCTAATCCTTTTCCATCGGCAACAATATCCATAAACATTTGCTCTCGCAATAATGCTGAAATGCTGCTGGGATCCAATGCTTTTCTCTTAGATGACGGTGAGCTTTGAGGTATGTACTAGCTGTTACTGGTATAGTAGCACATCGTTATTGTTATTTACTGTGAGAACACGAAGCTGTTTGACCATACGCCTTCTACATCGAAGTTGGGATGCGTCATGACTTGTTTTATGCAGGCCTATATGGTTGGTTGGGGATTTCCAGTAATTATGGATACTGATGCAAAACTTTATTAACTAGCTGTGGTTATCCTTCATAAAGTTTGATACAAAAGTCTCCCTTAGTAGACACGGGTGTTGCACTTGCTGCGTTGCGCATCTTTGTCGTGCACCTAAGACGTATCCGGTGCTTTCAACTTAAATGCGTCATGATGCTCGCATGACAACAGTTGCAAACTGGAGTCAAAATAAAATGGAAAACTTAAGTCGTTCTCTGGCATTATCAATCTTAAAAATAAGCAGCCAGTTTATAATCAACTTAATACTAGAAAGATTAGTACAACAATTATTTCCCAATGTGCTAAGTATATGGAGTATATGGATAGAATTGCAGTGAAAGAGTTAAGAATCTTCAGACAAATAATACTTCTATTTATTAATTTATATATTTATATAAAATTTCTTTTAATGTTGGCCATACAAAAAAGAACATATCTAACAAGCCAATTAATGTCCATGAAGTACAAAAACCCTATTCATGATTTCATTTTATTTTTGAAGTTAGCTGGTATATCCTTAATCATCATAATCCCTACATTGTAG
This sequence comes from Cassiopea xamachana, assembly GCA_900291935.2. Taxonomy (NCBI): domain Eukaryota; kingdom Metazoa; phylum Cnidaria; class Scyphozoa; order Rhizostomeae; family Cassiopeidae; genus Cassiopea; species Cassiopea xamachana. The sequence goes on from OLMO02000324.1 coordinate 6,540,179, forward strand.
CCATTACGTGGTTCACAGTAGGGTTAATCTAAAGCAACGGAAACATAACATTAGGCTTATTTTAGATAGTATTAGTTTTATTTTTAATACTATTAGTTTGATACTTCAACGTTTTGTTTACATTTTCACTGCAATTTCGTTCATTAAATTAAGAAACTTTCAAGAAACTTAAGAACTGGAATGTGGCTAGAAAATCAAGAATTTTTAGTACCAGGCTTTGAGATTATATTTTCTTATAGAAGAAACAGTCTATACCATTACAAATTTGTATGGACATTTCTTTGCAACTGACGAAACATCCAAATTTTTCAGTTCGCAACCGAATGATTCATGTGTTTCTTTTCGAGCAAATCAGAAAATACTTGAATTTTCCAATAAATATAACGGAGTAGCTTTCCATTCAAACGCTGTGAAGTGTGATTGTGAGTCAACAGTACCTTTTCAAAATGCAAACATTTTAAAAATCCTTTTCGCAGTGAGATATTTTGAAAGCACTATTATTTGAAAGCATATATTGCATATAGGCGAACAAAAACGCATTGTTTTCAATATGAACTAGAATAAAACGATTCTTCTTGCGGAAAAGGGCAATTCTACTACAAGACTCATAAACAAACTGGTGGGAAGTGAAAGGGCTTAGCGAGAAGTTTTGTCAGATGATTCAAACTGATGATTTTATAGCAATTGTCTACTAGCAATAGTCAGCACAACTGTATAGCGGGACGTTTTGCCTCTAGTTTCCATCTTAAAAGATCCCCTGTAATGAATTGTCACTGATTCAAAACAGAATTTTGGGAGGGGGTCAGCCATCTGTCCAAAATTTAAACCCATATTTCTACAAAGATAATGAACTTGCATCTCCACAATACAAACAACATTTTTAAGATGATATAGCTTTTGTTAGCAAAGAGTTTTTTTACTTCTATCCTTGCATTCATTTTGTTAATTTTACAATGTTGTTCCAGAAGAGTGGCCATAACTTGTACCTATACCGGGTTCGTAGCGAACTTACATAGTGCAATATCAAATATATTTGCATAAATTCATTAGTATGTTGCATATTATCTAATCCTCTATCAATTGGGTTCTATTTTCATTAGCTATATTTTATACGTGAATTGCGGGCCAGGGGAAGAGATAGCGCTTTTTACCAGTCAAAGAAATTCAGCATATATCTTGAGAATTGACAAGGATAAGTCTACGCTTTGATTCATAAAGGTGCCCCTTGAATAATAACAAACCCAAACCAACATGACTCCTGAGTGCTTATTTGACTATTCTCTATATCAAGCTTTTTGTTTGTGAATCCGATCCGGCATCTCTCCAGAACCACTGTTTTGTTTTCAGCAGCTTTGTTTTCCATAACCACAAAATTCAAGAAAGCTTTAAATAATAATTGTTGCTATGCAGAGTTTTTGTAATGAATGTGATTCAGCACAGCGATTTGAAAGCGATTTGAAAGCGATTTGAAAGCGATTTGAAAGCGATTTGAAAGCTCAGTTACCGAAACTAACTGATCTTTCAAACAGAACTAAATACTAACTGAGCCGTCAAGTCAGCAAGCAGGGAAACATTAAAAATGGGATAGAGAGCACATATGCTCAGAAGCAAAGCAAGCAGCTCTGCAAGTTGCAAAGGGACACTACTGTTGGTTGCTTATTACTAGGGGATGTTAAAAGTATGGTGGGTGGGAAGTTTCTTCAGAAACTAATAAATGGGGGTCTTATTAATCGGGGGGGGGGAGTTTTAGATAGCAGTTCTATCATGCATTTAGCATTAAAACACTATGTTTCATGGTCAAATATCTTCTAAGGCATCATCCTGACAGAATAACAACGAAAGTAAGTAGATTGTCTAATAATATACGTAATAAGAACACTCAAAATGCACATGCATTGGCATCGTATCTGTTCAAATATAAAAGACAAAAATCTACGCTCATGTATATAATTTACATGGGTCTTTGCCATTTTAAGTTACTGAAATTCATAAACAGTCTAAATAAGGTCCATCTGTGCGGGAAAAATCTGAAAAATTAGTGTTCACGTGTGTATATTAAGCCCCTGAGAGTACATGTGACCTTCTGAAAACTGGGCAGCATCGGCCTCTTTTATGTCCACAGGTTCCTACGTCTATGCGAACAGGATATCACCTATATCTCCTGTCCCTGAAAAGGTTAGAATTACGTGTCAGTTTGAGGCATGCTAAAACAAAAATTGTTTTCTTCGCTTTTGTTGATGGAGGACTGACATTTATGAGCAGACGTATTCCTAACAATTATACCAAAAAATAGCCTCTTCTAACACGCTGTAGCTAAGGGATGGGGGGGGGGACATCGTTTTTGCCATTAGATATACTCAGGCTTATGGAACTAAAGGAAGTAGAAAATGGCCCAAACACCTAGCTGGCAGAACCAGCTGTTACAAGAAGATAGAGCAAAGAAGGTTAGAGTTGTTTGCCCCCCCCCCCTGGAAAAAATGTCTAGAACCACACTCCTTAGATTTTGGGGAAAGCCTATTGTAATAAAAAAGACATTTTCTTTCCAGATAAAAAGTACTTTTTAAATCAGGCTTCGTGATAACCTAACAAACAATGTTACGTGAACATGAGCAAACATGAATTTAAAAAAAAACAACGATTAGTACTACTGCAAGCGATTCCTTCTAGGAATTGTGCGGCAAAAATCTCATTCAAAATATGGACAGCTCATCCACAATACTTTCTGCTTCATACGTTTGTCCCAGAAAAAGAAAGATTTAATAAGGAAGGGCTCTATTGAGAGCGGGGGGCTACGGATATCAGTTCGAAGAAATTAAGGGTGGGTACACTTTTTCGGAACCTATTTTATTTTACTGTTAATGTGCTTTTCCAGATTTTTGCAAGCAAAGGCCACTGAAGCACAATGAAGAGCTGAAGCTAATGTCGTTGACAGGATAAAAATGATAATAATAATGATAATAACAAGGAACAGGGCTAATGCTTAGCAAATTCTGTTAAAGACTGGTTATTGATAAGTTATTGAATTAGAATTGAATTGAATGAAAGTACGCTGAGGCGCCTACTAAGCATCCCCCGTTTATTAATTTTTCGATTTTGTCCTGACCCCTAGTACCTAAGAAGGACTACCCGTTTAATGGTTTGAAAGCAAATGACGTTTTTTTTACAAACTCCTCATTTTATTTCCTTTCTTTATTAGTATTATTCACGATCACTTTTGAAGGCAAAATTGCGTGTTTCTATAGAAAATTTTAGTTTTGCGATTTATCGCAACCCGTTTTATATCTATTTTAAGCCGTATCCCCCATATTTATCAACTTTTAGAACTTTTTCCGACACACCTGTTCATTAGAACTCCCCTCTTGATTATTTAGCACTTTGAGACTTACAAACGGGTGTAAATCTAAAAACTAAACGTAATGAACTGTAAGTGTAGACGTAGATTGAAATAGCATTAAATTGGCTTAACGCTGACATTTGATCCTCTTATTCCAGATAAAATGGTTTTAACAGAAGAACAGGAAAATTTTGTGAAGCTTGCTAATGTCATATTGGATCTTATTCCAAAACACTTAAGGAAGCTTTTCATAAAGTTGTGGAATGAGAAGTTTCATAGCACAGTATCTGGTGAATACATATGGAGTGCAATTCCAGCTCAAATACAAAATGATAAACAGCTTTTTCCTCAAGATGTTCAAAAGGAAATATTGAATGGGAATGAGGAAAGTTGGGATGCAACACTACTGATATTTCTTTTGTTGGGTGCTCAACTCAAATTGATTGAGAGTTGTCGTCGTGACAGAAAGCTACCTTTAAGAATGAGTGAAAGGATTGACAACATTAAGGTCATCAGGAATACCTTCTTTGGCTATGCACCCAGATCAGAGCTATCAGATGCTGAATATATAACAATATCAACTGAATTAAGATACGAAGTATTGCATACATTTGGTATTGATGCTGTAAAAGAATTTGATGCGATATTGACCTTAGAGTTTGAAACTCAATTGACAGTTGATTTGCGCCACAGGCTTGAAAGAGAAATTCAACTCAACATTCTCCTTGAAGAGAAGTCAGAAGGTATACGCTGTTTGCTTGTTTTCTTCGATGTTAATATTTGCAATTCTGATTGATTTTGCTAAGGTATTTTATTATATATTTCTGCTTCATCCATTTCACCAGCCATTTTATAGCGCATCTCAAGGATAGACACACGGCATCTCAGTATCAAACATAAGATCATTTCCAGATTCGTCGAAGCCGGGTGGGCTCTGGCCACCCCACTTTTTGCGTAGAATTGTATTTTTCACTATTTTCTACTCTTTCTTGAAGAGGAAGATATTATACAAGGCCTCTTTCCAGTTGCTGCTATTCCAAAACGTATGGAAAATGATACCGTAGCCAACACATATAAGCAGAATTCGGAGTTTGTCCTCGGTCTTAGTGACCAGATCGCTCCATTTTGAAAGTCGCTTTGAAGCCGTGCTTCCCTGATCAGTTGCTTCATTTCTATTCATCGCTCTGCTCCGTTATATATTTCTGTGTACAAATGGTTTACTTTGCCTTTTCTCGCTTCTTATTAATTTTGGTTAGCCAGTAAGATAACATACCATAAGATAATGCAATATAACACTACATAAAAAGATATAATATAGTATATAGATAAAATAATATAATACAAAATAATATAATATAATATAAGTAGTATAATATAATATAATATAATATAATATAATATAATATAATATAATATAATATAATATAATATAATATAATATAATATAATATAATATAATATAATATAATATAATATAATATAATATAATATAATATAATATAATATAATATAATATAATATAATATAATATAATATAATATTGCATGGTATAAAATGTTGCAATTTAATTTAGTATAATGTTATAGAACATAGCACAAAGTAACATGATAGCATGTATAAATTATTGCATTAATTAATTTTTAACGTCTAACATGTTGACATTAGCACTAGTTTGTATGTCTGCTTACTATTTTATGATATTTTAAAATTGTTTTTCCATTGCAGCAAAAGATACTAATTTTGATGAAAAGCTTTTTGGTGTGTATAAGTTTATCATAATTTATTGCAGTTATTTTATCTTTATACAGCTAGTGTGTCGTTATCTGTTGTTTAAGCTTGTTGCTATGAAGCATGTTGCATGATAGCTGTGATTCAAGGGAAAGAAGATCGAAATAAGTGATTGCACTTTCTTTGATGTGAAATATTTGCTAGTTATAAAAGACCTGCTCTAGATTGTGCTTGAAACCTTCGTTTTTATTCAACAACGAACAAGTGAAGTCTTTCCAATATTTATCTATGTTGTGAATTTGTACATTTGTTAACAGACCTTTCATCAAAAGAATTTACACTGCCAGATCGGTCAACAAGTGTGTACAAATGTGAGTAGTATGTTTATACTTCGTTGACTTTGCTATATATGATGCTCTAAAGCGTGCATAATTGATCGTCAAGAACAATGCATCGTTGTTCTTTTCTTGTAAGCTGATCCAAAGAATTTGTTGCTTTTCCACAGAATATGCATAAGAACAAGGGTCGGGAGCCTGGGGCTCTTGCATCCCTATTCAGTGACTCCATCAGGGTTCTAAACATTAAGTATAGGCATCAAGCTGAATGTCTTAGAAGCAAATATCCGAAATTTTAAAACAAATATAATATTTTGACAAAAATAAGCTAACCGAGCTAGCTTCACAAGTGGTAGTAGTAAAGGTAGCCTCGTGTACTTTCGTACGTTGGGGAGAGACTGTTAGAGAGGACACTTATCCTGAGCCATCGGCATGTGAGGTTGGGTGACCAGCTCCTTTCTTTGCGGCCTTTATCTCCCCAATGTTGTCACTGGGTACTCATTTCACATATGACAGCAGTAGCATAATATATAAGTTGCTGTTTCTATCTTCATTAGCAGTGTTACTGAGTAGAATCAGCATAGCAGTTCACCACAGTTGTTGCTTCTTCCATAAAGAATGACCCTTCAACGCATTTGACCTTCAACTTAGCATGTACTTATAATTTTGCTCATGTATGTAGGTACTCATGCATGACTCACAGGCAAGTTTGGCTCCAAAGATCGTCAGGACAATGATGAGCCAACATTTTGTAGGATTGATTTGTCTCATCTTTCCTTTTTCAACTCACTCCAAATCAACCACATTTCTCTCGGTTAACTTCTCATAAGCAGTGAGAGACGAGATAAGTTACAGTTCAGTTTAGCTACTCGTCATCAATCTAGGATGAAATGATCCAAACTAGCATTTTCTAGCCTGCTGGAAGCAAAAAATAGCAAAATAATGAAGAGAACAAATACATTAAATGCAAAAAAATTCTTATAGTACGGAAAACTTTGTAGACTAAAACCCTTGTTACAAGATTAGAAATTCTCGATGGATGATGTGGAATAAAGATATCTCATGAGCATCTCTTACATATCTTTTCGTCTAGCATAACAACGGATATTCAGAAGAAATGCTACAAAGGGTTAAGATTGTGAATGAAATCATTCTGGTTCGGTATTTTTTTGTGACCTGTTCTAATGGACATTTTACTGGGTTGATTTGTCCATTTAATCTAGTGTAAATTTTAGGCCCCTTTTTAAATAGAACAGATAGATAAGGGCAACGGAGATATAGCAGAGCACTACAGATATATGGTTTATAGATATCCTGAAATTGTTGCGCAACAGCAAACTTTAGCCTTTTTCATTCTTGGCTCGAGCTTTTGTAGCAATTTCAGTTTGCTACTTGACTAGAGAATTGGAAGCTAAAAGTTCTGTTTCATTTCAGAGTAAGTCCTGAGACCCTTCCACCCAGTTTAAAATATAATAAGAATGGTAAGAATATTTCGGGTCAAAACACTTGATCGGTGACAAGCTGGAGCTTCTTAATCTGGCTTGGGCTTCTACATCTATGCTCTCCTCCCTTCTTCTCCCCTTCAACTTAGCTCAGCTGTTTACCGACCTCCATTAGTAGATGGAAATTTGAAAAAAGCTAACTCCAGGTAGAAAAGAACCTTGGGGAAGCTATCTACATTAAGTATGCAATAAGTAGTCACTGCTTCCTTTTTGTAACTGAATCATTATCAAAAAAGCAAACCTTCATAGCAAATACTTGAATTACATACGTAGTAGCAGATTTTGGAATTTGTGTAGTGATGAAAATTAACGTCACATTGATCATAAATTTAGCAACGAAGTAACACATTATGGTATCCAATTTGTAGCTTCAAACGTATCTTTGTAACTTCTGTTCCTTAAAATTCTGCGTTTCATGAGTTATGCTGTCACTTTTAAAAAGTCTTTGAAGCCTGTCAGCCTTTATTTATTTCAATCTTCGTCCTCGCCTTTTGAGTAAAAGATGAGCAGCTCGCTTGAGATCAAACAAAACAATAACTGGCAAACTAGCATAGATGTGCAGGTATCTATATTTGCAATTATCATTGCAACTACCCATTGTCTTGTTTTTCACATAACATTATTGCCTGCACTGCAGTGGCACAATGCTTTAACCAGCAGTTCCAAATCACATTTGTCTGAGCTTTAGAGGTATAGTTCAGACATTCGAAGAATGGATGGATAATACCGACGAAAGGTTCCCATTCTGTCAAAAATCTTAACCTATTCACGGGATGCCAAGAATTAAAATGTCTTCATTTTTACTCACACATCATACTGGAAAGTTATCCTACCAATACTAAAAATGCTAATCTCAAAATAGCTGCAAATTTTCTCTCTCAATAGTAGAAGTGTACATCTGATAAACTGTTCCACACAACTTCAACGAATTTGGTTGATTACAATTTGAAATGAAATGTGCCAATATCTTTTCCCCCTAGTGTAGACACGTCAGCTGGCCTATTCCATGCATGTTTACAGACTTTTGATAGCCTATACGTTCTTGTAATTTACCTAATAGCATACCTTTTAAAGTTGTAATCATTTTTTTAGTTATAAATCTATATCCTATTTATTAGACGATAGACACAGGTAAGAAATTGTGCTTGTCATGAAATTTTTATTAATGAAGTTTATTCCTACTTATGCTTATTATCCGACAGTGGTTGAACGGTATATTCTTGTGGAACCTTCAAGTAGTAGTCAAAGACATCGACAACGTGACCCCCAGGAAGCATGTAAGAAGTTAATTTGTTCATTCGATTCACAATGTTATGATAGTTATAATATGAATATCATCTATTCTTCCTGTGAATGTGAATTCTCACTACAGTTAGAGGACGTTCTACATATAGTTGCATATTCCTTCTTTGCATTGCTTGGAAAATTATTTTCTTACTAAGGCCCAAATATTAATGCACCAGGTGCCTAGCAACACTATTTCTCTAGTACCAATGCCCCAGTTTTGAAAGTTCACCCAGCAATTTAGTTTCTGCACATCATTGTAAAAATGAATAAAGCAATCGACTGAACAGTAAGAACTGTTTTGAAAAAGATCTTTAGCATAAAATTAATTAATTTGATGTTTCAGTGCTGCGGAATAAAGATGAGATGATGGAGCGATTGAGTAACGAAGAGAACAGCAATGACATACCAGCAGGTAATACTTTAAGAATAATGATGCAAACACCATGGGCCTAAAAGTAAAGAAATAATTCATAAAAATATGTTTTTGCTGATTTGCACATTTTCTGCTGCTGGAGTATGTTTATTTTCAGGAAATAAAAATTAAAAAATCATTAGCTTGTACAATTTTGAGAAGAACTGAATCAAATGGAAATACTCTTTTAGGACTTTGAAAAAACGTTAGGGAAAGTATAGGAAAACGATTTCCTTGTTACGCAATAATGGGCTTAAAATCTTCCGCAATTGTGCCAGAAATTTTACTTTTGGAATCATGAAAGCATACATTTGATTGAAGTAATGGTAGAAGCAGGAATTAACCCATAGAAAACTTTTTCGACCTCCTTTTTAAAGAAAAAAGACTAAAAGATTAGTGCCATAATTAACGCTTATAATTAACGCTTATAGATTCTTTTTCGAACCAAAGGGTATCAAATTAGCCATACGAATAACCAGATATATAATAAAATAGCATGATTTTCAACCTGTAAAAGATTTTGCACAAATAGTATAAATTAGCATATATTATCTGATAAAAATTGCTTTTCGACCTAAGTTCTAACATAGTTTAACTAAAACCAGTCTCCTTAACCGAATGACAATAAAAATCCATTGTCTTTCAACCTTTAGTGAGCCTTATTGAGCAAAAATTTGTAATTGTTTGGTTAATTCTGGAGAAATTTGACATAATTTTGAGTAAATTATCTCAAAAAGTTATGTTTTGATCAAAATTTTAATTATTCATTACCAAAAACGGCTTTCTAGACTTGTAAAACAAGGAAAATCAATATTTGATGCAATTTAGACTTCATGTTGCAGACAAAGCCTATTATTTCAGAATAAAAAGTTGCAATTTTGGAAATTTCTTGCCATTTTTTCCTCACATTAGCAGATATTATCCTAAAATATAATACTTGTCCCAAAATACAAAACATATATGTATAGTATAGTTTTCTCACCTAACATGTTGAGAGCACAGTTATAGTCAAGAAAACCAGCAAATTAGCCTTGGAAGTGCAATAATTCCTACTTCCCTGTTCATGTTGAAAGGATCATAAATTGATAACATCATATGTTGCTGCAATGGAGCACTTGAAGAATATTAAAAAGTTGCTAGCAAAACTGGGGGAAATAATTGTGAAAAAAGGCTTGCAATCTTACGCTAGGCTGTACAAACAGACCTGTGGGGATAACTCTTACTTTTCCCAGGCTAATTGAGACTTGTATTGACCACGGTTGAGTTGGCTAATTTTTAAACTGCGGGTAGATTTCTATTGCTTTCATGTATGTGAAGCATATAGTTGAAATCAGGCCTGGATCCAGACTACAGCAAAGTATGCTGGAGTAGAAGTCAGATTTTGCATTTGTGGCGTAATAATTATCACTGAGTGCATAGCTATGTTTCGTCTCATATGACCATGGATCAAAATACCATCTATAGCATACTATTTATTTGCTAATTATTTGAAAGTCTAAGTGAATGCGCAGTTCTTTCCTGTTTGATTCTTCATAATGCTTAGGCTGGAGAGAGTTGACATTAAACAAGGGGGTGGTAGCCTGCCTTTTATAATTGCATTATTGAGGATCAGCGATATCTTGGTCAGTCGCAGGTCATTTTGAGCAGCAGCAACTCTAGCGGGAGCTGTAGTCAGTTCAAATCTACCCAATTAAAACCAGATCTGATGTATGCTGAAGATTAAACATCAAGTCAAAATTGACGCTGACTGCAGCTGAAAATGTAATGAATAATAATTGGAAGAAATTTACAGGCCGGAAGCGTGCGTTTGAAGAGCTCCTGTTGAAGTGAGAAGAGATTACCCGTCTCCAGCAACTGCGGTTAACACTAGCCTAGTCCATTCCATTGAACTATATACGATAGTCCATTCAACTGCAAAACGGGTTTTAGAAGACCAACCACTGATTTTAACGCAAACAAGGTAGGAAACTTCTCTGGAAAGCATTGGTTTGCCGATGACTGGACTCTTGAAAACGGTACAGTGATGTGGAAAGCAGTGTGCTAGTGCTGGCATACCAAGGTAGGAAGCTTTCAAAAAATGGGGGACACATCTTCAAATCATACTCTAGCAAGCAAAATTTGGTAGCTATGTAAGCTGAAAAGGGGCACATTACACAAAAATTTGCAAAATGTGAGAGCAGGTCCCCTCTGTACCCCCTATGCCCCTTGTGTTCTGGGCATCTAAGTCCATATGGCAAACCTACTTTGCACCATAGCCTATTCTATGGAATCCTAGCCAGGGGAACAAATGTAAAAAGGATTCCATTTTTCATAAGGTACACTTAGTTCTGTAAAGCTAACTTAGTGTAAGGGGGAACCAGATACCCAATGGTGGCTCCAGCATGACAATCATGTTTGAATCTGCTCCCTTAGTTTTTTATGTTCCAGAACACGCCCTAAATTCTTTACCACATCCCTTAAGCATAAGTCAGATTTTTGGCTATATCCACACCTGATTGAAATCACATTATGAAATGCTAGAATGTATGTGATTTGTGATGATTAAACCTGATATTTAAGAGCTTTCATAAGAACTGACCTATGGGTGGGAAATAATTGCTCTTGTATTTCACGGCAGTTTACGAAAAAGTGATCCTTTAAAACGTCTACAGTCAGCCTTTATTACTACAGAAATAGAATCTTCATCATAAAGACATCTTCATATAGAATTGTATATTGAAAGTCACTCACTGGCTGAAATATTTTGACTTATTTTCACCATCAGAGATCTAAATATACTATTCTAAAAAAGTTTGTTGCTCTTATTTCAGATATGCAGTTGGTTTTTCTCTCACAAGTTGCATTTGTAAGATAAACTTTAAAACAAAGACTATGGATGAAAAATACGGTCATTATTCTGAATTTTCAATTTATCCACAATTCCAGTAGCATGTTGACACTTTCGTGATTAATACAAATTGACACATCCATGATAGACACAATCCTATTATCAAACGTGCCGGTCCAAATTCTTGGGATATATCATCAGTGAAAAAAGCAAACAGACTGGAATTTATATTGAAAAATTAATGATAAACAAAATCGCTCGAATTGGGTCCGAAATGTTTGTTAATAGAATTGTATCAATCATGGAAATGCTTCAGTGTGTAAACATTGAAAGCATCCGAGTACCACTGGAATTGTGGATAAATTGGAAAATCGGAATTGTGACTTTAATTTTCATCTTCTTTTTCTACGGTTTATTGCTAAGTTGCGCTTCATAAAAAGTGAATCTATTTTTATAGAGATGATCCCCTTGTCTTGCCAATAACAAACAAATGTGAAATATCAAGTTGAACTGTTACAAGCAATTTAGCTATTCGATTTAAGTAACTTTTTGGTGAATAAAATACAACTGATAGAAGATTTACCTATAATGTGATTCTATGGCATTATTTGAGTCAATTCAAACCACTTTTAGCCTAAGCAAGACTGTATAGATTCTTTTTGTATGATCTGCTGTAGCAGATTTCTCTATCTCTTTAATCAGCTCATTTTGAACTGTATATATTTTCTACTCAATATATCAACTTATGAAATGGTTCATACGGCAAAAATAGGCCTGAAAAACTCATGAACGTAGCTCAATTTAGTAAAAATTCATTTATATTCATTAAAGTTTGTCAAAAACTCTGATATGCCATTTATGTGGTTTAGATTTAGATGTTCGCTTGCATGTCCTGTGCGGATTGTCATGATGCAGCATCCAGAGGTGGTCTGGAATGCTTAGTATAGAGCTGTCATGACAATAAATATCTTCATTTGGAATATCTCTAAGTATGTGCGAAAGCAAATGACTCATAGTATTGAAAATAAAGCTTAACATTAACAAGGAAAGGATCAACAAGGCCAAAATTTTTCTTCTTTTTCTGTCATAACTGTCCTTTTGCATAGGTCACTCTTCTAATCACTCTTGCTCATTTCATCGGAGGATGTTTAGCATTTTGAATTACTTAGTATGTTAACTTGTTGCTGAATCCTTACATTTACTTTCCAGTGGAGTATTAAAAGTTGCATATACACTCAGCTCGTTATGAAGGATTATCATTTTCTTTTCAGACTATATTTATAATATATCGCTAATTAGTACAAGTACAGATCTCACTAAAAATGCAGCCTGTACTTAGCTGGCTTACAAGTGATAATAATAGTTTAAAAAAGCTATAGCTTATATAATGTTGTGTAGGTAAGAGAGGAGTTCTTGATCAGTCCATAGTTTGTTTTATGAAAATGATGTTACATGTGATGCGTATAATGATTGTGGTCATTTCTAGTTGTTGTATAGTTTAGGTGAGGTATTCCAATGCCTAGCCCTTAGCACATATAAAAAATGATTAAGAAGCTTGACTAAAAACAACAAAAGAACAAGTTGAACAGCTTATAAACTTAGATAAGTTTATAAACCAAGAAAACTAGTTTCTAAGATTATTAAGAATTATGATGAAAAGGATTTTTAAGAAAACAAAGCAGTGATAGGTGCAGAATATCTGCATAGATTACATCGTATAGAATCAGCTTGATTTGATTAAGATAACAATATCTCATATGTCGTAAAGTTATGCCGGTACTTTTTCATTTTTAGATAGTTGAAAATTTTCCCTTAGTTATTCAGAATTCAACTTATTTCTTGCAGAAAGCCAATTCTCTCCAATACAAGAATCAATGGAGAAAGACTTGAAAGGTATGAATGTCGCACATTAGGAATTCTATTTACGTCAGACTCACTTATCGTCCATTGTTTTTCCTAAGCAAGTTTCTTCAAATCAGCGCAGGCAAAACAATAATAGTCTTAACTCCTCCTTCTCAAACTTCCCTGGTTGAAGCTCAACGATCCTGAAAATTTCATGCATCAAGAGGTGTCAACAAGGGTCATTCATAAAAGAGTGATGGTACTGGTCGTCGTGAAGAAACATAAAGCCCTTTTTCAAAGCTTTGGTTGGAATTAAAGCAAAGCTGCTAGCAAAAATCCCAAGAAAAAGTCTATTAAAGATCCTCTGATACCTGTGATAGGCGGCGAGGCTTCTAACGTGTCCTTTCAGCTTAGCAGTCTCCTAGAAAATCTCGGTTTGATTATACCTTAAGGAATAGTTTGCTTTGAATCACCATTAGAACGAGGGAGAATATTTAGGATGACAGATGACAGATGACGCCTGGTGGCATATAGCTTTATTTTGCTCCCCTCGTAATTCGTCAAGTTTTGAGGTAGTCAACTACCGCGCTACGAAGACACTTTAAAATCGACCTATCGCGCTACGTTTTAAAATCGAAAAACTCCGGGCCCTTTTCCGGCTCTGAACTTGTATTGTCGCATTTAATGCATAAAATCCAGTCTGACAGCATTATTTGCATATAACAAGAAGTTCAAACTTTGCTGTACTATAATAAAAGCTGAATTGATCAATAGATTTCAGTCTTGCTGGAAACTTTAACCTTGAATTATTCCGAAATTATTCTTATGCTTCTGTGGTTCAACATCAATAAATTCTTCACTTGTCAACGTATTGAGCAAAAGCTGACCAGCTCATCCTCAGCTACTGCTTCTACCTTCTACCTGTCCGTTTACTATTTCTATTTACAATGATCCCTTATGAGTTCTGCAATGATTGCTGTGCATACTAGTATTTATATGGACTCATCACTGATCTTCTAAATAGTTTTCAAAAGCAATATTCTTATTGCTTCGTGTTGTAAAGGAAATGACAATATGTAGGTAACCGAGTACTTTCGTGAGTTATGGCCTTCTTCTCAAATATGATAAGGTATTGATGTAGGTTTATTTAGTTGTTGTGCTAGCAAGTTGAGTACAGTTGTGTTTGTGAACAGTGATGGCATGAGTCACAGATAAGGCAACATTGAAAGTGAAAAGGAAAAATTATTCGACACAAAAGTTGAAGAGTTTAAGTTACACTGCAACTTCCTTCCATATCTGCTACATATTTAGTTACATGCGTATCTATTATCATGCTATTTGGAAATATATATATAAACAGAAATTACCAAACTTGCTTCATTCTCGGAATTTTTGGCTCGGTCCAAACATCATAACACTTGTATTTCTTCCTTCCAAATATCGAAGGTGAGTTTGCTGATGGTATAGAGGAAGCAGGAGATCCAAATATAATGAAGCGTCACTCACAAACATTTGAAGCTATTGAAATGGAATCAGGTAAGCAAATAAGATTGATTTTGATTCACATCATCAGAAAAATCTGAGACTGACTTGCGAGTACTTTTTATCAAAACGGCTAATGAACAGAAATCATTTCCATAGAGTGGTCATATCTTTCGAGCACGCTTGAACCCAAGGTTAAACAAGCACCCTATTTTCACGGTTGCAAATATTAATTTTGATGTATCTGTTTTCCATCTTATGTTAACTTTATGGCTATAAGATTCTCTCATATTTTATGTATTTAGTACTTAGATGTTTAGAGAGTGGTTATTAAGTTTGACAGGTAATTGAGTGAAAGCAAACTTGCAGGGGTATAAATTTTTCTAAAGAGAATTTTTGGGGATTCAAAAGTATTCTGAAAAGTTTTTGAGGGCATGAACCATAGAAAGTTTTGAGAATTTTAACCTGAACTTCTACAGTTCTATAAATCTTCTAAATCAAAATAGCCTGAGACTAATGGTGAAGAATCCCCTATCACTGTGGTTGCTTCCTGGCTGTAGATCAACAAACCTCTAATCAAAAGGGGTGCGCTTGCAGTGGAGAAAACTTGACATGTAGGGAAATGATAATTTAGACATTAATTGATGTGCTTCATCCCTCGTACCTGTCAGACTAATTGAACAACTAAGTTGTAAAGTTCTTGCCACAGTCTCCTAAAAACTTGCAGTAGCTGTTGGGGTTGCCGTGTATAAGGAAGGTAAAGAGGAATGAAATGGATATACCGTAAATTTTCAAATTGATTGCTTTTGCATCTGCTCTTGTTTTGATGGTGATGGTATTCTTGTTCTCTTCTTTTGCTTCTGGTGCTAATGATAGTTCTAATGCTAACAAAGAAAGCCATATTTCTACAAGACCTGTGCTATATTTGCCAATTCTCGTTAACAACGCACTGCCTACTCTCAAAAAGCAAGTAGAAGTCCCTTCGCTTGTTAATTTTTGGTCTCTATCCGACCCCTCTTCTTATTAGGATCCTCGGTTTATTAATGTTAAAGCAAATGAAGATTTTTACAACCTCCTTGTTTTCTTGTTAGCACTACTCACGGCCCACTATTTAAGGCAATATTGCATGCTTCTAGTGTTCGAATACTAACTTCAAAACGTTTGAAGGCATTTTTGTGTCTTCTGATAACCTGTAAAGTCCGTTCTGTCGATATAATGTTTCATCATCTTAAGCGGTGTTTCAATTTCCTATCCCCCGTTAATCTTGACCACTCCTCAAGTTATTTACAATCCCCATCCCCTTTAAATCTGACGCTAGGCTGCACGTTTCTTTAAAAGCAGAAAGGTCCTTTGAAACTCTCAGCATGAAAGGTTTTTGGGTAAATTTCTAAGTTAGAGTGAGATAAGGTAAAGCAAGATACACGTAAAAAGCAATAAAGTGACAATTTAATTGTAATTTCAAGTAATTTGCTTGCTTACAGAATATGAAGGAAAAATTCATATTCTGTAATGCACATTTTTGATGCACATTTTTGGACCCAAGATTAGGTAAGCAATCTGTGTTATGTGTTTGCAAATTTCGATTTTGAGGTACCTTTCTATCTTGTTGGCTTTGTAATTAGAACATTTACCTTTATTGTAAGTATTTATTAGTTTGATATTTATTGTAAATTTTCAAAATTTGTGCTACGACTTTCTGTAAAGCAACCTTGTAAATGGATAGAACGTAAATTCTCAATTTAATAGGGTATCTTTCTGGAATCGGTAATGAAAATGTATGTGTGTTTGAATGTATAGAGAGATATTTTCTTACACGAAGTGAAGAAAATGAAGTGATTTCACCACACTTGAAATGGCAGTCACACGTGTACTTAGACTCACACTTAAAGATTGGCCTCTCTAGACTGAAGCAGGACACCTTGAGATGCTTCATTATATAGAAATTTTTTCCAATTAGTTGCATTCATTGAGGGCTAACCAGTCAATTCCAAACATAGCAACGTTAGGCTTAATTTGTGGAGCTGTGTTACTTGAAATGAATAAAATCACTTTTGCATTTGTACTATCATAGTTGGTGTTAGGCTTCCTGTGCTCTTCTTTTGCGTCTACTACTTACGACTGTTCTAATGCTTCTGAAAGGTACCTTTCTATAAGATCCGTACTATGCTTGCTGATTCTCCTCCGCAATCTTCTGCTTAGTCTTTCAATCTGACATCTACACACCCTTCCTACTTTACAAATAATCAGTAATGTACGCTATCTTACTAAAATGAAAACTACTCATTTACAGAATTATCGACAGAGGATGCAAATTTCGTAAAGATTGCCAAAATTCTATTGGATATCATTCCGAAATATTTAAGGAGTTTATTTAAGAAAACGTGGAATAACAAGTATAGAGACCAGCAGTGGGAGAGTAACAGCTCAAGTGGAAGCTTATTGCTCAGCAAACTACCTGAAGAGATCAACAACAATTCGAGCAACAAAGCCTACATCGACCAACTAAAGACAGGAGATGAGCAACTTTGGGACACTAATACACTACTATTTGTTTTGCTGCATTCAAATCTCAGTTTGATCCAAAGATGTCGACCCACAAATGAGAGGATCTCGCCATTACTCATAAGTGAAGAGATCTTGAGCATTACAGATGTAAGAAATAAGTTCTTTCACAGTTTACCTTTTGGAACATGCTCTGCTGATGGCTTTGCTAAGATTATTGCAGACATAAGACTTGTTGCAAAGAATGTATTTGGCAAAGTTGCTGATAGTGAAATCGAAAAAGTTGTGAGGTCAGATATTCTGTCATTGACGATTAAGCTCAATGAGCATGTGCAAGATGATGATGTACACCAAAAACAAGGTAAATTTTGATAATCACATCTTCTATTAAAAACTTGATCGTTTCTATACATATCACTTTTCAGTCATTGCATACAACTTCTAAATTTAGAAAGCTGAAAAGATAAAGTTAGAGCCTACATTTTCTGCAACAAGCAGGGGTTGTTTGCTTTTCTAGTTCTTTGAAAAAGCCTTGTAACAGGTTCCACCAACATATTATAGCCATTTTAAAATATATTTCTCTAAACATTACATATGTTTATATATATATATATACATATATATATATATATATATATATATATATATATATATATATATATATATATATATATATATATATATATATATATATATATATATATATATATATATATATATATATATATATATATATATATATATATATATATATATAAATATACATACCTGCTTACTAATGTGATATTTGTATAATTAAAAGAGCCAATGTCCCTCTTCATAGAATTATCCAGGGAAGAAGAAAATTTCCTGAAGATTGGCAAAATTGTTGTGACCATAATTCCAAAGTATCTATTGATATGCTTGAAAATGCTGTGGAATCAAAAGCATCCTCAAGAAAAATGGCAAGGTAACGGCAGAAGTAAAGAACGTCTTCTTAAGGAATTACAAAGTGTGGAGCATGGATCGATGGGAGGAAGTATTCTTCACCGAATTAAAGCTAGAAGTGAGCACGAATGGGATGGTACCACATTGCTGCATATTCTGCTAAATTCTGGTCTCCTTTCAGCTGATGAATATCTAACTGAGGAACAGAGAAGTATTGCGACACTCGTCAGTGAAGAGCTTGATAAAATCAAGGAGATAAACCAAATGTTTTATGAACTTGCATCGTGTATGTCATGTCCATCTGTAATGTTTTTGAGCATTATTGAGAAGATCAAAAGTGTAGCAAAGAACATATTTGGTGAAAATGGCGAAAATGAAATTAACATAGTTGCAAATGCTCGTATTAAATGGAAAATTTTGTCTGCTAACACAGCAACTCGATAGATTTCAACGTTGCCAAATTGCGTCTTCGGATTTTGACAGGTACTTTGTGGACCATGATGCAATGAGTTATTAAGCTTTCTGACTGTATCATAATCTACAACTTATCCAAGACTTATTAATGAGATGGTTGAATTTCCTAAATTACTTAAACTCATTTTATCTATTAGAAGCTTTTCTTAATAAAATGATTTTCGATGAATATAGAAATCAAAAATAAACCGAGGAGATGCGATTTTGATAGGCTACTTCTTTAAATCGATTGCATATTTTCTTCCAGCAATAGTTTGAAATTTAAGAGCTTATAGTCGCTCACTTTCACTTTCAGCACACTCTTTCTGTTACAATAACTGGTTTTCAGATCAATTATCCAGGAATTTTGAACCTTTATCATTCTTCTTTGTTTAGATCTTAAACTGTCTTTGCGTAGCTAGCTAACGTGCATCAATATTATCATAT
This sequence comes from Cassiopea xamachana, assembly GCA_900291935.2. Lineage (NCBI taxonomy): Eukaryota > Metazoa > Cnidaria > Scyphozoa > Rhizostomeae > Cassiopeidae > Cassiopea > Cassiopea xamachana. The sequence continues at coordinate 6,559,257 of OLMO02000324.1, forward strand.
TAAATTCAACTTACATATGTAGATTTAAATATTGGTGTGAATATTTATGATACTTAGCCATAGGACTTGAAGTCAGTTCATCTCTCTTTCTAAAGTTGTAAGTCAAGGAGGGTCCCTTAAAATCTTGCACAAAAGCAAATTACCTCATTCGAAAAATGATTCCTAGACACATTTTTGAAATGGCGTCCTGGCCCTGTCATTTTCAGTGCATCAAACTGATATTCAATGCCAAGTTTCCAGCTGGTGTCTCAAGTTTTAGGAGTTCTATCACATGGAATGATGAAAGAGATTCAACAGAGTACCTCATATTAAAAATAGTTTCAACATGAGTTACTCGGCAAGCTCCCGTTTATCAGGAAGCCAGGTCAGATCAGGTCTCATTTGTTTCAGGTACTGAGCATGCTCATTAAGTTCGAATTTTCTCCAGCTGACAGAGTTAGGGAGCAGTCATAAAGTACAGAACAGAAAGGGGCGGAAGGGATTGCACAGGGCTACCAAAACTTTTAAGAGTAGAATGCTGGGCTAACAAATTATATCATGCTGAATAGATGGGCCATGAAAATTTTAATCTAGCATAGTTCAAAAGCTTTTCTGGTAGATATCAACTTTCAATCATTACCATCAGAGTCACGCTCACATATCACTTGCTATCATTTTTATACCTTATGACACGTTCATCCTTTCTCTCTGAAAGCACTGTGCTATAGTGCTATACTTCATATTTCTAAATATCTATCATCTATTGGCTTATATTTTCTATGCAAGCTATTCCTAAATATATATGAAAATTTGTGTCCTTTTGACATTTTTGTGAAAATTATATCTTTGAAATTTTGTCCAAATTCTCTTTGACCAGCACTACCACATTATAATCTATGATTGGGAATTTTACTCTGACACAGCTCTGACACAGCTACTCAAATCTGACACAGCTTTTGTAAAGCGTCATTTTCTCTTCTTTTCATTAATTTTGCCATTTTCTAGTCTCCTCTTTCTCTGTCTTACCATTTTATGTACTCAAAATGTATTCAATATGTGTGCCTAAATGTTTGCTGAATCCAGCTTTCCAGGTTAATTAACAGGGACTTTGTGTTTCTTCAGTGAAATTCGAAATATCATTATTCACTTAATTTCCAGTATGATATCGCAATGCTTTTACCAAATAATTTACTACTTCTGCTTGCCTTACCTATTCCAATTCAATACTATCGATTTCATTTGAAGTGGTATATTTAGTACCTGATTCCGTGACTAAGTATGTTGTATTATGAGATTACATATCTTGAGCCAAGGGCCAACATAAATCTGTACTTATTGCAGTTTGTGCAGTTGCAAATCAAAACTTTGCATTTGTACTTGATGAAAGAGTGCACTTGCAAGTAACGTAAGACTTATTCAATCCATCAAAAACTGGGCATATTGATAATGGGAAATGCATTCTATGGCAAAGTCAATGACATGGCTTCAAAACTTCTTCTGAAGGCAAAGTCCCCAGACCCTCTCGTTTCTTTGTTTCGTTTCTCGTGAAATACTTCTTTGTTTCGAGTTTATTGACATAGGGCGAGATTTAGCTACATTAAGAGATAGCTTATTCCCCTGCAACCACTTATCAAGCCTCCGAAGTTCTTCATTTACAGCCCTATTTATCTGCATAATGTCCTTGGAAGAATGATAAATACTTGTATCATCAGCATACATAGAATCTTTGGAGTTTTTTTACAATGCAAGGAAGGTCAAACTGCAAACAGTGAGCAAAGCCAAAGAATTTAAAACGATAGCAACTTTCGCATGGGCTAAAAACTGAAAGCCAGGTCATGGAGGTGATGAAAGTGTTGGCAGGATATAGACCTTCAGGTGCTCGATAAAATTATGGTGGGGGAGTTATTGTCCCCAAGCCACCTCAAAGCGCCATCCCTGATGATATTTGATTAAGTAATAGTTGTTTAGAAGTATAGTCAAACTCACCGAAGTCAGATATTTTATAAGTCGGACAAATGCACAATCCCGGTCAACTCGGTGCAAATGCCACGCTTTTATTTGCGTAAGTCGATCTTATAAGTTGGATAGTTGTGCAAGTCGGTGTTACTTCTCAGTAAATATTATCATAAGAGATGGATTTTAATCTTGATTTCAATAGCCCTCATGAAAGAAATATGCAGAAGGAAACATCTGATCCTTTTTACTTCTATGAATAACTTAACCAGAATGAAATATAGGGGAAACACATGCTCTAAAACTCCGTATAATTTAAAACATTGCCAGAGCGGCAACTTTAACAGAAGTCAGTTTTAGTGAAGATTACAAGAGTAATTAGTGAGGCAACGTCTCCGTATAGACTTCAGTTTCATACACGAAGGAAGAATCAAAATTGAGCACCAGAATAAACGAGAAAATCCTAGATATTTTGAAGTATGGTTGAAATGATGGCTCTGGAAAGCCTTTTAGGATTGCAGTTCATGAGGGGAGTGCTACAACCTTTTGAACCAGAAAGAAATAAGTTTCTACTTTTACTAGGTAGCGTTCCCACAGTAAGTATTAAGTTACTCTAGTTTTCACGTGGTAGCTGTGACTAAGCTGCAACCACTCATTCACCCTTAATATTTCCAATTTTTCAGTCGGACAAAATCCGTCTTTAAGTTTGACTGTATATGTAGACTACATGCGCTTGTACCTGGAAAATTTGCAACTAGTATATCTGCAGTGTAGAGTATCCCATCTATCATTTTGTGGAAGGACAACAATGTTCTATTGTGAAAACAGTGATCTTGTCAAGCGAGACGCTTGGGTAGCATAAGTTTGGTGCGCAATATGCCTTATAATATAACCTAATCATTTGTTTAGAAATCTGTACAGGGAATGGTGAATTGATGAGGTAGTATATGTAAGCTTTGTTTGCTGACAATTAAGGATTTCTAGTCTAACTTTGTTTGCCAGTGTGGCCATGACCAGAGATGGATACAGGGGGTCGCACTAGTTGCAAGGAAGAATGTCAGATTGTCAGATTAAAGTTTTCTTGCAGTCAGTCTTTCACTTTTTTGCAGAATTCTGATGTGCAACTCCTCATCACTAGCCCTTTTCCCATCCACTACAAGAAATCACTGGGCTTAGTTATTCAGGGCTGCATTGCGTTGTTGTATGTCCGCAAGATGATTGCGAAGAAGTAAACAAAACAACTATGTGGTTACATATAACATAGGCAATCTACTCTGTGAAAAAGATGATTGTTAACCATGACTTTATTGTTGCGCTATCTACTATTATGCAAATATAACCCTGCCCTTGACCAATCAAATGGCACGATTGGTGCAACCATAAAAGTCTGTGCGCCCGAAGGTAAGTACCAAGGTTGCACAAACCTCATGATGCAAGGTTGAAAGAGGAAGGATGTTGCAAAGGAGTATAGTTTCTTCTCATAGTATACTGATTTTGATAGGTGCATCTGTCAGCCTAAATCCTATATCCGCCTCTGGCCATGAGTACCCTTGTGAGGGAGAGGGATTGATTTCCCTTGGGCATTGGTATTGCATGTTTCTTTGTATTCCAAGGCACGAAATATGAATTGAGTTTGCTTGCGAGACTTTAGACCGTTGGACAGAACTGGCATTTTCACTGACGTGACAAAAAAATGTCTTCTTCTTGTATTTTGCTAGCATTATAGTTGGATTCAGTGCGAGCTAGGAACGAGAAAGACTGCTTAATTCATGCAACGGCACTGGCAAACTGTGGTGCGTTTTCGCAAGGTATCGTGTTGTATCTCAATAAACATCTTTACTTCTTCTATTCCCAGCAATGAAGTAAGGTTTTATCAAACATGTTCGAGGCAGACATGTTCGAAGGAGCAAACAATCTTGCTCTTTTATTGAATCTCTATTTCTCTCCTGCTTGCGAAGTACCGTTTTATCGTTAATTTCTGCTAGTATTCAGTAGTGCCGTAATGCAAATACAAAGAAAAACATGCAAAAACAGGCCTTTTAGTTTTCTCTCGTTTCGACTTTGCAAAATCCCAGAATTAAATTTAGAGAAGAACATGAGTCAGAATGGTAGGCAATAAGTCAAGAGTTTTCAAATTTTTCGTACAATAAGTGAACCATGCAAATTACTGCTTAATAGTTTAGCTGCACAACCTAGTTGAAAATCAATACTATTTCCAAAACAAGAGTTTAAAGACTTTCATAAGATCACCCACTACCACTCCAATCGTCCGCTTGTTCTGATATCTTAAATGTAGCAGTAGCAGAACTCCAAAGTTGGTTCAAATTATTATTCGACACCAGGTTCGGATCTAGCCAAACATCTGATTCATGCTTATCGGATGTTATCAAGAATTTAGGGTGTGGTCAAGAACATATAAATGAGAGGGACAGTTTCACACCGAATGTTCATGATGGTAAAACCATTGGGAGCCTTCGCCTAGTACTGCACTTAGCATCAATAATAGAATTGACATAATACTCTTGCTAAGCTTCTATAGTTCATACAGCTCATAGTTATAAATTGCAAAGCACATCAACCAGAGTCGTAGGAAGTAATTGGTATGGAGATACAAATCTCTACCGGGCAATATGACAAGCAAACGGAGCGTCTCTGTAAACTTTACATGCAAAGCTTTGAAATTCTAGGGAGGCTATGTGTTCCATTTGGCTCGGTTAGCAACATTAATCGAGACCTTCAATAAATAATTTCATACTTCCTATGTACGATGGAGAACTGACAATGATATAAGATCAGTAATCGAATATAGTTTGAAATAAACATAATTGATAACACAACACAATTGGTGATGTAATGTTTAGAATTGAAATATTATCAACAGATGTGCATCAACCAAGAGTTTCTTGTTTTGTAACGAAATTCTGCGTAACATGAAATTATGCATAGAATATAATTATAGTATTTCCTAGTACCTTGAGAGAAGTCTTCCAATAATTCTATGTACATGGCTGCAGCACGAAAAAGCGGCAACGTTGTTAGACATACTATGTGTCTGAAATTGTTGCCGCTTTTTCACGTTGTAATAAAGTTCTGTAGTACCAACAGGCTAATTCTATGTACCATACAAAATGCTTAAAGACGTTGAGAATGTCTTCCAATATTTCTACATGCTATAAAATATGCTTCAAAGTCAAATTAAATGTTGCTCCCGCTCCAATGGCAAATAGGGAGGCACCTATCGCTGCTTCCAGTAGCCCTAGGCCAAGCGCCTGCGAATGCAGTCTATGCTACATAGGATGGGCGCTGGCCTACTTGCAGCTCCGCCCGTTTCATTTCCCACTACATTCTCATACATCGAGCGCCAGACGAGAAAGTAATGAGTGCTATTTTTTGAAGTCTGTGGTATGACTCCGACGGGGGCCTGAACCCACGACCCTCCGGTTGTAAGATAGATGCTCTAGCCATTGGGCCATCACTACGGTTATAAAATTTACTTAAGGCTAAAAAAATATAATATAATATATAGCACATAGAAATATCGGAAAATCCTCTCCGCGTATTAAGAAATACTCCATTGTAAAATAGCTCTTCTGTATACAACATCGTCCCGTATTTAAGATGCAACATTTTCAATTTCAGGTCTTATGCGTTTCTTATAAAAGGAGACGAAAACTTCAAATCAGTGAAAGTTTCTAATTATAAAATTCACGTTATGGTGTTAATCAGCTAAGTAGTATTGTATAAACTGTCTGATATGATGAAAAGGCAAAGAGGATTGCTCTGCATTAATGTACTGTTGTTTTTAAAGGGCTAATGTTTACAAACGTTTTTTAATAACAAACATGTATTCTTAGATACCTTAAACTAGTTTCTTATACGAGAGGGCATTGTTTTGAGAATCAGTGTCTGTGCTTCTTAAATGTGGAACACTACCATACGTGACACTACCTTGCATTAACAGAATGCAATGCACAACAAATTTTACTTATCTCGTTTAATACAAAAAGGATTGTTTGCTTTCACACTGTGATTTGTATTCATTTAGAAGATGGTATTGTTGCAATATCAGTGTGCCTTTTCCGGTTTGGAAATTGCAATCGAAATACTTTTTTGACAAGTATATGTATACACCTTTTCTATGAATATTTGGAAATAACTAAGCCATAGGGGTGATCTGCAGTTCAGCTAAATAACATAAGGGCTGAGCTTGCCATAGTCTAGCCTACGAACGAAGCAGTTTGCATAATGAAGAGTAATAATTTCTGATACTAGAAAGTGTTGCTATTATACAAAAAGCCTTAGCAGAATATAGAGGATGTTGCCGCTTTTTCCTGCTGTGGTTATATAGAGAATGCTCAAAATGACACTTATAGCATGTAGAGGATGGCTATGCGTGAAATGAGTATAGATCTCTGTCCAGCCAATGCACAGAGGCAAACTCTTATATTACTCATAGAAAGGAGAGCTAGGAATAAGCAGGGGATTGGATTAGCTTCCTTGAGCTCTAGGACAACACGTCCCTGAAGCTCTCTATGTTTATATATCAGCTATTATCGGTGATAAAATATGAGGAGCACAAATAAATGCAGGAAAAAAGATTTTTCAAAATAGGTACTACTAAGAATGGAAGCTTGGAACAAATCGAGCCATGAGAAAAGGGAAAGTATCGTCAATTAGATACCAAAGAGTATGCTTTTTCTACCCATGAGATTATCTAAAACAGGTGGAAAAATTGAAATCCAGGTGCTTAGTAATAATAGGTTAGAATCTAGTGGCACTTGGGAAGGGATGAATTTTGATGGACCGGATATATACCCTTTTAGAATAGGGAAATATGGGCAAGCTGACGGGAGTATGTAAATTTAAAAAGGGTGTAAGGAGCTGAAATAGGTTATTGCGCTATTTTCTTCATATTTCTATAATACACGATAAAAAATATCTGCTAAAAGTTCTTGGAACACCAATTACTTAATGCATGATATTTGATTTCGAACGAATAAATTACCCTAAAAACAATCCTGAGTTTAGAGCTTCTTTTCTAGAGAAGCGTCCGAAAGTATAACGACTTTTTCTATACCTGTCAACACTGTATGCAGCAAAATTGGTTTGAAGAGAAGAGGGGATACTATTTAATCATCAATAGAAATACTGCAAGCTTTCCAAGACTTTTGACAGAGATTGAAGGAGTCAAATACCTAAAGGACCATGTGGTATGGGTAAAGGTGTATTCGAGGGGAGACTTGTTTGATAGTTCTTGCTCTGGAGCTATTAGAGAAGGGGAGATTTAAAAATTGTCAGCAAAGCAATATATCACAAATTCAGCCAAGTCGTGAGCACCTTTGGTTTGCTGCTCTAGCTAGTCTTCTTCATCTTCTGCTACTAGAAATAATGCCTAAAATAAAATCAGAATCACTAGATTTACAGGGCCAAACTCTACTCCTTGATATATATATATATATATATATATATATATATATATA
>OLMO02000324.1:6580492-6642210 GCA_900291935.2 Cassiopea xamachana
ATATATATATATATATATATATATATATATATATATATATATATATATACTACTTTCAAGCTATCTTCCATACTAACTTGAAAAAGCACGTGAAAATTGAAATGATCATTAATAGAATTCACAATTAAACAAGCTTAAAGTAATGCTAGAATTGTAATGAAATGTAGTCTTAAAAACTAGAAGTTTATCAGAACAGCTAATTCTAAAACATACTTTCAAATGCTGTATTAAGCTCTCTGTTACTATCAATTTCAATGTCAAGTTGTCTTCTCAGCTCAGTAGACATCTTCGTTTCTATTTGTGACTTTTCAATCTCATCAATTTCTTTTTCCGCATCTTTGCTGAAGATATTCCGAGCAGTGCTTTTTATGTCTGTCATAATTTTTGTGAAGTCATCGGATGAGCAAGACATATTCGACGCATGAGCAAAATGCAAATTTCTTATATCCCTTATGACGTCAATCTCTTCACTGATGCGTAATGGGGTGCTCCTCTCCTTACTAGGTCGAACACCTTTAATCAACTTAAGGCCTGAATTAAGCATAACAAGAACCAGTGTACTAGTATCCCACTGCTGTTCATTTCCAGTCTTTATTTTATCCATGGACGTCTCATTGCTCTTATTGTTCTTGATCTTGTCAGGCAATTGATTGAAGAGAAATATCCCACTTGCGTTGTCGCTCTTCCATTTCTTTTTAGGATACTTTAGATTCCACTGCTGTATAAAGCATCTTCTTAAATACTTTGGAATGGTTTCTATTACGATTTTGGTAATCTTCATGTAATTCGTTTCCTCAACTGACAACTCCATAGTGATTAAATGATTTAGGGCAATATTACAATTCTAGTAACTGGAAAGTAAAATTAATGCTTGCTAAGTAACAATAATTAAATAATTCATTGATGAAAACAGATTTTAATGAAAGAGCTAGTAAGTATGAGGAATGAAAATTGATGTGAAAATTAATTTCAGCCTACTTGATAGGCCAAAGGATTAGCTCTAGCTAGCAATCATTTGCTAAAAATAGAACTACCATAATACAAAGAAGATGCAGCAGTGCCATGCGTAGTGATTGAATTAAGGATTGTCTTTGCAGAAGCATTTTTAAGTTATCTCAGGTTTGCTTGTATTATTTAGGCTTTGTGTGCAGATATATTAGAAACTATCATATGCCTTGCCATTAATTCCATGCACAAAATGATAACCCCTAATCTTTCGATGTGCCGTTATGGGCCCTCAGTTACATTATACCAGATAACTATCGCGATGTTGAGGTTTTCAAATCATATTGGGCTAGCAGGTACAATACAAAGATGCTGCACGGTGTAAACAGCGGTGTCAAAGAGGGGACCGGAGGGAGCATAGCTCCCAGTTGTGGCTTAAGCGGGCGGAACCCCCATAGCTCCGTACAGGTTTTGGAAATAAGAACATATTTATATTCTGTTGTAAAACGCTATTTTAGATTTAAAATATTTAAGTTGCCAGTTCACAAGATAAAGACTTTTAAATACACCGTGGTTATTAGTCCATCACCGGATCCATAAATCTTTTCATTATTCGTTCGTTGAACATGCGCAGATGCGCAAGTCTAATGCTAGGCCCTTTAAGTAACGGATCCGTAACCCTTATTGCTATAAGAGAAGGTCCGGGAAATACAATGATTCATTGTTGGAAACTGTTCTCGTCGGCCAAACCAGCAAAAGAATAAATCAAAATGAGATAAAGAATGGTAAGAGGCATAAAGAATAAAACAGATATGATATGATATATGATATGATATATGATATGATATATGATATGATATATGATATGATACATGATATGATACATGATATGATTTATGATATGATATGATATGATATGATATGATATAATATGATATGATATATGATATATGATATGATATGGTATGATATGATAATATATTCTTTATACACTATTTTACCCATCAGCTTTTTAATTTAACATCATAATGCACAAAATTCCAATTCGATAACATTTATAATAGTCTAAATAAATTGAAATGAAAAGAAAGGTAACTAATTTTACATCCTAGGACGCTGTTCTTCCAGGGTGTCGTGTTTCTAAGTTGCCAAGCATATTTTTAATCAGTTCTTTTGGAACTCCTTTAATTTCTTTTTGAAGCGACTAACAGTCGGGAGCTCCCTAACTTCAATTGGAATAGTCTTCCAAGTTTTTACAGTAGAGTATTGACAGCTTTTTTTTGCATGTTCAGTATTTGTAGATCTTTACAATATCTTGTTGCATTATTTCATTGCGAAGATCTTTGTTGAAATTTACCCGAAAGACTTTCCGGACTTCATTTGTTAATTATGTTGTATGCCGTGACTGATCGATCAATTTGGATGATGTTTTGAACGATCAGCGTACGTTCAGAGACTATTTTATCGTAATGTTAGGCAAATTGTGAGGGGTGATGTTTTTACAACATCATCCCTCGACTAGATATTCGAATCCATTGATAAACACACAATTTTCAAATTGTGAAAATGTAAATACATAGTCGAAAAATCTAAAAATTCTCACAGTTTTGTACAATAATCACGCATCTGCTCATGTTTTACGGGTGAATAGCGAAAGGAGTTGCGGATCCGGTGCCGAACGAATAACCACGGCGTATTAAAAATGCTCTTTATCTGCTGGACGACATTATCATTTGCTTATATAACTGTATACATTAGCTTCGAAGTTTCTTATAATATACATACATAAAAAGAGCTCCCCCCAGCTATCAATAGAGTCCCCCCCAGTTATAGATTTGATTCTAAAACACTGGCTCTAGAACGCTCTGATATCATTGTGAAAGTCACCTAGCCCTGGATTTAATATGAAGCGCTCCGAAAGCACACTGGTATGTTGTAGCCATGACCTATTATTTGCAAAAAGTGTCTTTAATGGACTCCAATATCTCGCTAAATATGCAGACAAGCGGATAAAATTCTAACTATTCAATTTTTTCAACCATGCATAATGTCTCTTAGCAACGACAGTGTACAGGATTATTTACAAAACCTCAAACAATTGAAACGTCAAAATTAATCCCAAAGATGGATATCTGAGACATTCCATGTCTTTAAAAGAAACCATTTTATAAGAAACCATTTTATAATCAAACAAGTACTAGACAGCCAATATTTAAGAAACTTTCTAGAACTGCAAGGAAAGGCTAGGAAACTTTAATTAAATAGCATACTGAAATCGTCACCCCGTTGAACGTAGAGATGTACCAGAACAATGTGAATACGGCCTTGCTCATTATTTAACTGGCATTGAAGCACTCTGTATGTTGTAGGACAATTTGTTTGATTACGCTTTTATAGCAATTTAATTAAAATTAAGACCTAAAATACGGCGAAAAATTACCAGCGCTGCTACTAGGCCATTAACTAGGTTGCTTATATAAAAAGAAAGTTTATGCTGTCATGTAGAAAAGGATCAGGGGAGTCTAAAGATCAAAATCAAATTCTTCTTGCATTCTTTATGGGCCTAAGTAATTATTTGATATTTAGCTCTCTCTTATTTTAATTAATTCTTTACTGGTAGTCGCATACCTGTTCAACAATCGTTAATCAATTAGCCTAAGTACAAGGGACTTTAGACGGATAGTGTTGTTGATGTGACGAGCAATGTGATCTTAACCGGCGAGATTTTAGCAAGTCAAAGTTCACCAGAACACACAAAATTGCCTGAAAGTAGAAAAAATTTGAATTTCCAGTTCTTCCGTCCCTGAGTACCAGCTCAATGCAATAAAGATAGCTCATTTATACGCTAATATCTGTGATAGTAGTGGAACTTAACTGTTCGATATTGACAAATGCTTGCAGAATGAGAGATTTTCGATGCTAACAGCACAAAAATAATCGTTTCACTATGACCTCTTGCTCAGTCTCCTTGTAACTGAAGCACCATTTTACGTTAAAGTAAAGAAAGTAAAACAATTCAACACTTTTGGATTTTAATTGTTGAGTGATGGTATTTTACGGTTCTTAGAAAACATTTAGAAAAGCAGTTCAATCTCTTGCATTGAATCTAGGTATATGATGGCCTAATGCACCTTTTGATTTAATTGCGTGCCGTACTGTAAAGGAGACTTCGTTCATAAAAATGGCTCGTTCATTCCCCCTTTGCAGTACATGCAAAGCTCGGCCTTACTCTGCAGTCATAAATCAATATTGATGATACTTGCGAGACTTTAAAATAAAAACAACACAAATACAGTTTAATGTAAAAATTTAATCAATGTCTAACGATTACAAACCTTATTATTCTCATGTACCAACCGTTTGACAGTGCTTTGCTTTCTTTAAAGCCATGTCCTACTACGAAGGAAGGCTAAGACACAAGGGCAATCAACTAACTCCTGTCATTCTTCTGTACAGCGAATCCAGCAAAAGAGCGATTGGAATTTATAACAACCGCATTGTAATTCAAAATAGGTGTACCGTTTTGTTGTGTATTGTTTGGGCTTTCCTTTGATATATTGGTATAGGCTGTTGGAATGTGTTGAGCTGATTTTCAAGCTTTGGTATTTGACATGTTGTGTGCTCTTGCATGGCATTGACCCTTTAAAACTGAGTTTTTCTCTAAAATAGGCTGACTACTATCTTTTAGAGGCGAAAATTCGTTTTGAGATCTATTTTTCAGTTGTGTAGAAGAAACACCCCCTGAAATGGCAAATATTTGCATTATACAATGCTGTACCCTGGTCAGCAATATCACTATAAACAGTTTTCGACATTCCTATATTATACTTAAACCTTGCTCCCTTGCTACACGATCTTTATTGCTAAGCTCAGTCAAATCTTGAATCTACAGATTCCACTGAGATATTCGATTTCTGGATAACCCACATTTTGAGAAACAATGCAAACAATCGGAATCCATGGAGAAAAGTCGACAAGCAGTTATGAGCCGCTGCATTAGCTCAATACAATGGTCAGCTATGATAGCGTTATTTTTCGAAAGAGTCATTTATATCTATGTTAGATAAGGCTTAAAGCTGGATTTAGAGCCAATGGTAATGTCATTAAAATTTTTCTCGAAAATTCCTAGCATTATTCTAAGCATTATTTAATGTATTTGCAAAAATGGTGTGCTTTTTCTCAAATAATGGGTTTGTGAAATATCACAGCTTTTACTCCATTATAAAAATGATTATTATACGTCCTTGGCATCATCCAGCTTCAGTTTATTGTACTTTTAATTTATGTTTGAAAGTATAAGAAAACCTCTCGGGATAATCATTTAAAAGGCTAGTTTTAATGCATGGGGATTCTCAGCTATAACAAGGAGCAGATTAAGCTGGTACTTTGGCCAAAATAGTAGCTAAAAAGTAGCATGACTAGTGTTCAGGGGTTTCGAAACGATTTCCAAAGTGGAGGGGCCTGGTCTCTAAGGTCGGAGATTAGCTCAGGGAAAAAAGTGAAGCATGCTACTGTATGATAGAACTGGGGGGGGGGGCTAATGTCCCCTGCCTTCCGGTTTTGACACCTCTGGTGTTTCTCTGCAATATGTATGAAGCTGACTGTAAAGGTCAAGAACAAATCTTTTGAAAAAATCCTGAAATACGATGTCTTATTACAGAAAGTGATGTACTCTTCAGTCCGGAATAGACTTCCCATGCAAAATTTTGCTTAAAAAATGAACACTACAACATTCTTATTGTACCCCCTCCCAAGTTTATTAACTTTGATCCAAGATGGTATCTTCCAACCTAAAGCTAGAAATTGCGTTGCTAGATGAGCATCTAAAAGTTAAGAAATTGCCAACAGAAGCTGAAAACGTAGCTGAAAGTCTTTTAAATGATGGCAGGATCGAGAGAGAATTATTGATACCTTTTTAGTATGTTTGCAGGTTGTGTTTCTAGGAAATTTTACCACTCCCAGTTAATTGCAAACCCCAGATATTGAGCTCTAGATATTTTCCAAGACTTTCCTAACCATATCATCCTCTTCTATTCCAGACTGGAAAGTAATCAAATGAAACTCAGGACAGTATATGTACAGCGCAACCTGAAAAGACTGTGTTGTTGTTGCTGCAATGAACGAAAGACTCAGCTCACTAAAGATACTAGCAGTGGCGGAAATTATGAGGCTTTGGGAGGAGGGGAGCTCTAGCCTACCCCAATTAAACTGTTTTCGAAGTCAGGCTTTCGTCGGAAATTTGAAACAAATTGACGCATGCAGTTTTTCGTTTGACAGAGATCATCAGCAAAGTACACCGTGCCTCATCAACAACACCTGAGACATGGGAGAACCGTACCACTTAGAATCGCTGGAGCGTCATTTCTTTTTTAGCTTTTTGACACGTGTTTTCTCTTCTATCTATGATGGAGAAAACAAATTTCAAAAAGTTGTTTCGATAGCTTATAGTCCACCTTTGCACACCCTTGACAATATCTTTGTTTCTCTAAATCTTATATCATATGTCACCCAGAGTCTTCATATAAAATTGAGTCTTTTGATTTGCTAAACATCTTGTATTATTTGATCTATATTACTTTTAGGTCTTTCAAATGCAGCCATGGGCTAAATCTCTTTGCTATATTGAGCACCTCTCATAGTACGATGTATAGAGTGAAGTAATACTAGTTGGATCTCAAATTGTAAACATCCTGAGTTTACTTACATCTGCCATCTTTCTAAATAAATGTTTCACCCTCAAGACTGTTAATTACAGCTATAATTAGCAATCTTTAGGGTCAAACATTTATTTAGAGAAATAGATGATGTACATTCAGGATATAAAATAAAATCCCACTAATACTACCTATTCTTGAATATTTTACTCTGAAAGAAGTTTAATATAGATAATTAACAAAATGCGTAGAGGCTGGTGAGAGACCTATAGCAAATTCATAGGAATACGCTTTATTACATTTCTATTACTTCCTTTATTACACGTCTTTGTGCTGAAACAGACACTTGTTCAACTATTTGTAGTAGAATGAGCTAGACTACCAAGAGGTACGATCAATAGTGCACTGTACATAGTGTGTCTTTGTCTTTTGCTAGACATTTGAAGCCTGCGTACACCTCATATAGAAGCCCAAATTTACGCCACTGGACATTGAATTATTATACAACAGTTTGTACTGATTACGGAACTTTCATGGGTGCATGAATATATCATTGTTCTAAATCTACTATAACAGCATGTCGATTGTGTTTGAAATAGGTAACCCATGTTAGAATAACAACATCTCCTTCAAATGCCTGCTCATTTCACGCTGAACTTGCCTTGAAAGCATCGGTTTTGAATTCTGCGACAATTTGCGGTCCTGACTGTTGGTAAATGGAAAAAGTAGCAAAAGTGAGAACGGGATTGGCACTTTAGCCTACAGGTATGGACTAGTAGTAAAATGAGAGTAAAGTCCACTATGAAAGGTAACAAGATAAAATATTAATCAAGACTACAAAAGGAGACCATGCGTATGTAACGTATTGATTCGGGTGTTTTAGTTATGTGCTGTATTTCGTATCACTTTAGTTATCATGTTGCGTGCTCAGTCTTGCGTACCTGTGGAGTCCTGTTGTGTGTAGTAAACACCCTTTCCGGGCAATGTGTTGTCCTGTCAACGTGTATTGTAATCTTGAAATGTCATGTATTGTAGCGTACAGTTGATGTCATATGTAGTGAGTGTTTAATTCATATTGGTCAGTCTTTGATTGCATTTGAACAGAAAGTACTAAGAGGTGTCTTCTATTGTTATTCCTTCGTTGGGCCTTGGCCTTAGGCCTAGGCATTAGATAATATTGCAAAGATGGTGACTGCTCACCATCATGAAAAGAACCCATAATCGTTACACAAGGAGACCATGCTTAAGTAATGTAGGACATTTTATATGCAGCTTGTTCCATTCTCAAGTAAAAATGACGTCCATAGTTAACTACAGCCAGTAAAGCATAAGCAAATAAGAAATAGATCTACAGTGTAATGTTAACATGTGTGCTAACTTCACAGAGATGATGATACAAGAAAAATAATCAGCAAAACATTGACTACCGCTTCCAATTGAAGATTGCTATGACTCTACACTTGTTAAATTTTCACTGAAACAGCAATAGTGATGTAGTCTGTTTTTTTGACAGCTGCCAATTGTCGCAGAATAGGGGTTGTTGCATGTCTGTGGCAGGTCATTCTCCAACTAAGAAGGGAGAGTATGTTTCCCCCAGTTCTGCGCTCATGGTTATGACTAGAGCTAATTGGAGCTGTTTACTTACTTCTACCATTGCATCTACAGATAGAATTATCTCTAAATGGCACACACAAAAAGTATTTGAATAAAAAGTTCTAACTCTAGGATGAGAATACGGAATGAATGAGTCACTTTACTAAAATATCAACAACACTTGCATGTTTGAAGCTATGATTTGGTAGGGGCATCCTGCACATAGTTCTTTGGAAAGAATCCAAGCTAGAAAGTAAATACAGGCTTATTTATATATAACTAGTCAGATCTCCTGGACACAACGCAAAGACAGGAAATGAAAAGTTTCTTTGTAACCAGAAAGATATACAAAATATTAAACTTGTTTCACGTAGTCAGTACGGTCAACATAGTCTGAAGACAAAGTCACTTCTGTTATGTCGTCGGAAATATGCAACATCTTAGAAATCGAGTTCTTTCATTTACTTTGACAAGCCAATACTTGGCCTTGCTAACAAATGTTACTCACAGCAGCCTTGTCAAAAAAGAATTGAACTTTAACCATTGAGCTCTCCAAGTCAGTTATTGTTTTCTTCTTTGCAAATCTGAGTAATTTGAGAGCAAACCAGTGGTGGTTTTTCAAACAATTACGTAGTGGAAAAGGGGCTAAATTTGCCGAGGTTTGTTAGAAGAAACACTGGTATTCGACGAACACTTGGGAATGTTTGTAGATTACGTGTGTTTTCATAAGAAAAGTACACAAGAAAGTTGAGGCTAAAACAAATTAGTGATCTTTTATTAGAAAATTGTGTATTTAGCCTTAGTATCCGATTCTGGAACAGACAAAGAAAAGCAAGAGCAAAACATAGACAACAACATTCAACTATCGTTGGTAAAATTCTACTCTTTTCATGAAAATTTAAAAACATGCCTTCAATTAGGACTAAATAATGATTGTATCTTAAACATTATAGCTAAAATGCAAGAAATTAGGAGGATATGCAATATTTTAAAGGCTTATAGATGAGGAGTCTTAGTTGCTGGTTTGACTGGAAAACTTTCGATAGCTATCGAATAGGTCTATATAACAGGAAGAGTCGGAACTGTTTGCAATGAAAAGTAAATGCATAATAGGCTGGGGGAGAAACATCGGTATGAATACATGTATAGATATGTAGATTTATTTATTTGAATACCACATTGTACATTGCACGAACTGTAGTGGCAGGCTGCAGCAAAAGGACAGATTCATAAGGAGATACTGCAAGCCTCAGAGGGATCGCAATAAATGCAAGCCTTAACAAGTTTTCTCATTTTTCTACCTAGCACACAGTGGTATATAGCTACCAGGGCTCTAAACGTATAAGCTCTCAAATTTACTTTCGGAGAAACATTGCTTACTTTTCCATCTAGCTTTCCATACCACCAATTCCCATCCCTGTTGATGACAGATATTCTAGCATCTTTCTGAAGATGAAAAACTTTCATGAAAAGTTTATCATAACCATAAAAACTAATAACTTGCATTAAATGCATACGTAATGATCTCTGGCCAACCAGACCTGCTAATATACAAAAATTTACCATTCCATTCTCTATGTATTGATATATCTGTTCTTCTGCTATAATCCTACTTTTTCTTGAAAGAAGCCATAAAATGTAAAATATAAGACATCTAGTAATAAATAGATTTTTATTGGCATATATAATATTACTTTCCATTTATAATAAGCTTTTAAAATCTATTTTCAGAATTACTGTAATGCAAAAAGACTTAGGATATTATGTGAATTGAGTTTACTTGAAATGAGAGCTCTCTTCGATTTGTTGCATCATATGGACGTAGGGCAACAACCACGTCTAAAAATAAATGTAATAATATCTATTAAGATCAAATGCACCCCTCATGAGTAGCTTTTGAGCACTGTACTACTGCACACAAGCCTACCATTAGAGCTCATCGAGCATTATTTTGTACAACATCGTTTTTAACTGACAGTTTTCTTTGTTGCCATTGAACTTTGCACTAGTATCAGAAAGTATACTAAGACTCTATAACAAGATTAGAGGTACTTTTTTACTTTAGAACACTAGTTCAATTTTTAATGTGCAATGAGGCCAAGTTGTAACTCGAGCATGTAATTCACTTAAAAGACGTGTAGCAATACAACAAATTATTGCAAATAAGAAAAAAGATGTCATGAATTTCTGAGCGTAATAATAAACTCTGGCACTGCAGATAGAAGCAGATTCACTATCGCAATTTATTTTATCTATGGGAACACATTAGAGCAAACGAAGAGCCACAAAAGTCACACAGCCAAAATAAAAGACACTGATTCATACCATGAAATGAGCTTACCTTGAGTAGGGACCCATCCAGTCAAAACTGTTGGTATGCTAGGATAGCTATGGCTTAGTGAATGCTGCATGTAGAATTCAATTATATCCTGCAGTAGGAAATAAACCTCATTAAACTCTTCATTTGGGTCGAAGCTCTAAGTTCCCTAAAGAGTCTGCAACAAACATTTTCTATCCGGTTTCTATGTGGGCCTTAACTGTGCCTTCATTCCAAAAGCTTTTCAAGGAATTTTGGTCTTCGTGCTAAAAAAAATGGAAAACTCACCGGAATTGCCCTAAACTGGACTGAACTTGAAATACTGAAAAAGCCATTTCTTGCTTCTATCATAATGTGTTTAGGTTCTTTGTTATATCTGAAGAATAGAAAAAAAGTTAAAAATAATACTAGCTACCTTTCACTCATATCACAAAATTGACTAAGTTGCTAAAAGATTGAGTAGAGCAATGGATTTCATCGGATAATGCATGAAATTTACTATTATGTTGATTCTTCTAGTCCATTGTGGAGAGAAGTTTAGACGTCTTCAGTAAAGCTTCTGGTAACGAAGGCTAGAGAAAGTTAAATACGCTCAAATCAGATGTAAGTATCCTCTCCCAGGTGTTTAGTTTTACAAAAACTGCATACAAAAACAATAATATTAAAATCCTACTCCTAGCTTGTTGATTTGAGATAAAAGAAACAGGTTGCTATTCAGGCCGAGATTCGTGGTTCTTTCATATGTCTAGCCAGGTCGTGCAGTACCAAAAAATCGATAAATTTAGCTGATACAAAATTACGCCACTTGCTTGAAGTCAGTTCCACAAGCAGTGCAAATGTATCCTACCACATAGTATTGTATTCTCGTCTGTGTTAATCTGGTATGATTTTTTAATACTTCTTCCTTCTAGTATCTCTTACTTAATCACCACCGATGTCTTCTGTCTTTGTTTTAGAAGCTAGGTCTTTGCTATGGTGAAATTCTTGAGGCTGCTTATTTTTTTCTTAAAGTAATTATTTAGCTGTTTTGTTGTAAACAATTCTTATGTATTCTGGGAATGCTCATAAAGGCACGCTCTTTATTCCACATATACTTCTCTATAAACGCTACTTTGCTGCTTTAGCTGCTAAAACTTAGATCTGAGATTGAAGCTTGGCACTGTATAGATTCTGGAATTGACATTGGCCACTTGGCATTTTTAGGCTTATCTTTTCTGAATAAAATTTGAGGAAAAGATTTCAAAACTCCACCAACTGAGGAGTTATGTTCCTACACGATATTCTCCTGTACTTGATATAATGCTTTATAAGTTCCCTAGTGATCACCTTCGAACACGCTGATTGGAATGTACCAAAGATGACTTACTTATTAACTGCTTGAGTTGTAACAAAGTAATGGTTGCTTCAAGAGAGTGCTTGACTGTGTTAACTGAATTGCTTAATTGTCTTGTCGTTCGAATGTTGCTTTTCATGAAGCGCTTCTTTGAACAAAATATCCAAAAATGTTCCATTTGGCCTAAGCCCTGGAAAATTTGCGAAGGAATACCCTTCTTGGATGGAAGAGCTAAAACTTGATTAGGAAATCTATTGAGACCTGAATTATCTGTTTTTGAGTTGTAGAAAAAAATTGGCGACCAATTTGGAATCTTTAGATGAGGGAATCAAATGATGAGTCTGCAAATGATAATTGCATAATAAATAAGGCAGTTAGTTAATCAAGCAAACGAAAGGGCAAATAGCCTTGATACAAGGAGAATCTTGCTATGAGGCCTCTGCAAAATATGCATTACTTACATAATACTAAGGAAAAATGGACGATCTTGAGTGATACTCTCTCTAACAAGAAATGTACCGTTCTCGTGGTATTGCAGCCTTGCATTAGCTTCACGGGTGTTCATGATACCAACAAACCTGCATGAAAGAGCAAATTATATTAGTTTTTGCTTCATTATTAGCCCATTTATATATTGAAAACTCTTAACAAAATCAAACATTGCTAGACTCGGTCAGAGCTCCAAGGTGCTGAGAATCTGATGAGAAGGACTGTTAGGTCATTCTTCAAATGTAGACTAATTCTCGGAAACCAGTCTCATACTAGCCTAAGCGAATTTTCAAAAAATGTTCCAGGACCGTATTCTCAGAACTTTGTTTCAACTTATACTTTTTCTCAATCTCAGTGTCCTTTCAAGTGTCTATTATTGTAAAGATACTGCAAGGTCATGTAGTGCTTGTAGCTCTGAGCACGTCATTATGGAGTAAAAAGTATATTAAGTTTTCATTTGCACCGAATCAGAATGGGTCAGTTTTGCATATTATAGATTTTTGGCAGCATTGAAGGTTCTGCCAGAGTAGTATAGTCAGGTATAGTATGCTTATTCTTTACAGTTGGCTTCTAAAAAAATCATAAAACGTAGCGTATTAATGTAGCATGTAAATGTTAACTTTTACTACAATTAAACTAGGCAAATAAGAAAATGAACAGTGGTACATGGGAAGTAAGATTGATGCCTATCAATAGAAAACCAGTGAAATGATTTCAAAAGTCCTACTTCTCATACAGAGCCATAGAAAAATGCTTTCTACTAAAAGCAATATGTTGTCTACTTGCAACATATGCTGCATACTTGCAGCAACATGCTATCTAATTGTGGCAGCTTGCAGTATAATTGAGGCAGCATGCTTTCTAGTAGCAAGAGCCTGTTATCTATTTGCAGCAGCATGCTGTATAACTGCAGCAACATGCTGTCTAGTTGCAGGAGCATGTTATCCACTTGCAGCAATATGCTGTCTAGTATCAGAAACATTCTGTTTATTTGTAGCATGAAGATATCATGTTCCAGAGTCTTTTACAGAATATGTATATGGTAGTAAGCAGCCCATTCCAATGATGAAATAATTTTTTTCGCAATCATGAGTAGCTCACTTCTTAATAGTTATCAGTTTACAAAGGCATGCAATTCAAGCAAAGATATACCATGGAAAGCTTTGCAGTTCTGCAGAGACATTTGAATGTATTGCTTCTGACAACACATCTGGTCTGTCTCTTGGACTAAAATGACAAAAAGATATTGAAGGTTGACGTGCAAAAATGTATATAGCAGAAAATTCCTAAGAATACACAAAGTACAAGAACATGAAGTACAAGAACTATCCTTCTTTTGATTTGTGCACACAGCCAGTGTCTTCTAATTTTGTTTGTTCCTATTCTTTGCTTTCTGAATTACCCACCACTTTTTTCATTTAAAGAGCCGGGGATGTAAATTTAAAATTGTTCTTATAATAGCTTATTATTTTCTCAGTGATTCTCATACTTAAATCTCTTCGGGTGCTTGAGACGGGCAGAAGTAATCAAAGGTCAGATTATTCTGAAGTAAACACAAAAGATCCATTTGTATTGGCTACCATATTTCGCCTAGTGTCTAGAATAAATGTTTATTTTATCTACAGACATATTGTGTACTGTAGATCCTAAGTGATCATGCATTACACAATAACAATGTTTGGTAAAAATAAGAAAATACCATATAGAACCCAAACTTTCTAATACATACAAAGAAATATTTTTCAACAGTGTTTGCCACAACGTATATTCGAGATTAATATGAAAAATATCGGACAAATACAAAATCTCCCACAATAGAAAATGTTAAAAATCAGTACTTGTCATTTTCATCAGTGACGTTGAAAACAACTGGACGATCAGGTGCATCCTTAGTGGGCTATGGCAAAAGTATTGAAATTTCTAAATTGATTTTATTCATCTTACAGTACTTTACGTTACGAGCATCTGAAGAATGTGGATTTCTCCATATGCAGCTCTTTTGGCATCAAAGGCTTCGCAAGTCGAGAAGCATTCAAATTCATTATCAACTGCTTCAGGCAAAGTAATCTGCTCTTGAAATTATGGAAGTGCAGATTACTGCGTAAACTGCCATAAAACCTGAAAATTTCTATTGGCAAGTAGGGTATACATTGGCCGCAAGAAAATATACCACAAACATTCTTGGCAGATAAACATCATTGGGAAAAGCTTGAAACAACTGTTCATAAGTTCATGATGATAAATTTTCTCCATGAATTTCAAGCACAGAAATGATAGCAGGGGATTACAGAAATCTTATAGTTTTTTAAATAATAAACATGGCATTATATCCAATACGTATTAAATAGTCTGCTATCTCCTAGGCAACTTCATAACACAGAATAGCATTGCAATCAAATTGCGAAGGTGATGTACAATAGTCGCCAAAAGTTCTGGGACACTGGAGCTATTCTTCTTCTGCACTTAACACCAGCCCCTTCCTCCATCTAAGCAATGTTGGTTTACAAAAAAATACACATGGGAATGAAAATATTCAAATGCGAAATAACGCCAAGTGTCTCAGAAACAGACCAACATTGTTAAAGGGGGAATGGGGGTGCGTGCATGGCGTAATAGCTTCGAGTCTGAGAGCAATATATTTTTTCGCAATTTGTTGTGAGTGTCCTAGGGACTTTTGGCGAGTATTGTATGTTCTCACTTTACATGAGAGAAAGTCAAGAGGTGCATCTAGCCTTCAAAACCCTATAATCTCCATCAATATGATAGGAAGGTTTATAAATGCCCTAATAATTTCCTTATATTTCAAATTTTTGAAAGCAAAAAGTTTCAAAGTAAAAAATTTTCGTTTTATTTGAAATTTAGTGAACGAACATTCTACAATTTTTCAAAATTATGGTAAATTTTTTGGCTGCCACTAAAGATCACATACGTAGAAAAGCTATAAATGTAAGCACATAATGCTAACTTACAGATTCTTTACGGCAGGATAGGTTTGGAGTGGATGCAGACAATCTGACTGATGACGTCATCTAAAACATCGAAGAAAGGTAATTTGTTGCAAACAAAAGGTGAAATGCTGAATAGTGTGATGGTATATGTATGCCGTTTGCACTTCACTTTTCTTCTTCCACAATCACGGACCTTAATCAAGACTAGAGGTGGCTCTTCCCACCTTTCTTGGCCAAGCCAATATTTGTTGGCAAATTTAAGCCCCGTGCACCGAAAAGAAATTTTTCTAGAATCGTCCCTGCCGTAATTGGAATACTTTACTTTTTATTTTTTGCCATTTTCATTTAAGTATTATGTCTTTAACAATTAACTACATCAACTTCTCGATATTCATTTAATAATGTATTGGAAATGGTGATGAGATAATTCCGTTCCTACTCTTAATACGAATGAAATATTTATATGTATAAAGAACCTCTAGATTGTTAGAGTCCTATCAGACTATCCTTTACCTAGTTTCTATTGTCATCACTTTCTCTGAAATCATTGCAAAACTATGTTTGCTATGATATTGTTTGTATAACTTCACATAAACCTCACTTTACAATAGGAGGACACTGTGACATATATGCCACATACTTGCATTCTGATAAGAGTAGTAACCATAAAGAATTTCTTCCTATATGATGCGCAAGAAAGAAAAACTTATACAGGAAAATATGTGGCTTGGAAACGGCATTTATTAAAGAATGATATGCAAAGATTCTTACAGGTGTATCAGGACTATTTAGATTTGACATTGATGGAAGGCGTCTTTTAAGTGATGAAATCGCCTAGGGTGTAAAACAATAGGTTATCTAATTTTTATATATACATGAGATTCCTTCATATGATGGCCCAAACCGGTCAAACAAATTAAAATGTTGCAGTTTCAGAAAATACATTAACATTGCAAACATCACATCACAGTTTCATAAAATACATTTAAGTTTCAGAAAGCTGAACACAGCGAAACAGCGTGTAGGGAGTATCGGAGCAGTGACTTAAATTATCATATTTTAGAATTGTAGTAGCTTAGCAATTATCTAGAAATTCTTAGAAAGACATGTTTTGTCCCTCGTGCGGCATTGGTTTAGGTGTATTTGAAAAAAATGTCTGCAGGTATTGTGGAGCATCATTGTTCCAGGGGACTTTCCATGGCTACATCTCCAAGTACAGAGGTAAGCGTGCTATTATTTATGCTATACTTTGATGAGCTTTCATTCGTTGTTTGATAGTGTCTGCATCAAAATTATATTGAAATTGCTTAAATTTGTGTGCGGGCTGGACCTGAGATGCCTCAGGTTAAGCTTAGTGCCCCTTGACAAAATTAAATATCCTTTGTTTCCTTTGTATACTTTTCTGCAACTTAATCAATGATGACCTATTTAAAACAAAGCTATGCAGGAAAATTCAATTATGAAATAGAACGTTTTCATTGTCTGGTGTGTAAGTCCTACTACACGAAAAATGATAAGGAGTTGCCCCCAACTGAAATAATTATATATATATATATATATATATATATATATATATATATATATATATATATATATATATATATATATATATATATATATATATATATATATATATATATATATATATATATATATATATATATATGTATATATGTATCTATGTTTTTATGTCTATTGCACAATGCAGTTACGGAACAATCAAGGAGAAAAATGCACAAGATTGCAAAGGTAGCCTCTAGACAGAGAGAATGCAGGTAGCAAAATGTTAACTGATAGTATTAAGATTAAACAAGGAGAGCTTGAACATAAATATAGCGCATTGCTTAATTTGACACCAGTAACACAGTAGTAGTCAACTTACAGATCGAAGAAAGTCAGTTATGCCTGAAGTCGTTGCTGACCGTTTTACAGAATGCTTTTTTGCCTATGGAAACAAGCTTCATGTCACTGAATAAAATGTATTGCAACATAGTGAAATTGACAAAAGTCGATTACTAGAACATATCATAACATATCCAGAGTAGAGTGGAGCTTTATATGAAAGGACATATTATGATACGATATAACATACCATAATGAGGAATAATGTAGCATAATATGCTATGCTATAAAGAACGCTACTTGCCATGCTATAATGCTATCATATAGTAGAATATGCTATTGTGCATTTTGATATAATAGACTATGCCATAATCTACTACATCACACTCTAAATTAAATGTCAAAGAAAATAATGCGATAGGGTGTAACATACTGTTAAATAATGTACTGTACAGGTTACTCTGGTATAATGTACAATACAAGATAATAAAATTAGTATACTATTGAATGCTATATGGTATTTCAAAATGCTACAATATGTCAAAACATATATAAGTAAATTATATTCTATTATATTATATTTTATTTTATTATATTATATTATATTATATTATATTATATTATATTATATTATATTATGTTATATTGTATTATATTGCATTATAGCATGTGCAATATATCATAAATGTAATATTATATAGCATTACATATGATAAAAATAATCAAGTGCCAAATGTCAAGTAGTTCGTTTGAATGTATTTATGGAAACAATGAGTGAATAGTTGAATGAGCGATTTAGCGAATTGCGAATCTTGGAAGTTATTCATGTGATAAACTATGTTCTATGTAGTATGCATTAGTAGTTCAACCATTATTGAGTCCCTGCCAGGATCCTGTGAATGCCTGAATCTTTTCTGAGAGCACTTCATCCTTCGCAGATACATCACGTTTATCTCGGTGTTAAGACTTAAGTTGTAAATACTGCCCTCAGTGGAATGTCAATCAATTTGTATCATCTTATTATTAAAAGTAGAGCATGAATCCTAACGTTATATCAAACAACCAATGAAAACCTGTATATTCAATGACATTAAAATGGATTCTACAGTATTCAATTACTCTAAGTTGCTTTTTGATGCACATGAAGGAGCTGTATGGAACAAAATTTGCTGCAATCCTATTAACAATATGCTCAAACCATAACAAATAAAACTTACATTTGATTGACGAGAAGTGACTTCCCTACGTGCTGCGTTGCGTTCAGCAGAATAGTGAGCTACCTGTAATATTAGAAAGACAAATTAGCAGGTAAAAATACTTGTCAGGAGATAAAAGGCAGAGCAATTTTTAATATTACAACAAAGGGATGATTTACACCTGTAGATCCAATGCTTTGCGCCCCATAGTAAGATGAAAATGCTTCAATAGTTGCGTTTCTATGATGCTCCTTTCGCCCTTGAAAGATCATTGTATTATAGGAAGATGGTGAGAAAAATGAACTTTTTTATCTATTCAATGAGCATTTATTTACAAAGTGTATTCAGTGGTTAAGAATTACTACAACAGTATATCGTATTTAATTGAATTTTTAGCACCACAGGATGGGAGAGGGAGGGCTATTGTACGGACCAGCATTATAGACCTAAAGCTTCAAAATGCAATAGAAACTTCATATTTCATACAGACCAATAGAAATATGATATTTTAGTAGAAATATCACATTTAATATCAGATGTAAAATTGGTCTGAAGAGAATTTTATAGAATTTAAATTGTTCAGGGAAAAAGACTTAAGAGGAGTACGATTATTGCCCAAATACAATTAAAAGGTGGAAAGAATAAAGTTCAGTTGCAACTATTCACGTTGGAGGAATTCAAAGAAAGAGATAGGGAAATGGGCAGAAAGGAGCAATTTACTTTAAAATTTATAGGTGATGGAAGTCATGTGCCCCCTGTTTACCCCTGTCCCTGAGTTTATGCTCGGCAAGAGATGATCGACTAAATTCATATCCTTTAATCCCAGAGGACTTTTCAGGTGTTTTGGAAGGTATAAATTCAAATCGTAGCCAATTACATCAAGTGAATGCTTAAAGCTTGTCTGGTCATCCAGCATGCATTTTTGAAGAGCTTGTGCTACGTCATTGCAAAAGTTTCTTGAACCAGGTGGTCTGAAATTAACAGCTTGTAGCAAACTTTTTCTAAGACTTCCATCAATCGTAAACCCTTCTACCATTTGGAGAATAAAATGCACAACTTCAGTCAATCCTTTCTCTAACAAATCTTCTATAATTCTCATTCGCGCTTTGCATGTGCAAACAAAAAGAGCAGAGAGAAACTCTAGTAGTGATAAATGTTTAAACTGGTATTTCTTCTTGTAAATGTCTGATGCATCAACATAGAGACTTTCAAGAAATTCGTTTGCAATGTCGTTGTTCCCTAGTTCAAGCTTAATTTCACCTTCCAGACTTAATGCGTTCTTGATTATAAGGTTGAAGCAAATACTGCCTAACGTCACCAAGCTCTTTGAGTATTTTTCAAAAACGTTATCAATTCGCTTCTCATTTGAACTAAGTTTATCACCATGCTGGCTCAGGAACAAGTAAAGTGTCCAACAGTACAGTTCTGCATTGCAAACTGAATCTTCTTTCAAAAGCTTCAAAACGCAGCAAAACGTGTTCAAAAATTGAGGAACATGCATGATTGCCAAATATCTATTAGAAAAGTCTTTCGCCTTTCTTATATCAACAACATCACTTTCACAAGAATTGAACTTGTTGACATATTCCTGAACTTGCTCATCACACATTCCATGAATCTCCACTTTTTGTACGCTACACATCTTCCTGCAATTTCTTGACAATGCTTCTTCAATATGAGGTCTTCCAGTTATAATCATTTTCGACCCTGTATATTTTGAACAAGTCAGTTCAAGCAGCTGTCGAATAATGGAGTCGTTTGCACGTACGCCATTAAGTTCATCCAGACCATCGATGATAATCAACATTCCACTTCCATCTACGAAATCGAAAGCAAATCTTGCTTCCAAAAAGTTGCTTATAAGTTCGTGGTCTTTGCCATTGGCCCCTCCAGTTGCCTGAAAGTAATTAATATCTTTGCATTCAAACATAATACACCAGTTGAAACCTTTGTACAACTCTCCATTTGCCCATCCACATGCCAGTTTCTTTGCAAGAACTGTCTTTCCTATTCCCGCACTGCCACAAACAAATGTTATATCGCACTCTTTATCAGCCAACTGAGATATGTCAATGTCATCATCTGAAAGATGTTTGAGAATTTCAGACTGCCGTAGTGCCTCAGCTTTAAAGGTATCTTCTGGTGGCAAGTCAGGGCTTATCTTCAATTTCATGTAAAAACTATGAATTTTCTTCATGTCAAGCACAATTGAGCCTTTGCTTACAATATGGATTTCATGCTTGTCATATCGGTTCTTGTATCTGGCCTTCAAAGTTTCTAAGAGAAAAAAGATAGATCAGAATATCTAACACTCTATCTAGCAGCAAAAGAGCCAGTGCTCTATCACATTTAGTGTTCAGAAGAGTTATTACATGGTGCCGAATTTGCATATCAACTGCCAAGACTTTGGGAAGTTATACTGTGCTCAATGACTTCTTCATAAAAGCCATACGAGCTACTAAGCTGTCTCTTAAGCACCCTGAAACTACATTAGTTAGGAATTGCTCTATAGCAGCAGGCACGGTGGAATCCGGGAGCTTGGATGGCTGCAGCCGTCCCCCCACTTTTTTGCCAGTGTGTGATGTCATAAAACAGATAGCCTATCCTATCTAAGATGAGATATACCTTGGTACTTAAAATTGGGGGCGTTCTTGCAATGTAAAAGCGGATTTGTAAGTAACTTTTAAGGGGCTCCACCTCTAACCCCACTTTCACGCCCAAATTGAGCTTGCTCCTCGTCCTCTGCCCACTCACTCGAAAATATGCTGCGGTATCCCTGAGCGGTATTACTCTCGCAATAATTTGTCAAGTTAATACAGTTGCTGGGCAATAAATATTGTAGCCATTCCTTGGATTGCCAGAACCTCTTGAAAGTGTGCTGTTTCAATGCTGCTTCAATGCTGCTTCAATGACGGAGTGTTCTTTCATAATTCCACAAAAGGTTTAGCTTTCTGCTTTTATTGCTACTCTTGGAAAATCTATCATAGGTAAGTATTTATTTATTTTGATCAACTAAATGATGATTACTAAAAAAATTGATAAAATTAAAAAATATGGAGGTAATTAAAGCAGCCATTAATCAGTGATCCCCGCGTTATTGACAAGGAGAACTAGCATAAGTCAAGATTTTTCAAACATTTAGTACAGAGATTGCATTAACGCATAAGAGAAGTTTTATCTAGCCATTGCTTCTAAATAGTTACCGCTGAATTCAGTACCAAACTCTTTGTTGGTATTGATCTCGATTTCAAGTTCTCTCTTCAGCTCAGTTGCAATCGATGTTTCTATTTCAAAATTCTCAATTTCATCAATTTCTTTTTCCGCATCTTTGCTGAAGATATTCCGAGCAGTGCTTTTTATGTCTGTCATTATTTTTGTGAAGTCATCGGATGAGCAAGACATATTCGACGCATGAGCAAAATGTAAATTTCTTATATCCCTTATGACGTCAATCTCTTCACTGATGCGTAATGGGGTGCTCCTCTCCTTACTTGGTCGAACACCTTTAATCAACTTAAGGCCTGAATTAAGCATAACAAGAACCAGTGTACTAGTATCCCACAGCTGTTCATTTCCAGTCTTTATTTTATCAATGGACATCTCATTGCTCTTATTGTTCTTGATCTTGTCAGGCAATTGATTGAAGAGAAATATCCCACTTGCGTTGTTGCTCTTCCATTTCTTTTTAGGATACTTTAGATTCCACTGCTGTATAAAGCATCTTCTTAAATACTTTGGAATGGTTTCTATTACGATTTTGGTAATCTTCATGTAATTCGTTTCCTCAACAGACAAATCCATAGTGATCACATGACCTACAAAGATATAGAACGCTTAGTGATACGGAATTTGAAATTGTTCTTTTAATTAAGTATTTAAAGATTGTTTACAACTTCTGGAGGATATTTCAATGCTACAATAACAGTTTGTGTGTCAAACAGAGTGAGTCAAAGAAAATCTATCATTGCTGGTAGATATTTATACAAAACTCACCAAATACGAGGGAAAAATTACCTATAAGGAAAGCCATGAAAATCTCTTTTGAATCCAGCTACTATATTTCCTGTTGTCGATATACGCCTTGGACTAACCCAGAACTTTTAGTTGTTTCATTTCCCTATTCATTTGTCGCTTATTTCTACTGTTTTTGTTTCATTTTATGTCATAATCCTGTATGTTCTTTAAAAGCAAGACGATTTTACACTGTCATGTACTTGATAAGTGCATTATTGTGTTTAGCTAAGGATATATTCATTGAGAAGTTACATGAAAATCAACAATGTCTTTGATTTTGGCTAAAATGAACAAACATAGGTAAACTAGCCAGTACAGCGAAGGAAACGCAACAAAGAGCAAGACTTGCATCTAAAGTATTAAGCCGCATTTACCAGAAAAATCCTCTGTATCAGTTAACATTGTGGATTGATTTTGATGAATGTGACATGAATAGATGGAATTAGGATGGGGGTGTAGGGGATGCGACACCCCTCTCCAATGTTTTTGCTTCATTCGCTAAATCCTGCAATTTTTCGTTCCAATTGGTAAACTTGCAATTACTTTATACAAGTGGCAATTTTTCTGTCTGAAGTTAAATGCCCGGGTGGACAATTTCAGATTAACGAGTTAATTTTTGCTGTCAGATTGGCTCTCAAGCTCAACAGCTTCGAAGTAATCAATATTTGAAGTATAATGCGAGGCATTATCCTATAGCTTGTGGGAACTATTTTGCCACTTGAATAGTGCCGGAGCAAACAAGAGAAAACGGTTTCTCGCACACTTTTTCAGCGGCTAGACCGCTCCTCTTCAATGCTTCTGTTAAGATGTTCCCTTCGTACGCTCCTTTTTCTTGACCTACCAGAAGCAAATTAAATGTAACTATCTTTAAACTTGGCAAGTGAACTGGAGGGTATCCAGCTGCAATGCCAAGTATATTTACCATGGAAAATGCTTATAGTCGTAGAGCTCTTGGTTGCGTAATCCATCTTGTATTTGGCAGAATTTTATATAACAGGGAAATTTCTATGAATGCCCAGGAAAATTTCTCCAGCTACTGGATAAGGAATTCATTTACAAGCATGAATTCCAAAATCGGGCAATGACGCTACTGGCAAGCATGAAAGGGTCTTTTTGGCGAACATCCTAATAATGAAGAAGCATCAGGTCAAATTGAAGCAGACATGGATCCATGGATTCCTGAGATAGTGCTTATTGTACTGAACCACCAAAGTCAGAAGAGATTTAGATGTATTCTTTCTCTTACTAGAGATCAATGATAAACGTAATGCTTGTCGTTCTTGCCAAATGGGCGATTCTGACGTTCTAGAGGGCGTGAGCTTAAAACATTTTTCGCTCGCTCTGCTCGCGTGTTTGCAACCTACTTCCTTCCGCGTGAATATGCCCTTAACTAATGGCCTAAATCCTTTGAATTTTTGCACGCATTTAGATATATGTAAGCTTTTACCCACAGCTGAAAGATACGTCCATTTTTTGTACTGTTGCATGAAATGTCAGTGGCCATGTCTGTTAGAAATGACCAGGCCACCAATTCGGTAACTTTAAAATTTCAAAAACTTACTACTTCCCACCCCATAAATCCGTCCCTAGTCACATGACGGTATGTCCTTGCATACTAGTTGGTGAAAAACTGGATAACTAAGGATTGCTTAAAATGAAGAGTGTTTAATGAGCAATGCTTTCAAAATTCCTCCCCATATGAGCATAGAGCATGAAACTTTGGTGATTTTGACATTCTAAATGCCTCAATAAGCGAAAGAGTCTTAAGTTCAGAAAATTAAAGCTACATTCATCATACCTGTAACTCTAAGCTTTGTATGAACATGAGATTATGGCTAGAAGGTAAGCAAAATAATGTTTCTTATAGCACTTATAGCGATTAAATAGTTTCCCTTTCTGAAACTAGTAAAATCTTTACCCCAAGTAGTTCTTTTGCAATATTGTCCCTCAACGGGTGTTGTTGCTCTTAATTGGTTTTATCAAAATTTCCTACCATCAAAAGTTCAGCTTCAGCTATTATGCTGCATAATCACTCACCACAGCTCTGATGCCTCATCCTTATTGCTATTACTTCATACTTCATTCATTTGCAACATCGTTCAAAGATTAAGCTAAGAGTTAATGGCATGCATGCTATGATTTTGTGTTGCAATAAGAATCTGTGGAATAAATAACTAGTACTCATCTAGTGCTATACTCGAAAAATGGAGAAACTGCGCCTCTTAGCCTCTCTTCAAAGCTTCTTAGAACGCGATCATAAATTGATAGGCCTCTTCTTAATTTTACAAACAAAATGATAGCTCACTTTTTCTCTGAACAACTATGCACTTACTCTCAAGTGTCGAATAAACGAGGGGGTCTTGATAAACAAGGGGATCGGAAAAAATCCCAAAATTTTGTAAACGGGGGCGGTCATAAAATAAACGTTGGTGTCGGAATCTGAGCAACTTTACATGATTATAGAAGGACGGAAAGAGCAAAAGCTGGTTGCCATAAAGCATAACACTAAAATATATACAAAAGCACGTGATTTTGCCATGAAAATTGGGTGCAAATAGTACCAACAAAGAAAGGAAATGAAATAAAGAATTTGTAAGAGGAGTCAATGTCCTTAAAATTAGTAAACGGGGGTCCTAATAAGGCCCGGGAGCTGGAAAAAATAAGTGGCGGGCCGTTTGTTTGGCACCTGAGAGTACGTAAAAGAGATTCATTAAAATTCTTGGTTAATAACACCCTTTGAAGTAGCTTCATTCAATTATGAATTAAAAAGATTGCCATCTATTCCAATCTCTTCCTACAAATCTAGAAAAAAGGAAGTAAATTAGACTGTGATCTTTCATGCTTGAGTGGAGGAATTAGCGCAATTACGTTCATGTATTTGATTTTCGTGGTTTTATTAGCAAAATGACTGTTTTTTATGCAAAAGCTATGTTTCAATATGGGAATTAGACTGCTTTTTAGGTTTTACCGCTTATTTCTTTCCTTGGCATTATTGCAGGTCTATCAATATGCTATACATTTAGCTCTGGGTGAAAGTAAACCATATAAAACTAGATTTAGACAAAATGACTGTCTAAAGGTATCTTTAAGTGTCCATGCTTATCTAGGCATTCGAATTTTGTTATTATAAAATGATGCAAAGAAATAAACGCTTATGAAATCCAAGTGAATGTCATATGGAAAGCATTTGTAAGAAAGTAGATGCTAACAATGGGTGAGGTAGTATGGTGGTTAGAGCGCATACTTCCCGTTCGGAAGGTCTACGGTTCGAGTCCGACTCGATACTCTCACTGAATCCTAACCCACTGCCCACCCAGCAGCAGATGGGTACCCGGTGGCAACACTGGGGAGATAATGGCGGCGAGGAAAGGAACTGGCCACCCTACCTCACATGCCGATGGCTCAGGTTAAGTTTCATCTCTAACAGGCACTCCCTTACGTACGAAAGTATAAGGGACTACCTTTAGAGATACTAAAAACGCATTGCTTTTGCGAAAATGAACGACGTTGATTTGACTGCACTGTTTTCTTCCAAACAAACTTGTACGGTTAAACTGCAATTTATCTCCTAGTCAATGTGGTCACTTGTGCGCAATAGGGTCTATTCAATAACATTGTCACTAATCAATCTTTGCAGATTGTATTGAATGTCTCTTAGCAACAGGCAACCACAGCTCCATTGACAAAAAGATTGACTGAATTGCAAAATCTAAACAATACTTTTGATGTCAACTGTAATATCCTAAGTTTCTTGTGAAATACTATGCAAAATGGATCATCATAATTATATGCAACTCCAACAAAGTCCATATACGCTGATCAAAATCCTCTACGCAGGACATGCCTTTGCATTGTACTAACTCACCAGGTGATACTAAAAACTAACGCAATTTTCTATCAGACTGCTAGTCTAAATACTAGTTCAATGTTCGCAGTCTAGCTTTGGTGGTTCATGTAAAAAATCAATCCAAGCAGAAATATAATTTCCTGTTATGCATTGGCG
This sequence comes from Cassiopea xamachana, assembly GCA_900291935.2. Lineage (NCBI taxonomy): Eukaryota > Metazoa > Cnidaria > Scyphozoa > Rhizostomeae > Cassiopeidae > Cassiopea > Cassiopea xamachana. The sequence goes on from OLMO02000324.1 coordinate 6,606,827, forward strand.
AACGTTTTCATTTTATGAAGAACTTCATCAACTTTGAAGTGCATATATGAAATCCATGACTGATTCTCATGCGCAAAATCAAGGCAATTTATGCTATGTTTACGGTAGTGATCGGTCTTAATCTAAGGCTAAAAATATGATGTGGCTATTTCCTGAAGTGTTTGCAATCAAGGCTACTGAAATATTCATTTTGTTTAAATCCAAATGACAAGCAAGTACATACCATAGCATTGTAGACATCAGCCATTCTAAGCAAAGGTACTTTGCCTTTCACTTTCTTCTGTCCTACACTACTGTGGAAGAAAAGCTGATAAGTCATGTGAGCTGTCAACCATTCACATCATGTTTCTGCACAATGAATTCAGCATAAAGAACGGCCTTACTGCAAAGCCACCTTAAATCGTGTGCAAACGAACTAACTTTTGGCCAATCATTTGATTCGATATCATTTCAGGCGAAATCTTGGGTTGTTTGCGAACCTTCTTAGGACACCAAACATTGTGCTTTACAATGTTCGATGATGTTTGATCAAGATCAGACATTTCACCCTGTATTTCATTGTCCTCTATTTGTTGGTTGACATACTTGATCGCATGTACACATCGTCCAACATTGTTTGAAGCGCGCACTTCCACTGTATTCTTTGTTTGTGCCAAATCGTCGTTTCAGTTGTTACACTGTTCACCAGTGCAGGTAGTTCAGGCTTTTCTACAACGAATAAATTAATAGGTACGAACATAATACTACGATTGCATCTATGCAGTTGAGTACTCGCAGAAGCCAATCACTTTGAAGAGAATAAGTTCGATGCAGCTTTGACTTGTAGCGTTTCTAGCGTACAGGTGCAAGTGTCAAGCAAGCACGCTAATTGGACCCTCCCTAGAACAGCATTCTTCGCTTTTGTCGTTGCGTTGATCAGTTGTAGCAGCGAAGCTGGCATAATTTCATTTTCATTTTTCGTTTAGGAGGGTGGCACTTCAGCCGGAGCTGGTTTGTGGCAGTACTACAAGTACGTCACAAGTAGCCTCTCTATCGTTTCAATCCTAATGTAAGGACTTTCTATTTCCCCTTTGCTCTATTCAGTGGCGGCTCGTGGTATTTTTCGCTGGATGGGGGCAAGTTTTTAAAAATTGGGTGTGGTCGAAAATTTCATTGGGAGCCACACCCAACTAGTGACATTGGACAGCTTTACCTCCAGATAGTAAAATACACATGTTTTTCAAATAAGAAACAAATTATCTGGCGTCAGCCTGGAAGTTGTTTAATATTTTGTCAACTACAGCCTGATATGTTTCTTAAATATAAAGACTTCTGATGATAAAAGTAACCCAGCTTAGGCAATTGTAATTCAAGAAAAAAGATGTTCTGGATCTTTTTGAGGCATGTAATAGAGGTTAATGTCATTTTCTTTCTAGCTTTATACAACATTTACTTGCAAAAACAGTTCTTTAAAGTTATTGTTTGAAATTCAGCCTGTCTGTTTCTTAACTTTTGCCTACTTTCAGCTTCATGTTTCTTATGGACATGTTTCTCATAAAAATGATTGTAATCAGAAAAATGATAAGAGACCTTATTCATTAAATCTGCTTCAAGAATGACAACCATCAAAGCTATTATTTGCTCTTCTACTGCTGTTTAGAGAAATAATCATTTCAGGTAGATATTTTTTTTTGTCAAACTGTTTTGGGATTGAAAGTATTCGTTCTATAAATACTAAATAGTATAAATTTTCTAGAATGGTATATTTTTGTCCCAAAAGTTGAAAGAAAGTCTAGGCGATGTAAGCAGAAACTATCAATTATGATATGCTGGTTTGCAATTTCAAAGAATGCATAGAGGCTCTTGAGCTACTTAAAAAGAACTTTAGCTCTTCTTTTCTTGAGCTGGGCGATTGTATCAATTACAATTTGACTGACATCAATTGAGTCTCTGACAAGGTTCTATTATACTAAAAGAAGAGCGTAAGCATTGAGTCTATCCGCAGACATTGTGTTTCTCAAGAAAGCTTTAACTCTCCTTTGCCGTGGTGGCTGGTGAAAATTTTTCTTGGGAGTGGGGAAAAACGTCCAAAAGTTGGGCATGGTCCAAGTATTTTGGTGAGCCACACTCTAAATACTGCCATGACTTTTTCTGACCTATAGTGGATAAAAAGGGTATGAGACAGGAGGCATATTGCAATCATCTTGTCTCCTTAAGCATTCATTTTGAGGATTGTGATAAATACAAAAATTAAAACTTATGCATTTTTCATGATAACACTTTAAAGAGAATACTGTTAATGCAAGCAGTTGTAGGAAGTATCAAGGTTGTTTTTACCAATGCTTTGATTTTCTTTCAATTTTAGAGGTCTTTGATTCAATAAATGAGGAACTTAGCTTTGATATTTCTAAGTTGTGAAAAACATCAATTACGTTTTGTTTGAGGCCTGATCCAAAGCAGTTTTGGCTAAATTAGTCAATATATTTTCAGACATAGGATTTCCCAATGCACCTTTTTACTCTCAAAGGACTAAAAAGTCCTATTCATTCAAAAGATTTAAATGGAATTGTGATGATGACCCTTAGAAATAGTCCAATCTCACAGAAATTACAAGTTAGACTGGATTTTACAAGCTGGGGGTAATGGAACTGCTTTACACCATAGAGGAATTTGAATGTAGACAGCATCAAGAAAAGGGAATTATTCACAGTATTTTCTACACCTGAAAATTTGAAAAGTATCACTCTCGAAAGGTGGTTGAACTAAAATATACAATGAATTCAACCCTGAGAAAAATTATCAAAAACTTCAATATCACAGATATTTTCTCTCAAAGGTTTCAAACATAAATTAAGAATGCTATCCAATTGGATAACTAATTTGATCGGTATAGATTTTGCATCATCTTGTGGCATACTGCAGACTAACTAAGGTCATTCAAATACCTTCCAGATAAAATAGTTCTGAAAACTAACATATTCTGCAAATTATGTGATAAATGAAATGTTTCAACTGCAATTAGTCCCAAACAAAATTTGAGTCATAAAATCAAGCGATACACCTAAATTACAAACTTCGCCGTGAATTGCAGATTAACGCCATCTAAGAAGCATCATAGAACTTGATGTAGTCAATCGCCATTGATGGCTTATGGATACTGTTTTAATGCAAGATCGTGTTGCAAGACCCAGGCTTTTAGGGCCTAAATGCTTCTCCTCCAATACTCCTTTTAATAATACAGGCGAAGAACGTTAACTACCTTCAGCAACTCAGATTGCAGTATTGACCATTGAGTTTAGTGATCAACAAGTATTACTGAAGATTGCGAGTAGTTGAATTGAGATCTTTTGCGCTAGCATGCTCGGAGAGAACGTTCCTTGTATGGTTACATTTCAGAGCTATTATTGTCGTTGTTGTTGTTGTATCGGAGAGGGCAAAATGTTTTTTGCCCAAATTTCGTCAATTTCAGCCAATCGGCTACTTTTTTATTCGGCATTGGGTTTTTGATCCTTGGTATTGCGCATGTCAGGTAGCCAATTCCAAGGGCAGAATCTAGTTTGCCTAAAAAATTACATCATTTTGTAAATGCTTACATACGAGGCTCAAGCAAACGCAATGAGAAGTAATCAAATCTCGCGCCCCTGAATGCCTGTTGAAACATGCTAGGATATAACATTTTATATTTTTCTCACTGTTTTAACTTGATTGAACAGTTTTTCTTTTGATTTATTTTTCAATAGGAGGCATTGCCCATAATGCCCATTATCACGAGCCGCAACTGACTATATTTTAATTTAGATAGTCAAGTCCTGTAATGAATCTGTATTTAAGTGGTAGTCATATGTAAATTCCTCAGTCAGTATCATGATGATCGTCAAACAGCAACGTCATGTTTCTGGCTACGTATCTCCGCACGTAAAACTGGCATTTTTGTACGACCAATCCTTCTTACAGGTTTGCAAGGGGCCCTCTATTTACTTAACAATATACTATATAATAGAATGCCAAATTAATGTTAAAAAGTTTAAAAAATTAAATATACTCAGATATATACAAAATTTAATTTAAAAAAAAGTTAGTATATGAACACATTAACTTAGTTTCACTTTATATGCTTGTAAGGAAGATACCTGCTTAATTTCTCTTGGAAGGGTATTCCAAAATTTTGCAACCCTATATGAATAGCATCTCTGACCATTGTTTGTTGATTTCATAGGCAGTTGTAAGTCTGTACTGGTATTTCGTAGCGGCCGTAAATGACTATTCTAATTTCTTATAAGTAGATCAGACAAATACTCTCGTGCTATATATAATTCAGCCTTACCAAAGTAAAAATGAAGGTATATTTCCGCAACTACGAGGAAACAATTGAGTTTGTCAAAGAAGCCGGTGATATTGATAGGAATGAGTTATATCCATGTTAATCTGAGGGAAATGGAAGAAGGCAATAAAGTTTAATATCAAGCCCTGTTTACACTGCAATATTTAACCCGGATTCGACCCGGGCTACTTTAGCTCGAGTCAAATTAGCTCGGGCTTGACCCATATCTAACCCGTGTTACTTCTTTCTACTGGTAGTTTAAGCACATAAGTGGAGCGAGCCCGGGATGGTTTGTGGGAAGTAGTGTTGACATGGAGGGAAACAAGTACAAGAATGAGCAGCGAAAACAGTGAATGAATTCAAACTTGAACTCTGAGAAAGCATTCATTTTCTTAGGTACTGGAGGTGAGAAAACTATACAGGCTGGCTAAATAACTGCATGAATCAGATACCTGTTTTTGAAAAAGTCGGGAGAAAATCGAAAAGCATTTGGAATAGAAGGGCTAAAAACCCACGTATATGCAGAACAACGACAATATGGATGCTTTTAACAGAAAAGATGCAATTTTGTGATTCAGCTTGCCATATAAAAATGTAATTCTCCTCCGTCCACCACTCCGGAAATGGCTTTCAATGCACATTAGCTTTACAATGCGCATGTGCAGCTAAGGTAACCTGGGTCAAACCCTGATTTGCATCTACACTACTTTGTAATAATAGCTGACTCGAGTCAAAGTAATCCGGGTTAAAAGTTATAACCTGAGCAGGGCTTTAGGCAAACTGCTCGGTGAAATGTCGGATTAACTTCCACAGGTAGGCACACATCAATAGATTTGTTACACTGAAGGCTAGTTCAAATCTTAGACCCAATGTTAGATCTTTTGTGCAGAGTATTATGGCAAGTTACTTATGTGTATCCACGCAATAAGAAGCAAAAGTAAAGTTTGGCAGCATTGTACTTTGAATTAGTGGGCTGAAGGAACGCAAGAAGCCAACTATCTGGTTTGTCCAAAGACTGACTGCTAAGCCTTTGGACCAACCAGCAAAAGCTAGATTCGGGTAGACTATTCAGTTTGGACGATAGATTTCCCTCATTTTTATCAGAGGAATCTATATTTTTCTGCACTGCTCTGCTCGAGTGTTTTCATTCGGTTTAGCAGTAAAATTGAAAATATGTCTGCAGTGCATGACAGTGACTTTACCCAGGTGATATAATACCTGATCTCTATACTTGTTAGGCAGACGTGACGTGACACTACCAGTCTAGCGTGGACCAAAAACGAATCTGACTATAGCTCACAGTGGAAAAATGGGCGTGGTCCGATTCTAGTAAGCGTGGCAGTAGTCCATAATTATTGCTTCAATTCGAGCACAAACAGGGTAGGTGTAAAAAAGAACTTATTTGAGACTTAGTATGACAAAATAGGTCTGAGCAAGATTAATAAACTTCCCATGCCTTGGTTCTTGCTGAAAATGAAACAGTCACAGACAGAAGGAAAGTCATTATATAGCTAGAAAGTGAGCCGTATTGTTTTCACCATTTGCATTTTTCAGTCGACACAGGTTCCTAAAGGCGTCCTTTTTGAGGATGTGTGTAAGCTTCGTGTGTGGCCTGGTGACTAAAACGATTCAATGCTTAAATCATTTCAAGCACTGATTTAGAAGTAGGATGCGCCAGTTTAATTTGCTAAGAAACTTGTACATATCCTACTGATTTAAAAGTTATTGATCTATTTTGTATATACGGGATTTCTAATTCCTTCTTGGACCGACATACATTCCCTGGCATAGCAAATTTAATATCTATATGCAATCACCTATAATATGTCCTATGCAGACAGCACTAGTCTATCTTAATCCAATGAAACATTAGGTAGCGTATCAGAAGTGATAACTTTTAGGTGTAAACCTAAAGAAATGACTGCAGGGCAATAAGCTATTCTCAAACATTGGCGATTTCTGTCATCATAGGCACAAAAAGCATACTAGAACATATGGCGAAGGAGAAAAGCTGTTGCCTAATATTTCTATTGATGGAGAACCTATTCAACAAAGAAATTCAACTAAATATTTAAGTGTTCAGATAGATACTTTAATGATCTCAATAAACAGATAATTCGTTGATCATAGTCCACTAAAATGGAAAGACCACATATCTCAAATATCATCCAAAGTTGTGCGTGCCATTAGATTCATCAGCTATGCGAAAAGATTTTTTCCTCAAGAGGCATTGAAAATGCTATATTTAATGCTCATCAAACCCTCCTTTTGACATTGTTGTCCGGTATGGGGCTCATGCATTAAAATTTTATGACAAAAATTGAAAAGTTGCAGAACAGGCCTATAAGGATCATAATCTACAGTCCCCAAAAAATACCAGTTGGTCTCCTACTGAAGATGTAGAAAATTCCTAGTACTCAAGATCTGATATAGCAAGAAACTGTAGGCATGTTATAAAAATCAACCAGTAATGAAGCACCTGAACATTTATCATTTCTGTACGATGGAGCTTCTGCTATGACAAGCAGAACCCTAGTACTGCTAATTTACATCAAAGGCCCCAGGGATCAACATCACCATGGGTCAAGATTGTTTTGCATACAGAGGAATTCTACTTTGGAACAACCTGCAGAAATAAAATTTGGAAAATCCTTAAGAATCTTGTCTTAGAAAAAAGCTAAAAAAAAGCAACAGCAAAGTAGGATAGTGTAGACAGTGTAATAATATTTACATTTTAAATACTATTTAATGTTAAATATTTAGTTAGTCTTATCATAATTCTTAGAAGTTCATTAGATTCTCTTTTGTTTTTTCAACATGTCCCTGAAAATCAGGCTTCGTCATAGTCTAAAGGACGTCCACGTATATCAAGTTTAAAATACATATATATTAACTAGACAAGAAAAATAGCGCCCTAATCTACCAAATAGCATTTTCATATCTTAGGAACAGATTGTGCACAAATTCTGAAATGGTACTGTTTGAGAAGACAATTGGATCAATAGCTAAGTATGACCTAATCGACCTAAGCATGACCTAATTGACTTTGGCGAATATTAGAAGGATCTGCAGGATTGTCACACCCAGCAAAGGCCATCCGTGAAATAAATCTTCAGGAAAATATTCAGTCAGATACCGAACATTATATCTATATATAAAATGTTCATAGCAATCAACAGAGAAAGCAGATGTCCCCCTTTTGAGAGTCCAATGTCAAGCTCTGACCTTCAGAGCGTTGGTGACTATCTGCATAAATTTCCACTAAAACACTCACAGTCTATCAATATGACTGCGCTGACTATTAATCCTAATGTTGTGGAGAGTTCATTTGAGGCTAATTTTCCCAATTTATTTTCATAAAAGGAGCTCATGGGTAGCCACCAGATTTTGCGAGCCACATGGCCACCAGCTTTCGCGAACCACAGTTGCCAGGAGTTTAGCCAAAGGAGTGCAAAAATATGCCGCACCCCCAAAGTGTTACGCAAATTCATAGTATATGTAGGCAACTTCATAACATCTGTCGGCAAACCCAAGTTCGTACTGATAATACTCAGTAGAAGTATTCTTTTGCGTCATGTTGATGTTGTCCTAACCCCCCTTCCCCAACACTTTCTACATATTTTTGTCCCTCATTGTTTCTAAATGAAAGTTACCTGGATGCATTGAGCCACAGGCTTTAGCTTGCTAGCGAGGTGTTTGATTATTTATTGATGAAGCTGACTTCCCTGGAAGATGGTAGAAGTGAATGGCCACAGATTACCCACCCTTTACATTGCATGTGAACTAGTACTGCGGATGCAGGACTCAATTCTCTCTTTAAGCCTCTTCTGCAAAGTAGTATCCAATTAATGGGATCATGCTACACGCTTCTTATACTGGCCTAGATCAAAACAATTGTGGAGAGAACATGATACTATCTTTGGTTTTTGGTAGATACCCAAATGTTGGAAATAGATCCTCAGGGTGATTGCATTTCATCATTGCTTCATACATTAACGCCCCAAAAAATCATTTTTCTGCTAATTCTAAAGTTTGGACGTAAGAAAAATTAAGAATTAAGTCTACCAGGAAAAAATTTCTCGTGAATTTACGCTTTAAGGCGATATTTTATATTTATGTCATGTCTTGGGGGTAGGTAGCTCTACACGATTTTTGTGATTCTCCGGGACGGTAAATTAGGGGGTGGAAGGTGTTTGATTCGGCCGTGGCATCACGGTAAAAATATTTTCATTGAGACGCTTTACATAATGAAGAAGTCCCAAAACAAAGCACACAGCTTAAATTAATGAGGTTGCCGAACGAAGCCATGTTTTCTAGTATATATCTATCCCTGTCCAATCTTACTTTGTAATGTTGATGTTAATGAGACATTTAGTACTAAATGATTTGCCAGTAAGAGGTCATGCTTTCTAAAATGTAGAGGTGACAAAAGAGACAAAAGCAAATAAAGGCATAGGTGACTAATTAGCTAAAAAAAGAAACTCAAATCCCGGGCTTTCAAAAACATATTATCTCTAGATGGGTACACCCTACTTTTCTCTGGAGTTTTATGTCAGGGGTTTTTGCTGACCTTCAAAAATTGAGTCATGGTTTTGATGAAACCCAAATATTGAGTCTCAACAATTTTAAACCCTAAATATTGTTACATATTTTGAACTGCCACTGTTGTGAAATATCGTTGAAAATCACAAGTATGTTTTTATTGTATTAGAACTTTAGAATTTCGCTTTCTTATGCAACGTCGTTTCAATTTTCAAAATCCAAAAACCTAATTTTTCAAAAGCTGTAATTCTCTGACCAGAAATGCTGAATTTGTTTTAAGCTGCAATGCATAGACAATGATGTTCTTGTAAAATCTCAGACCTCAATTATTGACACGGACCCTCTGTAGAGAAAAGTTGGAAATACCCTCCTGGGACCACATCACTAGGTCAATGACAATCATTCTACAATACATTCAGAAATATAATGTAATACTGTGCTACTTAACCTTTAAGCATAGGTTCAACTAACTATAGCAAAATTCAAACATATCTAGAATTGCACAATATAATAGCTATGCTGTGGCTTAGCCAGAGAGGTCAAGGGGGCACCCCCCAGTTGAGAACTTTTGATGACCAAAAGAGGCTCAAATATGCAATACAATCGATCATTGGAAGCTAACTTTGAGATTGCAATTGCAACTATTCTTTTCTATTTGGAAAAGGGCGCATCTTTATTTCCACAAGAGTGTTTCATTGATGTTTATAGGGTGTGGTCAAAGAACTTCCTATGGGGCTCAGCAACCTGACCCCTACAACTCTTTCCTTCTTAATAGCAAATGATACTTCGATGAGGCTATGCCCCCTTTCCCCTAGTTACTTGCAGGAAGCGCAAGCTTTTTAACTCTCTTCCCTGGCGACACCCTGTTTTGCCTCCTCCAAAGATGTGACCCTGGCTATACCTCTACATCTTTGTTATAGTAATTAGAAAAAGAACACTATCAGAGAATACTATGATTTTTCATAATTAAACTCAATCTAAACATTCATACATGTTGGTACAAAAATGGCCATCCTCGTTTCTTAAATAGTAGTGGGCTTATGACACATCTCTGTTAATTAACACACCTTGTACATCTTTAGAAAACTGACTGGTTTACGTCCTTAGCACCATATAGCTTAGATAATTTGTACTTTCAACTTATGGTTGAGAATGTATGAAACCTACTGTAACTACTCATTTTAGAAAGTTTGTATACTGAATTTTGGATCTCTAAATTACAAAAAGCAGCAGGCCCGTCTAGTAATTCGGCCAAACTAGCAGCTGAAAATAAATAGAAATAGTTTTCTATAAAAAAACAATAGTACCCCGTAAAAAGAAAAATCTTTCCTGTGCAGTCTGACTAGATTTTTTAATTAATTTATTGGTATTCATTATTTCCATTCTGTAAGGCTCTTAACAAGGTTCTTATGCACCGCACATGTCTTGCACACATTGACACTATTTTCAGCAAAAAATTTCTTGATGATTCTTTTTCAGTACAAGATACTTTAAGCCAGAATTCTTTTTTAATAACTTTGTTAGCTTTTGTGCAACTTAGAAAACACAAACAGCCTATGGAAGTTTATGTCCTTGAATTTTTAAATTAAACAACGAAAAACCAATTTTATAAGAATAAGTCCCAATTTCAACATCTTTGGGATTCTTATTTAAGGGACCAAGCAATGAAATTTAAGCTTTACAGTTCTCAAAAAAGACAGTTTCTCTTATGCGGGTTTCTGCTGTATATGAACAGCTATCTGTCTAGTTCAAGGGTACAGGGCATATAATTTTCATGAAAGTCTCCATTACGATCCCACATACATGCAATCAAATGATACTTAAGCAATTGGTATAAAGTGTAAGTTTAGAAAAGCTGTGTTATTAGTACCAAAATGAGTAAAAGACGTATTTCAATAAGGACAACAGCAGTGGCGGAAATTACGAGGTCTTAGAGATGGACTGGGATCGAGCTCTTATTGAAAAAGTCTGCTGTTCGTCGGAAACGTGGCACAACGTCACCCACGCAGTTTTGCATTTGACAGGGATTATAAGCAAAAGCACAACGAACCCAACAACCAAAATTAGGGGTAGCTATAAGATTTTAAATACTGGAGCCCCTGCAAAACTTTTGGACTTTTGTTGCTCCTTGGGTGCTTCATTTAGGTATTAGAGGGAGAGGGGGTAGAGGATTTCACAAAGTCTCTTGGTTCATGTGTCAAAACCTCTGAACATGCTTTCATGTCTCGAAATCTCTTTATATATTTTAGCCCTTAGAATTCTTGCTTAGTTATGCCTTGTGACCAACAAAACAGCCTTCATTTACGGATGATAATGTTTTGCTTTTCCAATGCAACTATTAGTCAAACCTCATGTTATAGGTATCATGAATATACATCAGTCATATTTCTAAATAGCTGTCTGGTCTTCAAGTTCACCAATCATGGTGTACAGCAAAGGCACAGAAATACAAAAGGCAAAGAGAAGAAATGCCCCCCAAATGTAAAGCTGTGTATTGCTTTGCCCTCTCACAAATGTGTTGAATCAGGCTGTTAACCCCCCTCCCCCAATTTAAAAATAAGAGCAGGTTTTGCTCCTCTGGGAAATCCATCCAACATTGTTCTTGGCATTGCATTGGCGGTGCCATAAAGGAGAGTGGAGGAACATGTCCTTCTAGTGCTTTACAGGATCAATTTTCTAAGTCATCCTAATTCGAGGGAAATACTAGGTGAGAGACCTCTAGCAAAAGCTAATTCTGTTTTGCCTCATAGAATTGCTCTTTATTAGGATTTCGTCACGTCTTTTAGTTTCCGTGATTGCACTGACACAGTAATGTACTCACTTCATTGCACTAGAATGGGTGAGACTATTTAAGAATGCAATCAGCTAGGGCGTGGTAATCGTTGTGTTTTTCTTATTATTGGAATTAGTGAGCCTGAATTCACCCAAGCCAATAGTTTGAATTTCCGCCACTGAATAGCAGATTAGTGGATAGCAAATTGTGTAGAAAGTCTAATGGTTACATTATGAAAATTCCGTTGGTCCATAAATACAGCGTGGCCAAGATCGCTTTTGCAACTCCACTCTCATTGCATCTAAATTGTATTCTTAATAGCTATCCCATGGTAGAATCATGTGCATTTTTTCGAAATTCTACGTCTCCAGTGCATTTGAGTGGGAATGTCATTATCATGTCATGCTAAGCATGCATGACAATGTCTCCTGCAAACACATCCTCCTTTTTAAACCTACAGAAGCAATAAAGTGCAATGTATAAAAAGTATATAAATAAATAATTTATCAATCACTGCAAAGACCAGACTATACATAAGTATTTTAACGCGTTTTTATACAACATGTACCATTCTAAGCGAAAAAAAATAATGCACGTACGAAATAAATAACAGTCAGTAATTGAGAAGTTATAGATAGTGTATAATTCCACATCGTTCATAGATAGAAATGAAGATGCATAGAAGATGAGCAGCAAAGCATTGACTGTCATTTGACATCACACAGAAAACTGCCAAGATTGTAAAGGTACCAAATTTGCACTGGACCAACAAGGGTATCCGTCTCTACGTAATTAGGAAGCTATAAAAGTTTTCCCCGAATGGGGAATGTTTCACGCCAAAGGTTGGTCCTTGCTCTTCAAGTGAGATGGAGACCAAATCTTCCCTCTGGCTTTTGCTCATGGCTATGCATATGGCTATGTTAAACTGCTGATTCAATTCTTCCTCCGCATCTACTGCAAAGTTGTTTCTAACCTGCACCAACCAACAATAATAAGCGCTCAAAAATATCAGAAAATTGGTTCTAGCTCTAGGCCTATGAATGAATGATGCGTACTACTAAGATATATAAAGCGCTTGGCATGCCTGAAGCTATGACCTGCTAGATGCATCCTCCACAAAATTTTTTGGGAAGTATCCAAGCTGAAAAGAAAAAATAAGTATTTCTTGATATTGAGTCCTCCAGATGTATTGTATTCTCTTGTTTCATAGAAGTAGCAAACTAATTCCAGGCAGTTACACATGTCAAAGTAATTGATTGAAATCAGAACGCAATAGCAAAAATATAAAATAGTAGGGAAATATGAAAGTTTTAGATTCAATATAGCAGAGGGAGTGGTTGTAAAATTGCGATGGCTAGTTAGCAAGAGGTTTATTTAGCAAGAAGAGTCAGAAAATTTTGAATGACAAGTGTGCTATGAATAGGATGATAAAAGTTCATAAACGTTGCTAAGTTGATAAAAATTGATTATTTGCAGGTTTAAATACACGCATAAATATGGATGTGTGCAGTAATGTGCCGAAACACCATCTGTTGGGGGGGGGCGCGTTCTGACCAATTTACCAACTATTGTTACTAAATTGTTACAAAAAAAAGTAAAAGGTCAAAGAAAATACGGTGTTCAACCCACTTGGCAGCCTGACTAACATTGAAATAGCTTTCTTTCAGATTTGACAACATTGGGGAAGGGGCGGGACGCCCGCATGCCTTCTATCGGCACATCCCTGGATGTGTGTATATGCATATGTAGGTTTTAAACTTTACTTACTGAAACAGCACATTGGGATAAGGCAACAAGTCAATAAACAGGGATTTTACTGGGCCCTGAAGGACCGGAAAAATTGCAAACATTTATAAACTTTTTTACCCTCCTAATAGGCACACAGTAGTACATTGCTACCAAGGATCTCAGAGTACACGTTCTCAAGGCATACTTTCTGAGAAACATAGCTTACTTTTCCATCGAGTTCTCCATACCACCAATTTCCATCCCTTTCGATGACAGATATTCTAGCGCCAGTCTGAAAACCCAAGTAACTTTTATAGATATCTATAAAAGCCTGACAATTATACATATATATATATATATATATATATATATATATATATATATATATATATATATATATATATATATATATATATATATATATATATATATATATATATATATATATATATATATATATATATATATATATATACTTAAATACTTGTAATTTTTTACTTCTTCAAGCTATTCTCCGTTAACTATTATTTTGATATTAGTCTCTTGCTCTATCAATTGCCATAAACGTTTTTTCTTTTTTCCATTTAAGTCCATTCCAGAATTGTACAATCATAGCATCTGAAATTTTCCAAAGCACAGATTACGAGAACGAACATATTAAGCGAGGAACTAAACCTACTCGTAATGAGAGTTCTTTTTCATTTTTTGCTGTATATGGAAATTGAACGACAACCACGTCTAAAAAACAAAGAAATAGCATTAAGCAATAGCAGATAGCAATATTATGCCGCAATTGCTTGTCAGGCAGTACTTAATCTAATCGATTTATTAATTCATTAACAGTTTTCCTGTTTAACAGATATCGAAGCATTGGTCTGAGGAGGCCAAAATTTTACGGACAATAAAGTGTCATTTACTAGCAATGTTAAAGTATTCCAAGGAAATAAACCCCAAAAGTTGAACTTTGAAAGTTATTGAAAGGAATTGTTGTACATTTATAACTTTGATTTTTTTCAGTGTACGATTACGACCTAATCAAGCAAAAGGGGCCTACAAAGCACATGAATCTGACATCCGCAGCTTTGAAGCAATATGCAGTCATGCTATTGACTCATTGAGAATCTTGTAAAATGACAAATGTGATAATTGTAATATTTTGTTATTTGAAACTGCAAATGAGTAACATAATAAGAGGATGCCAAGAACATATTGAAGATTTAGAACTGGTATGCATCACAGGAGAACAGATATCACTTGATCCACTTGCATTTGTACCTGGTTTGACTTAAAAGGGGCTATAAATACATTAATAATTGCAGTTTCCAACAGTCAGACCTATATAGCCACAAAGAAAAGTACATATAACCGTCTAAATTTAAAAGGCTTTCAAAACATGGCATACTCGAATATGTTAAGTAAGATTTGGTCCTGAATGCAAAAATGATGAAGAATTAGAAAAACTTCAACAATTTAAAGAAGGACATCTTTCTACTGACGTTTCCAGGTAAAAAGCAACTTAAAATCTCTTGGCACTTCTTTTACTAGTACTAATAATGGAAAGCCACATCTTGCTGACAATGAACGATAAATATAAAATTATAGCAAGATGAGAAGGTGTGAAAGAGTCTTGTTAGCTGCAAATACAGTGGTGAATTACTTAAAATTGGCTTTCCAGAATACGATTGAGATACAAATTTGATTTCTTTCAAAGCAGTCATAAATTAGCTCAAAGTAAGTAAATCAGCAAAAATCTCTTAGACAGCAAACAACAAGAGTGGTCCTTTGTGAGTTCAGTGAAGCGAGTATTGAAGGACAGAGAGAGACCGAATATAATAATCTTTAAAGATTGAAAGCCTTCTCTTTTTAGATTTTAGATTTTCTGTTGTTATTTTAGTAGGCTGTTATATCTAACTTATTCAGCAAATTTAGACCAATTATGCATGCAGTATCCAAGCATGGGACCCCTAGTTTAATGTCCCTTTCGAAGGACGGTAGAGCGACCTATATTAGTTGCTCATCTAGAAGGTCGCCCATTTGGTGTTTGAACGTGCACAGCCATGCTTAACTTTAGCTAAGATAATTGAACTGGCTGGGTAGCTAGGCCACTCACCTCAGGCTTTCGAATGTAGTAAAAAACATATCATGACAATCTGGTGCACTAGAGAAGTGCAAATAAGCTATCGCTTGTTAAGTGCTGTCAAAATATACTGCCCTCCAAGCCTTCAACGTAGCCCCCAAAGAATTTTGACATATATGCCTTTTATGGCCCCCTAGGCCAAAGTGAGTTTGACAACCTAGATCTATTTGGTTTGTGAGAATAAGGCAGATTAAAGGTGCGACTACAAAACTCTTATGTCCAATACAAATAGTTGCGATGCATGCCACGCATCAAACATACCTTCAGTAGGGATCCATCTGACCAAGACTGTTGGTAACGTAGGGTAGCTATCACTCAGTGAATGCTTCATGTAAAATGCAATCAGGTCCTGCGGTAGAAAAATTAACCATATTTAAACACATTAGTGGTAAGACGTAATGCAACTGCCATGATGTTCAAATCCCCAGACAAAATATAGAACATGAAAAATATGAATTTGAGTATTTGGCTGTAGGTAATGGAATAATACGTCTGTTGATCAATAAGATACGAGAGGCCTAAGTTCTTAATTGCATTAAGTAGAAGTCAAAACCACATCTGTTGGCTGATCAAAAACGATAACTGAAAACATAGCTCCCCTGGAAGAATAGCAATATTAATATAGTTTTTGCTGTATAATTTTTGGCTTAAATTTTGTTTTTTGTTCTCAAGAATGTATATGACTATTATTTATTATTAGTTGCAGAAGGTTTGCTTTTTCTATAAGGAATTCCATTGCATTACATAACGTTACATTGCATTCTCAAGTACCAACCAAAATAAAACCCTTACTTCCCTACAAACACACGGTGTAGCTACTGTGATACGCACGAAGCATTTATTCTCCCAAGTTGTTGTGGCTATCCAAATTCTAATTATCTCACTTCTTTTTGATACATTGTCAGGATGATTCTCTCATTGCATTTTCCTATTAATTTGTTAACCCTAGATTTCTCCTTTTTACAGCAGATATTCATAAAAATTCTTGTTCATACGCTTTATTTTGATCTAAGCAGCACGCGCAGATCTAATTTATGATAAAGCGTTTCACATGAGCAACGACTCTTTTTGGCTCCAGAAAGTAGTCAAGTTACCAGGTAACTGTGGTGAGACGCAGAATTTAGAGCATAAAAATTCAGCATGCACCTATCACTAGTTATTGAAATGAAGCTTTGACAGCTATTTAAGGGAAGAAAAGTCTAACAGTCATCATATGCAAATGTGTAGAGTATCTAGATCCGCCACTGATGACTTTCCAATCATAACTCACCCATTCGGGAAAAATGCTGTGTGAGGTTAATGCTGCTTGGCAAATGAGATTTAGTTTTCAGTTGCTTGATGTACTCTCATTCTTAAGGCCTGAGGAGGAACTTAAGTCCTCGTGCTGATAATAATTTCAAAACTCACCGGAATCGAACGAAACTGGGATGAATCTGATATCTTGAAAATTCCAGATTTTTCTTCTATCGTTATGTGTTTAGTCTCTTTTTTAAATCTGAAAATTGCAAAGAAATTAGCAAACAAATACTAATTGTCTTCTACTTGAACTAATAAAATTTCAAAGTTCCTTAAAAAATGGAATGATAAATGAGTAGGGTCTTTTGGTGATAAAATAGATGTAGGCTACATAGAAAAGACCTTGCAACCTTGAAGGTCTACCTACGAAGGAATACATTAGACATTCTCTACAAACGTCAGGAGTTAGCACTCCTGCAAAACAAAGTAGAACAAGCTTCTGGTAATTTAACGACGTGGCCCAAGACTTAGAATGTCTTGATCTCTATGTCTATAGAGTTCTCAAAGAAAGAAGAGTGCCTGGAGCACTAGGATGCAAATTGCTTTAAACAGAAGCTGAAATTGGGCTCCCCAATGACTGAATAGAGTGGCTTATTGTATTGGCCATCGTATTGTACTGTTCAACTCCTATAGCATCAGGTGCTTATTCTATATAAAAAGAAATAAGTATAAATAGTCTGTTGGCACTACAGAACTTTACTACAGCACAAAAAAGCGGCAACATTCTTTTGACATAAGGAAAAGCCTTTTTCCACCGACATTCGTCAGAGTATAAAACTTTGGATAGTGACCTAACGGTTAACCGAAATATATACCCAGATGCGGTTTCATGTGATAGGATGCGTCTAAATGACCCCAAGAGTGGCAAATTGGACCTATTAACCAATTAGGACCTATTATCAGGTAACCGCATCTGGATGTATATTTTGGTTCACCTTTAGGTCACTATCCCACGTTTCGTCCTCTGGCGAGTGTCAGATGAAAATACCTTTTAAGTATGTCAAAAGAATTTTGTCGCTCTTTCTTGTTGTAGTAAAATAAGGATAACTATTCTATTAGAAGTAGCGTAGCAAAATAAGGCTACAAGCTCTGCAAGGTTGCTAAAGCTATTAGGTAACTTTGAATAAAGAGAATATAGAACGATGGTGATTTGACTGAATAGCCCTTAGAGGCTTAAAGGGAACTCAAATCAAGCATGAAATCCTCAAAAATATTAATTAGGGGTATTGGAATGAACGTGGTAGGCTGGAAAATAAAATTGAATAACTAGCAATAAAGGGAACGGTGGAGATGAACAGGATACAAAAATGTTAGCGCATTGATCCCTGGCTTAGAGAAAAATTCGGTAATAGCCTGAGTTAAAATTTTCTAAGCCAAGAGCTAGAATTTTGAAATTTTAATCCCTGACGGGCATCCTTACTTGATGCGCACAGAGCCTTCTCATTACGCCTCAAGAAATAATTAATTGCTTACATTATGCTGATGATGAATTTATCTTTCTGAGTGACACTTTCTCTGACAAGAAATGTGCCATTTCTATGATACTGCAGCTTTGCATTAGCGTCATTCACGTTCATGATACCAACAAACCTGCGTGGGAGAAGAAAATTCAACTTTTGTCTGTTTTATCTCATTTACTTATTAGAAATTCTTTAAAGGTTAAAACTCACTCATAGAACAGAGCCGTAGTAGGATACTGACTGCTAGCAAGTTCCTGAGCTTTTCACAAAATAAACTCATTATAGCAAGCACTCTACTCAATTGATAGAGCAAATAAATTGCAATCGTCAGTACTTTGTTTATAATAATATGACTGATTAAACTAAACGGTTTACAATTTGTAGATCAATAAAAGTTATACCATGGATAGTCTTGCAGCTCTGCAGAGGCTTTTGAATAAGTTGCTTCAGAATACACATCAGGTCTGTCTATTTGGCTAAATTGAAAGAAATCAACTGAAGGTTGATGCATAAAACGAAGTCTATAGCAGGAACATTCTTTGAATACGCAATTGGCAAGATGAATATCAACAAAAACATCTCTTTTACAAAGACGTATGCACGCTATCAGGGTCTTGTAGTTTTATGATACACGTATCCCCCAGTATCTTAATTATCCAGTACTTGCTGGTACTAATAGCAAGCACGCCGAAGAGGGGGCAGAGGGGAGCAAGCGCCCCTCCTACCTTTATTTTGGGAGAGCAAGGGGAGCACCAGTGTATTTTTCTAGAAGCAATAAAATCTCTTTTCAGACATTGTTATGATGCAAAGGATATCAAATACACTATAGAAAGATGCACAGAGTTATTTGTATAGCTGGTAAAATGTAGTCCCTGCTAAACGACGCAGCGAAAATGTCTCAAAGAGGTGCCTTGTGTCCCAAAGAGATACTTGTGCAAGGCGTTGTCCCAAAGAGGTGCTCATGTTAGTTGGTGCCCTTTGCTCTTGTTGGCTCTCTTTGTCCCATTATCGTTCTGGCGTGCCCGACTATTAGGGTCTATTTCATTCAATGAAGCACTTCACTGGAAATGTTGGAGATGCTAAAGTAACTCAACATCAAACAATCCTATGGTAAAGGAATGAGTTCTCTCCGTATTAGTCTCTGTATCAGCTTAGTACTAGCATCTAGCAGTGTAATGAATCTAATCGACAGAAATTCGATCATAAATTATCATATATTATTACAATGATAAGCTAGTTTCAGTATATTCGTAAACGAAAGAATATAGATTCTACAAATTTACGATGCATCACTTCACTAAATATATTCAAAAAGTATTACTTGTCATTTTCTTCAGTGGTATTGAAAACGTCTTCGTACTCATAATCATCATTAATGGGCTATGCAAAAGATACGACTCATTAACTTTTACATTAATCCAATTCAGCATTGCGTTAAACATCGTTTGAAAACTGCTGCAGAAAGGAGAGTCCTTGATTGAAATATTGCTGATATAGTATGCATCTTAACATTTCCATTAACCAACAAGTTTCAACAAGTACATAGAAAAACCAAACATTTAAGCATTCAGCAATTCAAGATGAAGAAAGCAAAGCAGAGAAAGAGAAAGTATATACAAATGTAATAACTAATTTTGGACAAAAATAGATGTAAATATATTGTGTTGACTTACAGATTCTTGACCATATGTAAGGTTTGGAGTGGAAATAGACAAACCTCTAAGTGATAAAGCAATCTAAAGCATCAAAAATATGACGTTCTAGCAAGCTAATGACTAAGTATTGAATGTAGAATATCCATTATATTGAATGTAGAACTTTCAAACAGACAGAACGAGTGTTGGACCTAATACCATCAGAGTCCCCATGAGAAAAAGGCTATGAAAAATTTTTCCAGTGTATAAATCAGAAGTAAATATCTCTACAAAAATTAATCTCGGTTGATCTCAACATTATATTCAAACGCTTTGTTGAGCTTTCCAATATAAGGAAATGCGTATCTGACTGGAGTTTTCCTTATATGGAGTCTTACAGGGGGACTATCAAAACTGGAGTTAAAAGGAGAGGAGCGTTTTTAGAGCGCTAAAAGTTGCACGGAGTGTTTATTAGAGAAAGGCTCTCCAAAGATATGAGGCAATAGATGGTTAAAATATGGTATTTAAAGTAGTATAAATCTAAACTTACAGATGAATGAGGATTTCTTTTGCTGAAAATAGATGTGAGCTTTTTTCTGGGTTTAGGAGACATCTAGAATAATTAAGTAATAGATCAAACACTAAGCGGTTAACGCAAAAGTGAACTGTGAAATATATGTCAAATACAGTAAATTTGGCTTCCATTGAGGTAATATGTTAATCTAAGTATTTGAGGAAATATAACTAATGAGTTAGTTACCTTATGAGAGTATAGAGATAAAATCATGTAGACTATAAAGCTGACTATATTAACTGAAGTGTTAGTGCATTGATACATGGTATAGCATGGATGCTTGATTGTGAAAGCATTTGCTTAAATGTTAAGCACTAGATTGCCCTGGAATGGAAGACTGTTTCATGTCATAGGAGAAATAATTTCATGAGACAACCCTGAAGATAGCATTTGAGGAGAAATGATTTGATGAAAATCCAAAACAGGGATATCTGTGACTCCTATGAATTTGAGCGAGCACCTTGACATAAGCTCTTTTGAAAATATGGTGTTGCAATATCTACGCGGTATACTAGCCTGCTGGTCTGCTTTAAATGTGAAGGGTCATCTTATGAAATTATCATCTGGTATGCCAGCCAGCCCCCAGCTACATTTGCACCTGACAGCTATCCGAACGTTGTAGTTGTCGTACCATATTTATCTAGTAGTTGTACTTCAACGCTGTTATCCGGTTTACAACGCTCCGGCAAACATTGTGAAAGTCATTTCACACTAGCCGTGGTATGAAACGCTTCGATAGCTATCCTATATAGTGCAAATAGAACCTCAGCTCACTTAGAGCAAGCAAAACCTGGTAATACAAGCCCAATCCGTTGTTGATGTAATGTGGTTACTGTGTGTCTTTTTGATTGTGAAAGCACTATAGGCGTGGAAACCATGATTTTAGAGCTGCATACATGAGTAGTTTCCAGCAATTTAATATAAATCAGAGCATGAAGACAAAATATAATAGTTTAAAATGGCTTATATTGAAGTGCAATATGCAAAGTACTTACAGATGTGTGAAGGTTGGATAAATTTGAAATGGACAGAAACCGTCTTTTAAGTGTTGAAAACCCCTAAAGTATAAAGTATTTGGATATATGCTGGACTAGAAAGTATATGTAGTGAAATATGTTAATGATATATGTAGCATCAAAAGGTGAAAGTAGTCCCTGTTATTTTCATATGTAGGGACGTGCCTGTCAGAGAGGACACTTATCCTGAGCCACTGGCATGTGAGGTAGTAAGGCAAGTGTATTTCCTTGCCGCCTTTATCTCCCCTGCGTTGCCATCAGGTCAGCAATCATTGAGCATTCATTCAAGACTTTGAGTCAGGCTCGAACCGTAGACCTTCTACAAAAGAAACAAACACTCTAGCCGCTATGTAACCTGGCCCATCTGATGTAGCACAATTGGTGTTTATTCCAGTACATCTTAGCCATCAGCATTTTTGCTAGTTGTGAGTTCCATTTCAAAAGCACTAATTAAGAGAGCTAGCTTTTCTCAATTTCAAAATGTTAAAGACTCTTACCGTATTTCCCCACCTATATGTCCAGGGCTTATCTGTGTTTGCAAGCTTTCTGGTGGGTCTATCTGCTAGGGGGAGCTTATACGAGGTTTAAAAAATGTGTTAGTGGAAAAGGATCTAAAATTCTCCATTTGCTTGCTTCAACAGAGACAGTAATATTATCTTTGATGACAGTCCAATAAATACTATTTATGGTCAGTTCTTAGAACAGCAGAACCTATTTTAAGGAGATTCTCCAAGGCCTCGCAACGCCAAGATATAACTTGACTACACCCTACTTGAGCTGTTTGATATCATATTATAGTGCATTTTGTACTCTCCTTGAAATTTACATAGAGTCGTTGTACAAGACGCAAGAAGGCGTCTGTAAAATAAGAAGCATGTGAAAATGAGGAAGTTCAGTACACTTTTAGATGTTCCAGGCAAAGCTCTATATTTACCAGAACACAAACTCTGGCCAAGACCACTCTAAAATAGGCCCTGTGCAGAAGATATCCATACATCTTTTTCGTCACTAGTTTTTACTGTCAGTTTTATTTTCTCTGTAACTCTTTTCAATCTCAAGGTCCAGGTGGAGGTATTAAGATACCTTGTCCTTGTACTTATAAACTCTGTGGTACAAAATGCACGAAAAGAACACTAGAGATATGATAAGGTACAATGCTATTCTCTAATATACTCTTTCCTATAGGGTCTATCTGCGGGGGGCTATATGGAGAGTAAAGCATGGCTAAGGGAAACGGTGGGCTTATCTGGGGGGCTTATACGAGAGGGTTTTATAGACGGAGAACATGGTATGGTAGCAGAATCTCATGCATCCGTGTTAGGTAGCAACTTTGTTTTGAAGTGGTAAAATCTCATTTGGTTTGATGTTAGATCGCCCATGCCAATGTACTACAGCGTTATGACCTGTGGTAAAATCGTAAAATTCTGAAAATTACAAATCTAGAAGTTTAAATCTAGCACAACGCTTAATAACTTTACTTTCCCTCCAATAGGCAATTTATCAATATATCCTTCAGTAGGTAGTATGACAGTGAAAAAATAGCTTCGGAAGCATATTATTTCGGGTTATCCCTCCACTAAACCCCTGGCTATCAATCACGAAGATTACTTGGCAAATCATAACTTCCCTCTCTCTCTCTCTCTCTCTCCTCTCTCTCTCTAAAAAAAACTACAAGGTATCGCACTTGCCCATATCTTGAAATCAATAATTCGCAACATGAGGCTATAGCCACAATAGATTTTAGTTTGCTAATCTACAAGCTTGCTAAGCAAATCACCATATGAACTTTATTTCAGCTATCGCTTAGAAAAACAATAGAAATATCGTCTGTTTTCTGGATCGGATTCGATCTGATCTCCTAAAATCAGAAATGCAAACTTACATTTATGTAGAGTTTCACCTACGTAATTGGGCTAGTATTTAGCGGTAACGGAATAGCTCTGCAAAAAAGCAATTTTCTTGAAGCAAACATAACAGCAGTTACTTCCAAGCTCTGATTACACTAAGAAAAGTTTATTGGATCTAAACTGGATCGGATCGATTTTGTAACTTATGAAAGTTCAAGGAGTGAAGGTGAATTCCCACTGGCCACGGCGCTGTGAGGCAGGGCACCTAGCTTCACCTTGTGCCACATCAATTCCTATTTGCCTTGCACACATTGAAAGAATCATGACGCATGCATTTATAAAATGGACTCTATACTTGCTGCTCTAGCGTTACAAAAACCAGGCAATTGCTTTATTACTAGCCACAAAGCAGAAATATCGATCTATCTGGGTGAACGAGTTACAGTAAGCACGTGAAAGTCAGGGACATTGCAACAATTTGATTCAAGAAATGATGCTAAAAGATGAATGATGCTTCACCTCTTTGGCCCATCGTTAACTAAAATAGACACTAATTTCCATAAACTACTACCCCAATTAATTTTGGTGGAAGCAAATACTTTTCGGAGTCTTGCCACATATATTTCATTCATTACTTGGGAAACTTAATAAAAGCACCAACTATTCACAGATATCTCCTAGAAACATTGAAAACTTAATAAACGGGGACCCTAATAAGAGCGGGGGCAAGTTTGAAGAATTGTCAAACAAAATAAACGGGGGGATGCTTAATAGGGACCTAAGAGTAGTCGATTCCTCTTACCAAATTGGACGTGGTAGCCAAAATGTGTCCACTCAAGAGCATGGTCTGCTAATATCCCCCAGTCTGTGGTAGCTAGCACCGTCCCTGGTTGTAAATGAGCCAGCTTCAAGGGGAAAAATTTTCTAATTCACCTTTCCCTTATAATGTTGTTATGCATCAAAGCTGCTTAGAATGATACCATTTAACAAACTGAGAATATTACAGTATTTACTGTCAACTATAATTATCCGAACTTACAGATCGAATGGATTCGGATATGCCTGACGTAGGCACTGACCGTCTTGGAGGGCGTACTTTTATCTGTGGAAATAAGCAGCATGTAACAGAATGTACTGTAATGCAGTTTGATAGAAATAACATAGGATGCTACCATGTAGCATAGCGTAATATAATGTAGCGTTATTCCATGTAAAAGAAGAAAGACGTCTACATCCGACCCCGTTAGATTTTCTGGAAATTTAATCCACTGATCCATATCATCAAGCGATAAATAACTGGGAAATTTTAGTTCAGAAAGTCCTCTTTTCGAAGTTACAAGATTTCGGTCCATTTGCTCAAATATTCCCCCTACGGCGGCCACATTGGATTTGTAAAAGTACTAGATATAATTTTGCATTTGATTTGTATTAGATAAAGACTTGAAATTTGATATGCTTTTATTTCAAAGATTTGTTAATTCAAACCTGCAATCAAATATAACATATGTTCTTTCTAACCATGTCAATTGCTTTTATAACTTTTGTATAACAAAATCTTTAGTAAACACTCATTTTGTATCAAAACCAGAAAAACTGAGATTTAGGCTGGATGTTCTTAAATTTTCCAAATGCGTGAATTGTTCTTAATTTGTTCTTAAAGTAGTAGCATGTAGGCCATTTAGAAGTACATAAAAGACAACATGCAAGATAACATAGACTGTTTTGATTCATTGAGAGTTAATTGTCACAAGCAAGTTGATGTCTCTTGCATATTGTCTCTTTTTAGGAAAAAGTAATAAACAGTCATGAATTGACAACGCTAGTGCAGTATCTAGTTTCGCTAGGAGCATCTATTTTGCAATAATAAAAGAAAAAAGTGACAAGGCTGTCAATTCTGCTCAGTCTCCTGTCCAATTGTTAGTGGAAAGCCTCTGCATCGTTTTCCAAAAATACATTTTACGACAAGGCTTCAGGCTCAGTCTTGTTTTTACTTAATTTTCCACCAAATCTCAGGTTCGTATTCTTATAAAATAATGAATGTAGTTGATGAAGCTATACAGATAGGCTACGTATAGCAGTTAAAAATAATTTGAAAAAAATTTAGAAAATGGATGAATAGAAAATCCTACCAGGATAGGGTAGCTTATGTAGAGGCATGAAGGGAGACTGAAAAGATCAAAAACATCAGAAAAGTCAGATGCCTTGAATAAAATAGGGAACGAGCTTAATAGGGATCTTCAAGGAACAAGAAAATTGCTCTACATCCTTGCAAGAAACTATCGAAAAGGGAACAAAGAAATAACATATAGCATAAAAACAAGCAAAACAACATACTAGTGAAACCAGAGTATATTGCAGAGAGATGGAAAGAGCATTTTAAAGAACTTCTAATTACGGCTGATATACAATAACTGAGAAAAATTCCATGTGAGGCATTAATTGAGAAATTGTGATCCAATAGCGAGAGAGGAAGTTAACAGGACCCTAGCACACATGAGAAAAGGCAAGGCTGCAGACGAAGACTATATACTAATCGAACTTGATGAGGCTGCAGGGCCACGATTTTTGAGGGAATTATTGGAATTGTTCAACATAATACAGAAACAATGCCAAATTACTGGCAAAAGGGAATTATAATCCCGATATGGAAAGAGAGAGACAAAACTGATTGTTGAAACTACAAAGGGACTATACTATTGTCACTTGCAGGGAAATTATATGGACGAATTATTGAGAATAAATTGCGAATGCAATTAAAAGCATCATTGGAGAATGGGTGCATGGATGTCATAGAGTCAATATAAGTAGAGCGCTGACTAGTTAATCCTATTCTATACAAAGCAGTGGCCTGCCATGCAAATCCATAATGGCGCCCTAGTAAGGCAGAATGTTGGTGTACACTAGACGCAAAAAGGAAACAAATCATGTTTCTGCTGCTTATTTCACGGATTTATAATACATTGTGACTTGGGAGAGAGACCAAGAGTTTTTCATGTTGTTTTGGAGAAATTAGTGGCCGCGGACTTAACCGTGGTAGCTCAAATATCGAACATTGTTGCAGCGTTGCTGTGGATACCTTATTATGTTTCCTCAAATGCTGATGGTATTTACGCTGTCAGAATATGGCTTTCAATGGAGCATTGTGCCAGTAAAAGAATGCAGATTCTTTGTTTCAAAGAGAGCTTTCATTTAATGCAGAAGCTTAAATGATGTGATGTTTATCAACTGGTTGATGGAGTGATGCAACAGATTATGAACATTTAAGTTTCTTTTTATGAATGTGAGATCAAGCCATTTGTGCACAACAGATCATCACTCTTCAAGATGGCATTTGAATCAAAAATAGCTTTCAAGTTATCATTAGCACAAAATGAAGAATTCTGAGGAGAATGGATATTCTCTACAATGCAGTTTGCATTGTTTTAATATCTCTATGCTATTATTCTGGGAAAATGCTCTAAAAATCCATTTAAGCTACCAAAGATTGGGAGAAGTAGTCTAACTATTATCTCTTTGAATCTTACTGTAAGCCATTTCCAGAGGCCTTCAAGAAATATGTATGTAAAAGCATACTCAAAAGCAGACTTACTTTTGGACAATAACCTTTCTGTGATAGCAAAAATGGGCTGCTCTAATGCACCAAGTCAATAGTAAATGTTTTTCTGAGGCCATCAATAATTTTCTCTCCAACAGTATTTACAAATTATATATATATATATATATATATATATATATATATATATATATATATATATATATATATATATATATATATATATATATATATATATATATATATATATATATATATATATATATATATATGTAATTTGTAAATACTGTTGGAAAGAAAATTATTGATGGCCTCAGATATAGATATATATATATCTTCTTCTTCCTAGCTTTTCCTTATTCCGGGTCGCCGTTGTGAAAGAGCCTTCTCCACGCATTTCTGTTGTTAGCCATCTCTGGGTTTAAATTCCTTTCCCTTAAGTCTCCATTTATGCTGTCAATCCATCTTCGCTTGGGCTTGCCTCTTCCTCTATTTCTCTACACTTCCATTTCCATAACTTTCCTTCCTACATGGTCTTCCCCCACTCTTCTTCTCAAGTGTCCATACCACCTCAATCTTGACTCCTGGATCTTCTTAGAGATTTCAATTACCTTCACTGTTCCTCTTATACATTCATTCCTAATTCGATCTCTTCTGGTGATTCCCACCATCCATCTCAACATCCTCATTTCCGCCACATCCATCTTCTTCTCTTCGCTCTTCTTTAGAGGTGCCGCTTCAAGCCCGTATGCCATTGCAAGTCTGACCACTGCTTTATGAAGATTGCCCTTCACTCTCACTGGTGCCCTCCTATCATATATCACACCAGAAACTTTCTGCCAGTTATTCCAGCCACATTGGATCCGGAAGTTCACTTCTTTTCCCATCTCCCCTGTCTCCTCCACCATTGATCCCAAGTACTTGAAAGATTTCACTCTCTTCAACATTTCGCCATTTAGTCTAATTGTGGCCTGTTGGTGGTCACCACTGGTATCTGTCGTAAAATATTCCGTTTTGGAACTACTCATTTTCATTGCTCTATTTTCCAAAGCAACTCTCCATTCTTATAGTTTTCTTTCCAGCTGTCTTCTCTCCTCTATCACCAAGACAATGTCATCAGCGTATAAAACACACCATGGTGGTTCCTCCCTGACATCTTCTGTGATGACATCGAACACTATATTGAAAAGTAGTGAACTCAGTGCAGATCCTTGGTGTAAGCCTACCTTCACCTGAAAACTGTCAGTTGCACCGACCGTACTCCGAACTCTAGTTGTAACATTCTTGTAGCATTCTTGGACAATTCTGACATATTTCTCTGGCACTCCTCGTTCTCTTAGGCTTCTCCATACTTCTTGCCGTGGTATTCTATCGTATGCTTTCTCCAAATCAATAAAAACCATGTGTAGTACTTTCTGCTTTTCCCGATGTTTTTCCATATTCTGTTGAAGTGAGGAGATTCCGTCAACCGTTCAAATTCCTGTCATAAATCCCAGTTGTTGCCTCCCAATATGAACCACTCGTCTCAGTCTATTGTCCTGCACCCTTTCGAATATTTGAAGGGTGTGAGACATTAGTTTTATTCCTCGATAGTTCTCGCAGCCTTGGATGTCTTCCTTATCTTTAAAGATCGGTATCAGTGTGCTTTCTCTCCACTTCTCTGGTATAACTTCCTTTTCCATTATTTCTCTGGTCAGTTGATGCAACATTTCCACTCCTTCTCTTCCTAAGGCTTTCCATACTTCCACTGGTATTCCATCGGGTCCTATTGCCTTGCCATCTTTCATTTTCTTTAGTGCCATTTCTACTTCTTGTCTTGTCACCTCCCGTACTAATTGGTCGTTCGGTTCTCCATCATCTCTAATAAATCTCTCATTTTCTTCATTTAGCAGCTTCTCGAAATGGTCCTTCCACCTTATTAGGATATCTCCTTCTTTTCGTATCACAACCCCTCTTTCATCTTTGATCTGTCTAATATGTGTAATATCTTTTGTGCTTTTGTTTCTCATCTTAGCCAACTTAAATACTTTTTGTTGTCCCTCCTTGGTATCCAACTCTTCATACAGGTTATCATACGCTTCTGATTTAGCAATTGCTACCGTTCTTTTTGCTTCCTTGCTGCACTGTTTGTAATATTCTTTATCTCCGTCTAACCTTGTTACTTCCCATCTTTTCTTTGCCATCTTCTTTGCTTGAGCTTTCTGCTGTACCTCCTCATTGAACCACCATGTTTCCTTATTTCCCCATATCTTGCCACTACTTTCACCGAGGACTTCTCTTCCAGCTCTCCGGATGCTTCCGCTCACTCTGTTCCACCATCCATTTACGTCTCTCATTTCCATGTCCATATCTCTTAGAACTCTTTCTTTGAAAGCCTGCTTATTATCTTGATTTTTCAGTTTGAACCATTTAATCCTTTTCTCCATTGTGACTTTCCTTTTCTGCCTGCATTTAACAGCTATCACTAGGTCTATGACTAGCAAACGATGTTGTGCAGTCACATGGTCGCCTGGTATAACCTTACAATTTCTTATCTCCTTGATATCTTTCCTGCGATAGAGTAAGAAGTCTATTTGACTCGCTCTATCTCCACTACAGTACGTGATTAGATGTTCATTTTTCTTGCGGAAGACAGTATTTCCTATCACCAAGTCGAATGACAGGGCTAAGTCTACAATTTTCTCTCCATCCTCATTCCCTTCTCCAAAGGCATTTCCACCGTGAGCCCGCTTTATTGCATCGTTTCCATTCCCAATGAGCCCATTCATGTCTCCTCCAACCATGCACCTTTCACTTTCATTTACTTTTTCCAATTCCTCCTGCAAAGCTGACCAAAACTGCTCCTTTTCCTCCTCTGAACTTCCTGTTTGTGGTTCATACACACTAGAGATGTTCACTGGGAACTCATCAAATGACAATCGCACCCACATTATGCGGTCATTTCTCCTGTTCACTTCTGTCACCAGGTCTTTCAAATCCTTAGAAAGAATTTTTCCTATTCCATTTCTCTTTTCATTGTTAGCCCCTCCATAGATGAGTTTAAATCCATCACCTAGTTCTTTGTCATCTCATTTCCTGCAAGCATAGCACATCCACTTTTCTTTCCTTCATAAGGTCTGCAATGGCACAACCTCTCCCAGTCATAAATCCAACACTTAGTGTTCCAAATCTCAGTTTTTGAGCTTGCTTCTTTGGCCACATCCGCTCTTGATGTGGTAGCCCTCGCTGTGCCACAGAGTTAGGGTGATGTATCTGTGGGTCACATGCGGGTGAAATCCTAGCATCTGTCTCATTTTCGGTAAAGCTCATATCATATCAGGTTTTGGTAAGGAGTTTTATGGGTGGATGTCCTTCCTAACCCCAACCCTCCCCATTTTTCCTGGCTTGGGAACGGCACCGAGTTGCACTGGTTTGTGTCTCCGGTGACTGGGATATATATATATATATATATATATATATATATATATATATATATATATATATATATATTCTTTATAATTATTAACATGATTTTATATATTTATATATATATATATTGTACAGTTATTTATTTCAAAGATTCTGTGGTGTCAAAAGTGCTTTCATGGCTTTCCAAAATTTGCTATTTTAATTGAATACACTGGATAAATTGCTGAATTACATGATAAGTTCAGTTATTAGTTTAATTTCCCTAAACTGTTACTTCAGCACCCAAGACAATTGATTGTAGTGGCTAATGAGGAGCAAAAAGTTTGGGCAGCCACTTTCACTTTGTGAAGTGGCTTCCTAGCATGATGTCTTGAACTTATATCCTAAAATTAGGATATCCTTTCTCTGAATCTCATAATGTTTTGTAGTACATTGCCACAGAGATGTGCCTAGATAATTTTCTTAGATTTTGGGGGCATCATACCCTCCCATTTGCATATCAATGGATAGCCATTAGTTTCAACTGCTTCATTTATGTGATTTTAACAATAACCATATCCTCAAAAGCATTCCTTGGTAATTTGATCCAGGCAGATATGAAGAATTTGATACTCTCTAAATATAACAAATCATATACCATATGATAGCCCTCCTTCTATACGTTCTTAATATGCAACAAAAATTCCAGGTTTTCCTTAGGGGAGGGATGTTACAACAGGAAAAGAACTCACCATAATCCTTGCTTTGGCTTTGTATATACATGCCGTTGTCATCAAATAATCACCCAGTACTCCTCAATATAACCGAATAATAAAGCTCTATTCAACCTTGTATGAGTTAGGCACTAACTGGTGCAATGAGACAAAAATATGGATTTCAGCTGTTCCTGGTGCTTTTGGCTATCTACCTGTATAATTGTAGGCAGCGCAAGAGATTAATATTACGGAAATAATTATCTATTTCCAATATACATTCTCATTAATCATATTTCAAACATTTGTTAAACTTTTGCAATGCAAGCGTAGTTTCTGTGTGATCTTTGGCCTTACTACGCTACCATTTTGAATTTACATTCGTGACCCCTATCATGTGACGTAGCGAGGTCTCTAGTCCCATTGTCTCTATGATAGATGTAGACCAGGAAAAAAGACGGTAGACCTAGCTCTCAGGATATAATGATACTTGAAAAAAGCTAGGAATGGGGAAGAGAAAAAAATCGCATTATTCATTGACATAAAAAAGTTTTTGAAAGAGTTAATGGAGGAGTACTATGGGAGACAATATCAGACGAATACTATTCTCTACCACCAAATCTAGTACGTACAATAACAACATGTATTTGAAGGACAGCTGCAAAGTAAGAAGCACCAGGACAGAGAGCGATTGGTTTGACATCAATACTGGACTTAAGTAGGATGATGTGATATCGCCGTTGTTTTTCATGCTTTTTATGGACAAATACACGAGAGGCATTAGATTGGGATGATACCATCAGGAAACATTGGCATATGCAGAAGATGTAGGGGTAATCGCCTACTCCATCACAGTAAGAAATATCATAAAAAGGAATGAGAATTAACAGCAGCTAAGGGAAAACTGAGTTTATGACTATCAACAGAATTAGTGAAGAGTATGATGTATACCATGGAAACGACAAACTAAACCAAGTGGAGGAATATACCTACCTAGGTATAAAATTTGATTCAACAAATATCCAAGAGATGGAAATCGATAGCCAAATTAACAAATATATTTACAACGTAAGACTTTTTTACCCTTCTTTAATGGATAAGAACATCAATAGGGATAGCAAACTAATAGTTTATAGCACAATAGTAAAGTAAACAATAATGTATGGAAGTGAGTGCTGCTTCCTAACAACAAGAACTGAGTCAAAAACACGAGCAGCCAACATGCGGGTCCTCAGAATTATAAAAGGAGTCATAAGAAAGAATAGGATATAGAATATAATAGAAAGAGCAAAGCTTAATGTGGAACAATTATTAAACACCATTGAGAAAATAAGGTTGCAATGATATAAACACCTGATGAGAATGTCAGACAGAAGATACCCCAAAAAGGCTTTGCTACGGATACTAGAAGCATAAAGACCAGTCGGAGGGTCTAGTTAAAGATGGATTGAAGGAGTACGACGGGCCCTGGTACGAGAAGATACAACACTGTATGATGTGCACTCAGAAAGACAATATAATGACCGGGTGGAGTGGAAAAAGTTCATAAAGAGCAGGACAACTGACAGATAATAATTTTTTTTATTTATTTTTTAGAACTTCATTCATGTATATATTGCTACTTGTACAAATGCAAATCTCACTTACTACAAGGTAATTTGTATTTGGCTGGCTTACAAATAAATAAAAAAAAAGAATACAGTTAATATGAAATCGATACTTAGCAACTAAATACAAAGATAATTGTAGCTTAGGAGTTCTGGGCTAGACCATGACTTATTTCTCATACAAATTATGTAGTATGTTGAGCGGATGATTGTAGTAGATATCCTAGAAATAATGAAGTTTAGATCACCATTGCTGATGCCTCTTTCCATGCAAAGTTTAAGAAATGAGTCAGAGGGATTTCCAAATATGCCAAGACAGCTAATGGTGAGATTAATTAATTTTACCTGTTTATAATCGTTGGCAAGATCAGTAAGAAGGGGACGATATTTTAGCTCTTTACGACGAGTATTATTGTTTAAATTTGTTTCAAAACCAACAGTTAATTTTCTAATATACAGGGCATTGTCGGCTTTAGAAAGAATAATGTCAGGACGAAGACTGTCACCAGTAATGCTACAAGTAGAGAGATAGCCAGGAAGATCTGCATATACTTTAGGAAATTTTATGGATTATAATGTTTGAGCGATAAAACGTAAAGCGGAGTTATGCTGCTAGGTATAACGCCCTTGATCTAGATATGTTTTGCAGCCTGCAACAATATGGAGGAGTGGTTCAGGCTGAAGACAGGAGGAACAGTCAGAAGTTGCTGAAAGACCCCATACATGAAGGCTTTTTCTAGTTGCAAGCGTATTGTTTAAGTATTTGATACTGTACTTGGAGAGTTTTGTAGGTAGTTTGCTTTGAGTTTTTGACCACAGTGAATTGAGCTGTTTTAGGGAATGCTCAAGGAGGAAAGATATGATGAAGTCCTGTGAAAGCAGTTGAGACTGAAATCTACTGTTGTGTTCATCACGAATGAACTTCAAAGTTTGCTTTGTATTTCTGTAAATATCGTATTGAATGTTTGTTCCAACGTTGGTATTTTTCAATAGTTTTTTAATCGTTTCATCAATATTTTTATTAAACTAAATACAATAATACACCTCTCAAGTACATGGCAGTGTAAAATTGGCTTGCTTGTATAGAGCATAACACAAAATGAAACAAAAACAGTGGAAGTAAGCGAACAAGGAAAAGGGAAATTAAATAGTTAAAAGTTCAGGGTTAGTCCAAGGCTTGTTTCGACGACAGAAAATGTAATAGCTGGATCGAATAGAGATGTTCATGGCTTTCATTATAATTCCTTTTGTGATTTTCTTATCAAAATGTAACTCTTGTAGTAAGGATAAAAGAGAATTGCAGGAAGAACCCATAACCCTAATAGCACCCATAGAGAGATTGACGAACACAACTTTACTATAAGAAAGAGAAAGATCATTGATCAGTGAACTATATTTGGCAGCTTTACGATCGCTATTGTTCTGTATATTTGTTTCAAAACCGAGAGTAAGCTCAAGGATGAAAAGTATCTTTTCGTCTATAAGAAGAAGAAGGTCTGGACGCAAAGAATCACCCGTAATCAAGCATGGAGATAGAAAGGAAGGTAGATCAGCATAAACAGTGCATTGTTTAAGTGACGAGAATGTGCTTGCGAGAAAAAGAAGAACAGAGTCATGTCTCCAAGTGTATCTGCCCTCATCTAGATATGACTTGCAGCTGGATACAACATGTTGTAAAGTTTCTGACTGGAGGCAAAAGGAGCAATTAGACGATTGAGAAACTGCCCACTTACAGAGATTTTTACGAGTAGGAAGAGTATTATTAAGATACTTCACAGAAAAATTGAAAATGCTCCTAGGCAAGTTTTGCTGGACACTTGACCATAAGCCTTTTAAATTCTGGCATGAATGCTTGATAACAGACGAAATAACTAAACCTTGGGATAAAAGGGTGTTGTTTATTCGCTCTTCGTGGTCACGTTGAATAGACTTGAGAACTTGCTTAGTATTTTGAAATTGGTCGTATTGAAGATTTGTACCATAACTAGTCTCAGCCCAAAGAGTCTTGATATCCAAGTTTGGAGAAGATTTTAATGCATTGCGTATAACAGTTTGACATTCGATAAATTTCGTAGATGGAAGGATAAGGTTGATACCGTATCTAGACTTGTTTAAGATGAGAGAACTAATAGTAGCACTTATGGGCAGTTCAAGCCACTTCCTTACATAACTTATAGTGATGTTATCTAAATTATCAATAACCCAAGTCTTGCTAAGATCGGCAATAGTCAAATGCCAAGAAAGCTTAGAAAGAACAAACCGGTGGTAAAGTAGGAGCTTGTATTTAGGATGACAGGGAAGGCTATCAGTTTTGATCATCAGATCCTTAATTATGCTGAGAAGGGAAGACATATGGTCATTATTATCCATGTTGAAATTGAAATAGCGCCCGAGATACTTAAAGGATTTGTTACACTCAACAGTAGGAACCAATGAGTTGTTCAAGGTAAGCTTTGGAAGGAACTGGACTGAGGATGTGGCAGATTTCTTAATTCCAAATGTGACGCATTTGTCGACTCTGATCTTCATACCTGCCCAGTTACACCAACGCGTAAAATGATTAAGAAGTATCTGATTTTCCCTCTCAAGACCAGTAATGACAGCGGCATCGTCTGCAAACTGAAACCAGTGAGTTGGGTTCAGAGAATTTAACGTGAAACCGAATTGTTGAAATTTTTGGCCTGCTATATATCGAATGAAAGTGTTGAAGCAAAGGTTAAAGGTGAGTGGACTAAGGGAATCACCTTGGAGAACGCCGCGATCAACTTTGATAAATGGAGTGTGAAAACACTCAGATAGGATAGAAGTGTAGAAATC
>OLMO02000324.1:6644339-6664800 GCA_900291935.2 Cassiopea xamachana
CAATAATTGGAAATATTCATTTGCAATTTTCCACTGATCCTCAGACTTAGGCAGCTTAACTCCAACCTTGATATTAATCTGGTCATCAATAAGAGGTGCTGATTCTGTAGCAGGCAAATAATCATTAATGCATTGATTTTCGAAAGTTTCACCAGAAAGGTCTTTGATGACACGGCAGCTGCGCTGGTGCATTTTCAAACCTCGCTGACCGTTACAAATTTTACCCCAACTACATTTCACTGCTACACAAGTTGAACTTGGCAATTCAGTATCAACTACTGGCATAGAAGTTCCGTCGCCACTCTCACCGGTAGTACTGGCATTATTTCTCTCTTAGTCTCTACTTTTTGCCTTCTCTTTGCATCTCCAGACATGCCGGCCTAATGATTTGAAATCTTTCCCACAGAAAGAACAAACGATAAAAACAAAGAACAGCGACATCAGGGAAACGCGAAACATGGCCTTTGAAGTAAACAGTAACTTGCAAAACGACAATAATAAATGTAAAAGCTCCAAACAAGCAGAATTTCACAAACGTTAAACAACTATGATCGTGCACAAACTGTACGTCCATCCGCCATTGCTCAACGATCGAATAAAAATAATAATGATAATAATTTCTTAAATTAGAGTTGGGTTTATTAGTGGCTCTAGCTAATTAATGCCAACCATTAATACAGCATAACTAATTAGTCAAAAGAAAAAATCTACAACGAAAGAACAGAGATCTAACTAAAGCATTGCAAATGAAAATAGAAATCTATGGAGAACTTAATAATTGGAGAATTTGAAATAATAGTTTTATATAATCAAAGTTGCATGTTAAATTCCAAGCTTTAATATGATTTTTAAAACGTTTCACGGACTGAGACTTCTTTATATGCAAAGGCAAGTCTCTCCAGAGATTTTGCCCTAGGAAACTTATATTTTCTAGTCCATAGGCTGTCATCATAGATTTGCGTGCGTAGACGCTGTTGATTACTCGTATGTTCTAATATATTTCTCTTTCTACGAAAATTTCTTTCATAAAGGAA
This sequence comes from Cassiopea xamachana, assembly GCA_900291935.2. Taxonomy (NCBI): domain Eukaryota; kingdom Metazoa; phylum Cnidaria; class Scyphozoa; order Rhizostomeae; family Cassiopeidae; genus Cassiopea; species Cassiopea xamachana. The sequence continues at coordinate 6,645,374 of OLMO02000324.1, forward strand.
GGATTTAGAGTCATCTTTGTTCGATCAATTTCTGTTACAAGCAACTGTAGATTTTGTTGATGAATATAGATTGAATTATCGTTAAATGATAGTTTTGCAAAACTAGACTTAAAATCTTGATACGTAAGTCTTAATGTTATTTCATGAATGTGGTTGATTTTTGAGATGACACCCCTATCATGAAGCATCCATATTAAAGGACAATAACTAAATTGGGATATTATGAAAGCTCTCTTGATAGAAGCTATCTACCACGTGGATGGTGAGAAAGGTAAGAAAGTTGATAAAACATACTATATCTATTATCGTCGATTTTAAAAGACAACGAAACATTAAGAAAATATTCTCGACGTATTCAGTATTGTAGCTAAGTATAAAGCTTGGATGTGGTCCCTTAAAATTTTTTAAATTATCGGCATTTGAATATAATGCTTTTTACATCAAAGTGGAAGTATCAGTAGGGTTGAGGACTTAACTAGACTTTCTTCCTGTTAACTAAGCAACAGCTTCAACTATGCTACTAAATGACATAAATAACTTGGTTAATCCAAAGTTGACTGACGTTCACTTGCATCATAGAAAGAGCCTCGTCAATCTTAGAAAGCAGCCTATCAGTTTTGGAGATCGCGTCTGCTGACATTTTTTACTGTTGTGCAAAGGAAAAATTTCAAGTTTCAAATCTGTATCTAATAGCAATCAAGTGCAAAATGAGTTCTAGTACTTTTGCAAATCAAATGTATCCGCTGTAGGGAAATATTTGAAGAAATTGGCCTAAGAATAAAACGCGAAAGAGAATCCTATTTGAACTCAAACTTGGCAAATGCATCACTTGATGATATGCCTCAGTGGTGTAAATTTCAAGAAAATTTGAAGAGGTTGTGTGTAGAAACGTAATGAATTTTAAGGACAACGTAACTAGCTCTTTCCGTTCTAATGAAGTCCATACTTTATTTGTGCTGAATGCAATTCCACTTCTGTTGGTGAGACAATCCAAAATCTGTCTACACAAGTGCGTGAACATCTTTTTACAGATAAAAGCTTTTTAGCATTTTTAGATACCTAAAGGGCTTCAATAGATATAAAAAGGTTTGCAATAATAGTTTTGTCACAATTTTGGACTTGGCAAGCACTTGCCACCAACTTGAAATTAAGGAAGCTTTGCACATTATGTGGAAAAAGCCTATCTTAAATAGCAAGGTTCAGCACCTCGATACTTCATTAAGCCTCTTACCCCCTTATTTCCGTTATAACGGTGGTCTTTCTTTTGTTCGAATATATATATATATATATATATATATATATATATATATATATATATATATATATATATATATATATATATAAGAACAAGTGTATCTTTATATATATATATATATATATATACACTTGTTCTAACGATTAGACTTTTAGTTTGCATTAGCAATTGACGATAGATGATGAATCCGAAACATGTTTTGCAACATTAACCAAATAGATGTCTTTTTGCGCATCATATCTAACTTTTTGTGCCACCTTTATGTAGAATGTCCTTGTATGTTAATAGAATGGAAAGACTACCATAATATCATACAATATAAAATAAAGCAATCGCCTCAAATTATGCAATATATAGTTAGTTTACATAAGCAGTGTTGTTATGCTCTTGCAATTATTCCGCTAATGCAAGAATCCTTTCTAAAGACGCATCTTCTTTTACATGCAAGGCGGTCTATTTCTTAGGCAGAAAATCTATTATTTTAGATATTTTCCAGTAACTTCTATTTCTCTTAGCTATCTAACCAAAGCAATGGCTCCTATAGCAGCTATTGAACACCAATACATTTAAAAGCAATGAAATGTGTCTTTAGAGCATCAAATTTATCTAAATTTCTTTGCACTATCAAATGGCTGCATGTAGCAAAATTTATGTTAAAGTCACCGTACTAATTATAGGCTCAAATTTTATTAAAATCAAACTTACAACTGACTGAGGAAAGGTAACTCTTCTACCTCTTACGTTGTCCTGTTCAGACGAGTGACGCACCTGCAATATTATAGATAAATATTTGTAGGAATATATTTTACCTTGGAACTATAGAGGATGCTATGTTTCTTGTTCGATGTAGTAGCTGCGACTATGTGATCAAAATTTAAATTGTTTTTATCGTAGCTGGGTTATTTTCTAATAGTTGCAGCATACGGGTTCTGCATTAAAGAGCAACTTTTTGGAAGCGACTATTGGCAGTTAGTATATTATCTAGGTATCTGAAGGATATGAAGCCTTGAGTGCATTTTATGTACTCCAAGCTGGACACATCGTATGCAGACTGTGTATCCTCGGCTTACCGGCGCCAAGTTATTTCTCCAGCGTTAGTAAACATCCGTGTAACAGCACGAAAGAAAATTCGTCTTTGCTCAATTTTCAATATGTAATAATACAATGGTTAAGAGAGTAGGCTCTCCTTCTCACTATGAATATCAATTGTGATTGCAAATACAGTTACACACCATTTTGGTGTACAAAAGGGAGTTTCTTAGCATCATATAGGACATTATCTCGAAAACGTTTCTAGAAGACCCCAGACCATCTCCTTCTTCTGCTCTTGCATGACTTCTCAACCTTATGGGCTAGAGCTCCTTAGTAATCAAGTTTTTTCTCCCTCATTTAATAAGTTGCCCCGTCACGCCTCTCTTTTGCAAGGGTTGTGACGGCATTACTGAAAGTTTCTTTGTAGATGAGCGACCTTGTAGTGAAAGCAATATTTACTACATGGATTGCTTGTGTCAGCTTAACACAGGATTCGAATAGCCTTTGATCCCAACATGCTTTATAATCCTACACCCCCAATCACGATCTCTTAAATCCCTCCTTGCAAACCAGCTACAATCTCCACAAAAGAAAGATGGTGCCATCAATCAAAGATTGGAGAGAGCATCTTCGAGCAACGCTCTCTGGTAGCCAAGCCTATTTGCAAATTTTAGTATCATTTTCATATCAATTTTTTGACAGTCTTTATAGCTACTCTGATAATGCAAACTTCCACGTGCATTATCAAATTGTTTGCTTAGTTCTGCATAAAACATGTAAACACTCTCAAGTGCCAAATATACGGGGGTCCTAATAAAGAGAGGGGGTTGGAAAAGTTTTGAAAATTAATAAGCGTGGGGTCAGAATGAACGGGGGTAGTCTGGATTTGAGAAAAAGCTTTGAATGATTATGCAAGGACGGAAAGAACAAGATCAGGTCCATAAAACTAAAATATATACAGCAATACGCTATTTTACCATCAAAATTGGGCATAAATAGTAGTAAGACAGAAAGGAAATGACATGAAGGACTTGTAAAAAAGTTAAGGTCCAGGGGTTGGAAAAAATCGAAAAATTAATAAGCGGGGGACGTTTATTTGGCATCTGAGAGTAAGGTTTTGTATACTACATTAACATCATAGCTTACCGTTGTTTCAGAAGTCAAAACTTTTATACGAGTTTTCACTTCACATTGATTAATCTAGAAAAAATGTGCACAATTATACTTAAGGAATTGCAAATTACTTGTACTAGGCATAGCTGAGCTGTATATGCATAAGATAATTCAAGGAATTGACAAATAAGCGATAGTCATGAAAACATTCTTACCCTTTTCAAAAGCGTGTTGCTTAATGTGGTCGAGTACTCTCTAATGTCCAAAGTCATCAATTGCAATGAGCTATTCATTTTTGCATCCTCAATTGCCTCTACTAATTTCAGCCACCATTGATCTTCAATATTTAAAGCGGTTAGTAAGAATACTTTACATAACGTCCCCCACTTACATAACTGAACAAAGTTGTTCTCAGTTAGCTTGCATTTCTCCAACTTCAACACCTCCAATTTTGAATGAACTGTTTTGCCATCTTCATCATCCTCATCATCCAACTGGCAATTTTCAATCACTACTGTTTTACACTTTTCACCGGATTTTTCTGTGATTTCTTTCTGAATAGTTCCAATGCTAGTTTTCATCTCCTTCAGAGTGATCCCATCAACATTTCTCAAGTACTTTACACAGCCTAGGCTTTTATACTCATTCACTGCAATTGTAGTAGCACCAATATCATCAAACATCGCTGAAATGGCATTCATCTCCAACTGGTACACATTATCTAAATGTTCTACTATTTCAAATAGCTTCTTACTGTGCTTTGCATTTGATATATGCGAATCTCCACAGCGCAAGCGTTTCACACCTGATATTATAGACCTATCATCACTCACAGCATCATTCAAAAAACATCCAATAACGTCAAGTGATTGTCCAAACTTTGTCCAGTCATCCAGCGTACATCGTTGCAACACCTCTAGAACTCCACTGCATAGATTTCTTGAGTCATCTGCTTTGAAATTGACAGCGTTTAGCAAACTTTCTCTAGCATTCTCACCAAGCGAAAATCCCTCTATCATCTGGCAAATCAGCAGCACTACTTCAATCCTTCCATGTTTTACAAAGTCTTCCATAATTCTCATTCGTGCTTTGCATGTGCAAATATAAATGGCGGAGAAAAATTTTATCAGAGATAAATGCTTGAATTGGTATTGTTTCTTGTAATTGTTTGATACGTCAGCAAAGAAGCTTTCAATGAATTCCTTCCCAGTTCTTATGCCTGCAAGCTCTAACTTAACATCATATTTGAGTATGACTGTGTCGTTGGTTACAAGCCTGTAACAAATCCTGCATAGTGCTTTCAAGTCTTTAGAGAATTCCCTAAAAGCGTCCGACATAAGAGAGTGTCTACTACCATGTTGCTTCAGCAGTAAGTAAAGTGTCCAACAGTACAATTCTGCATGGCAAGCTGGCCCTTGTTTGGGTAACTTTGCAACGCAGCAGAACGTGTTCAAAAATTGAGGAACATACATGGTTGGAAGATATCTGTTTGAAGAGTCCTTTGCTCTTCTTATATCAACAGAATCCCCTTCACGAGAATTAAACATCTTCACATATTCCTCAATTTGGTCTTCACACAAACCTTGAATCTCGACTTTTCGCAACCCACACGTCTTTCCACAAATTATTCTTGATAATGCTTCTTCAACATGAGGTCTTCCAGTTATAATGAGTTTTGACCTAGAATATTTTGAACAACTCAGTTCCAGCAGTGCCGCAATTAAGGAATCATCAGCACTTCCAACATAAAGCTCATCCAGACCGTCAATTATAAATAACATTCCCAATCCATCTCTGGAACCAAATGGAAAATTTGCTTCCAAAAACTTCTCGATAAGTTTGTGGTCATTGAGATTGACCCCTTTAGTAGCTTTCAAACTGAGTATCTCTCTACATTTGAACATGATACACCATGGGAACTCTGTGTAAACTTCTTCATTTGCCCATCCATATGCCAATTTCTTCGTAAGAACTGTTTTTCCTGTTCCTGCACTTCCACAAACAAATGTTATTTCATGTTCTTTATCAACCAACTGAGATATATCAATGTCACTGCCTGAGAGGCACTTAAGATTTTCAGAGTGTCGTCGCACTTCAGCTCTCAAGGTACGATCAGGAGGCAAGTCAGGGCTAATTTTCAACTTCATGTAAAATGCATCAATTTCCTTCGGTTTAGGTACAATTGAGCCTCTATTATTTACAGTATAAATTTCATGCTTTTCACACCTTCTCTTGTACTTGGTTTTCAAATTTCCTTAGAGAGAAGATATATAATATATGTATATATATATATGTGTGTGTGTATGTATAACATGTAAGGCCTTAAAGGTTCCAGAGGTTGTCATAGTCGAGGGTGGTTGTGGGGATGAGCACCTACAGCTTATAAAATGCTCTCAAATGGCGTGCGTCTCAAAAAAGCCTCTGACAACTAAGTCCAGCTCCTGGCTTTCATGTGGCAGAACTGCTTCTACTAACAGGAGAAGGGGCGAAGGTGAGTCACTGGCGCCTAAACCAGTTGCTCCAGGTAGCTGAGACTCATAGCCTTGGAAGGCAGCTCAGCTAGGGGAAGGAAAACCCCGAACTTAAACCAGGGTTCAAAATCCAACCGCTGCCTTGTGGTTAGGTTTACCTTGCCTGGTCTGGCAACATGAGCGGAAGAGAGTTCCTGGTCCAACGGTCATAGGGGCTTTCCAGCACAGCCTTGTGTTAAGCTAAGGGCGTCACTCAAGGTCAAGAGTGAATGATGGTCAGACACTGCAGCCCTTCTCTTCACCCAGATTTCATACTTCATGTGCCCTGGTCATGAACAGATGTGGCCAAGAGAGTGGATCTATCTCTACGCAAAGTAGTTCCACTTAAAGCAACAGCGCAGGATTTTCAGTGTGTCGGAGTAAAGCCCTGTGGCGATGGGGGAGTTGCAACAGTAGCAGACATAGGATGATGTTGGAAGCTGCTAGTAACAAACCTGCACACAGGCGGTCAAGGACAGGATGGTCGCTTGCTGTCTACTCGAGGGATAAGCCAGCATTCGGCAGCCACCTTGATGGCGGAGCAGCCTTCTTTAAGGTCAGCACTGCTCCCCCCTGAATGGGGAAGGGTCTAGAAAAGGTGACCTAAAAATTGCTATCCCTCTCTGTTCCTGCCAGCTTACTGCAGCAGTCTGTACATCCAACATAGTGGTCGAAAAAAATATCAGAGAAAGCACTTCAAACATGCACAGAGAAAAACAAGCACTCTATGTGTTGGTTCATGGAACGTTAGAACACTGATGAACACAAAGCAAAGTAGCAGACCTGAGCGGAGGACTGCACTTGTTGCCAGAGAGCTAGACCAGTATGATATTGACATTACAGCTCTGAGTGAAACAAGGTTTGCTGGGTGTGGAGAGCTTACAGAGGTTGGTTCCGGCTACTTATTCTTTTGGAGTGGTAAGTCGGTGGATGAGCCAAGGGAGGCAGGAGTCAGTTTTGCTATTCGAACAACTTTAATGCAGAAACTAGAATTACTCCCCAAGGGTGTCAGTGACAGGCTCATGGTGATGAGGCTCCCAATAGATACGAAGACATATTTAACCATCATCAGCACATATGCCCCTACAATGCAGTATGAGGATAGGGATAAAGAAGCCTTTTATGAAAAGCTCAATGAAGTCGTGCAAGAAACATCAAAGTCAGACAAGCTGCTATTACTTGGGGACTTTAACGCACATGTAGGTTCTGACCTGAAGGCCTGGCCTGGCACACTCGTTTTGCATGGTATTGGCAATGTTAATTCCAATGGCACACTTCTTCTCTCTTTCTGTGCAGAAAATGAGCTTGCCATAACAAATACATTCTTCCAGTTGCCTGCTATTCACAAAGCAACAAGGACGCAGCCATGCTCTAAACATGGTCATCTAATTGATTATGTCATCACAAGGTGTCAGGACCTGCGGGATGTATACATCACAAGAGCCATGGGGGAGTTGAGTGCTGGACTGACCACACCTTATTGCATAGCAAGTTGACTTTCAGAACTGTTCCCACCAAAAACACAGCCCCAGCTGTAACTAAGAGGGAAAAGCTGAATGTAAGGGGCCTCAGAACCACTGAAAACAAGGCCAGACTGCAAAATAAATTGACAGAGGGCCTTGCTGGCATATCCTTCACAGAACAGGATGTTGAAGCAAATTGGAAACAGTTCAGAGATGTAGTACTTGAGGCAGCCCAGTCCACACTTTGCTCAGAAGAGAGAAAACACCAAGAATGGTGTGATGAAAATGACAAAATTGTTCATGAGCTTCTATCAAAACAGCACGAGGCGTGGTCTGCATGGATTGGGGACAAAAACTCACAAAGAAAGGAAGCCACTTACAAAGCACTCAAAGCCAAGACACAAACCAAACTCCGTCAGGTGAAGGATGAATGGTGGAGAGCTAAAGCAGAGGAACTCTAAGGTTATGCTGATGCAAATGCAACAAAGCTCTTCTACGATGGATTGAAGTCAGTTTTTGGACCCATAGCTCATGCCATGGCTCCTGTCCGCACATCAGAAGGAACCTTGCTCACCGACAAACAAGACATTTTGAGCTGCTGGACTGAACATTCCACAGTCTATTGAACAGGCCTTCTACCATAACCACAGAAGCCTTAACAAGGATACCACAGTGGCCACTTATAACTTGTTTAGATGATCCCCGCTCACTTGATGAAGTATCCAAGGGAGTAAAATAGCTTCAACCTGGAAAGGTGGCCGGCCCAGATGGAATTCCACCCAATATATAGAAAGAAGGAGGCAAAGGTTTGATTGTAAAGCTCACAGAACTTTTGCAGTTCTTCTGGCAGCACAATGAGCTTCCACAGGACCTGAAAGATGCTAACATCATTCACTTGTATAAAAGAAAAGGTGACAAATCATCCTGTGACAACCATAGAGTCATCTCCCTCCTTAGCGTTGCCGGTAAGATTCTCGCTCGCGTTCTCGTCAATAGGCTCATCCAGCATCTCCTGAACAATGTTGTGTCAGAGAGTCAATGTGAATTTAGGAACAACCGTGGGACAGTGGACATGATATTCTCAGTGTGTCAACTACAAGAGAAGTGTAGAGAACAGCGACAAGACCTGTACCTCTTGCTCATAGACCTCACAAAAGCTTTTGACACAGTTTGCAGAACTGGCCTGTGGTATATCTTAGCCAAGCTAGGCTGCCCTGCCAAGTTCACTCACATGGTGCGTTCTTTCCACGATGGTTTGTTGGCAAGAGTTTTGGAGCATGGCATGGTGTCTGAGCCAATACCTGTGACAAACGGTGTAAAGCAGGGCTGCATGTTGGTCCTGACACTCTTCAGCATCCTATTTGCTACTATGTTGCAGCAGGCCCCCTCCAAGTCTAATGCAGGCGTGTTGATAAACTACCATACTGACGGAAAGGTCTTTGACCTATGAAGGCTGAAGGCAAAAAGCAAGGTCCATGAGGCTTTATTAAGGGATTTCCTATTTGCTGACGACTGTGCGCTTACAGCCACTTCAGAAGAGGACGTACAGGAACTCGCTGACAATCTTTCAGATGCTTGTTCAGACTTAGGTCTAACAATAAGCCTAAAGAAGTCAGAGGTCCTTTTGCAGCCAACGCAACAAGTAGCAGCTGATGGTCCAGTAATCAAGATACAAGGTACCAAGCTCAACAATGTTCAAGAGTTCACCTACCTTGGCAGCTGCGGGACCTCAGACTGTAGTCTCAACAAAGAAATATCCAGTCGTCTTGCCAAGGGAAGCCCTTCCTTTGGTCGACAGTGGAGAAGAGTCTGGACCGAGCGCGGAATCAAACTGTCAACCAAGATAGCAGTCTACAGGGCGGTGGTACTTACTTCACTCCTATATGGTTTCGAGACTTGGACTCCGTACAGAAGGCACATCAGATTGCTTGACCAGTTCCAACTCCACTGCCTCCGCAAGATCATGGGCATCAAATGGCAAGACAGGATCACCAACACTGAAGTTCTTGAGTGGGCAAATATTTCTGGTATTGAGGCTTTGCTGATAAAATCAAGATTGAGATGGACTGGTCATGTAATGCGCATAACGAATGACCGCATCTCAAAGCAGCTGTTTCTCTCCGAGCTTTCAACAAGTACCCGTGCACAAGGAGCTCCACTCAAGCGCTACAAAGATGCTGTCAAGTCTTCCTTAAAGGCATGCAGCATTCCAGTGATGGGATGGGAAGCCTTAACCCTTGACCACACTTCCTGGAGAAAGGCTGTCTCACAAGGATACCAAATGTTTGAGACAAGACGAGTTGGTGACCTGGCAAGGAAGAGACAGGACAGAAAGGAGCAACAAAGGACGGCTTCAAAATATGTGGCCTGCCCTGCCTGGGGACAAATCTGTGCCTCGGAGTTCAGGCTTAGAAGCCACCAACGACGCCACTGAATTGTATTGTCGACAACAACAGCGATCCAAGAAGAAGAAGAAGGCCTTAAAGTTAGCAAAGACAAGCCAATTTTTACTACATTAGCGGTATCAATTGAGATCTTTGAACAGAGGTCATTTAACTAGTACGTACGCATCAGAATGACAAAAATTTGGCCCTTTTTCCCATCTTATTCACACCTACACAAGCTGCGACCCCCTCGTTCAATATGAATTTATACATATATAACACACCTCCAATTTTTACTGAGAGTGTTTTCAAATATCCAATCTGTAATTCCATAGAGAACAAGGTTGTAGAACATTTGAGAGACAGGCAAATGCTCTTAGCAAATGTTTTGTAAAACACTAACGAAAGTAGATGCTAAAGACAAAAAAGTATGGTAACAGTACCTTGCATAAGAAACATCACAAAATATGTACAAAAAGGGACTTTTGCCTAGGTACTTAGATTTGTCAGCCCCACCCCCTTTGATCGGATAATATTAGTTATCGTTGGACCTCCCCATTGAACTCTTTCTCCACCCCATTTGTACTGAATGAATGACCCAAAAGTCATACGGTGCTCATGGAATTACTGTTCATATATAAAGCCATACAAATGAACCATTTCGTTGTGTCTTAAGCAAGTACGAACTAAATTAGTGAGTAACTCGTAAAAAGCTTGTTAATCCATTGCAAACTTATTTAACATTTTCTGGATTGCCAAAACTTCTTGAAGATAATGCCATTTCAACAAGGAGTTCACCAACACCATAAAAGAATCTACTAAATTGCTTACTTAACTGAATTTTAATAAGATAAGCTCATATAAAGTTATAGTCTATTAGCTAGCTTAAATGAAACAATTGCCTTGTAATGGAAAGTAATAGAATCAACAAAAGGAAGGGATTCAAAGAAGTCTCTGCTACCTCCACATCCAGCATCAAACTCGAATTCAAGTTTTCTTCTCAGCTCAGCAGTCATCTTTGTTTCTATTTGTGATTTTTCAATGTCATTAATTTCTTTCTCCGCATAATTGTCAAAAATATCCCGAGCAATACATTTGATGTCTGTCATTATTTTTGCAAAATCATCAGATGGGCAAGACATGCTAGATTTATGGGCAAAATGCTCGTTTCTTATGCTCCTGATTACATCAATCCCTTCACTGATACGCAAAGGAGTGCTCCTCTCATTTCTTGGTCGGGCACCTTTAATCAATTTAAGACCAGAATTCGTCATAATTAGTGCTAACGTGCTAGTGTCCCAATTCTGCTCATTTCCCTCCTTTACTTTAGCAATAGACAACTCATTGATTTTATTGTTCTTGATCCCGTCTGGTAGTTGACCTAAGAGAAACATCCCACTTGCGTTGTCACTCTTCCACTTGTTTTCTGGATACTTATGATTCCATTGTTGTATAAAACATCTTTTCAAATATTTTGGAATGGTTTCTATCACAATTTTGGTAATCTTGATAAAATTTGTTTCTTCAACAGACAATTCCATATTGATGGCAGAAGCTAAAAGGACATAACAGTTTTAGTTACAAGGGCTATCTCCCTCTACTGGGATAGCTTTTCTAATAAGAAGAAGAAAGGAAAGTTCAATACTTGCAGATGCGCATATATATACATATATATATATATATATATATATATATATATATATATATATATATATATATATATATATATATATATATATATATATATATATATATATATATATATATATATATATATATATATATATATATATATATATATATGTATGTATGTATGTATGTATGTTTGCATGGATGTATTTAAAATCATGCAACTTCAAACTATATAACATAAGTATAACCTTTTCATTTGGAATATTATGCTATATGTGCTAGGAATTTCTTCATTGTCAGTTGAATGTTTAAATGACATTTTATATGACACGAAGATATGTGTTATGGGTATTGCTAACAAGCGTCCTGTAAATATTGACATGGCTAATAAGATTTCTTATTTTATGAGGTTAAATAACTATTGTTTGCAACTTACTTTATATTTCATAGAGTATCATTTAATCAAATAGTTTTCAAGTATTCAACGATGTCAATTATCGGTAGTGTGTGGTAATGTTGCGGGGTGAGTGGCCAAGCGACCCAGCTAGTTTCATTAGCTTAGATGTAGTTAAGCATGGCTGTGTACGGTCAGAAACTGAATGGGCGACTTCCAGATGAAGAACCAAAACAGCCCACTCCGCCTCCTTCGGAGGGGACGTTAAACTAGGTGTCCCATGCCTGGATGCGGCATGTATAGTAGGCCTAAATTAGCTGAATAAGCTAGGTATAACAGCCTACTCAAAATAAAGTAAATAACAAATGTTGCTCTACCAAACTAGCCAACTTTTCTGACTTCTATAAGCATTTCCTGCAACGATGTTTATGTAAATCGGCAATTGAGCATAGTGGCAGGATTTGCTAAGGCCCATCGTGTTGCTTAGTTAATTTTGTGTATTACGTATAGTTTGTTTATATCGATTGGCAGTCCCTTTCTTGCACCCCCCCTCGTGGGGATTCCTCTCGCTTTTGTTTACGTTGTTCTTACGGAATTGCTGTAATTAGAGAGTTACCGAATTGCCTTTTTCTAGGGTATACTTGTAGAGTGCATATGGAACATTATGTATTTTCATAAGCTGTTTTGCTGTTTCATTGACTTAGTTATTTAACAAGTAGTCTAGATAAGGTTTTCATTCTAGTAGTAAGTTATTTAGAGATTTTCTAGGCTATTCTAGGTTAATCTAGATAGTGCTAGGCAGAGAGCACCTATGATTCAGAAGTATACATGGTTTTGCGTGTTGCTTTCTGGTTTGATTTCAGTTGCTAGTTTAGGCTAACTAAATAGTTTTTGCATAGAGTTTGAATGTTTATTAAGTTGTTTGCGGATATAAATTCTGTCAGTTTCTACCAAATGCTTGAATCCGTGACAACTTAAATGGCGACAAGAACTGGGATTCAATCCTGAGAAGAATTATAAAAGCATACAGAAGCACAGAAGAAGTTCAAAAGTTCAAGAAGGAAACATGGCTTTAAGAGAAGGAAATGAAGCAGTCGCTGCCCATCAAGACATTGCTGAATGAAATCTTAGAAGACCAAGGAGAACCATAGTTGACATCCGTCCATTCCCTGGAAAGGAAGACGAAGATATTTCCGAATGGCTGATTTGCTGGGAAATTGCTGCTACGGCAAATGATTGGACTCCTCATCAGCAGTTAATGATGGTGCCTGCATATCTGACTGGAAGAGCCGCAAGAACTTTCAGGAGATTGTCACGAGAGACACAAAATGACCTCGACGAATTAAAAGACCATCTTGATGAGACGCTCAACATGGAACAGAAGTGATCCCTTGCCAGGCAAAAGCTGCTAGAAATTACTCAGGGACCCGACGAATCAATGATTAAATTTTCAGAAAGAGTGGACAAGCTGGTGGTCAAGGGTCATGACGGGTTGGATAGTACAAAGTGACGGGGACAGGATTGCATATGAGAGCTTTATCAAGGGACTCAGAGCAGACATCAAGGAGACTGTGTGGGAAAAATGACCTGCATCTCTTAAAGAGGCAATCCAAGCAGGAGAAAGACGTGAAGTCTTCCACAAATCTCTAGGCCGACGATTAAGAATCAACGAAGTTTTTGATTATTTGGTTGGACTTGTTCAAAAATGCAATGAGAAACGGGTGAGGAGTAATGATGAGATTTGTATAGCCATATAGGATCTTAACAAAACAGTTCAAGGTCTAGCAGCTCAGAAAACACAGCCAATACATGCATCTCCTGTACCAGCCACCAGAACAAATTTGGAAATAGGAAGACCAGCCCTTACATGGTTTTATTGCAGTCAGCCAGGACATTTGAATAGAAACTGTCCAAAGACTCCCCAGAATGCTACAGTAGCCAGAAGTAGTCAAGCCATAAGTACGCCAAATTACTGACTAGCAGCCAAATAGACTCCAAAACTCAAAGTGCCGTGGAGGATACGAAGCATAATATTCTGGACACAAACTGCTCGCTTACTTCAAGAAGTTCTAAAGAAGGTATTTGGATTAAAGGTCTGGTTAATAATGTTGAGGTTGATATTTTTGTAGATACAGGAGCTAAACATACTTTGATTGATTTTGATTTTTGGAATAAGGTGTGCACAGGGAAGAAATTTAGGGGTACTTCAATTTCTCTAGTTGGTGCTGGAGGGAAAGCATTATCTGTTATTGGAGAGGGAGAATGTGTCTTTATGCATTGCTGGAAAATTCTGTACTCTTTCTGTTAGTGTTATTGAAAATTTTTAATTTGATTTGCTTCTGGGGGATGAATTTTTGAGATCTGGGAAGTTTGCTATTGATTATAGGAAAATTTGCGTAACATTTGATAGTAGTAAAGCTAAGTTTGAGTACTTGCCTTCTGAATGTGTGGCTATTTTGAAATCTGTAGTTGAGCTACCAGTAGGGGTACCGTTCCGTGTTAAAGCAGAATTGTCAGGGAATCATTGCGGTTTATTTTGTTTGGGGAGCGTCAGTTGGTGAAGACTGATGAGCGTGTCCTTGCTGCCCCGATGATAACGAAGGCTGATGATGAAAATTTTTGTTACCTTGAGTTGGTAAATACCACCTGAAGCAACGTGTCCCTACAGCCTGGCAAAAAACGTGATGTATGTACTGACTATCAACGAAGTTGTAAATGATACAAATCAGTCAACTGTTGGTGGACATCAGAAGCTAGCAGCTGTATCCATAGACGATTTCAGGTTGGACCATTTGACAGAGAAGGATAAGACATCCCTCTTTGACGTCCTGGAAAGACATCATGTATGGCCAACATCGGGACAACTGGGGAAAGCACACCGTGTAGACCATCCTATAGATGTGCAAGGTACTCCGCCAATCCGACAGAAGCCCTATCGTGTCCCAGAGAAGATGAAACAAGCAATAGCAAGGGAAATGGAAAAGATGCTGCTTTCTAACGTCATTGAGGTATCTGCAAGCACATGGATCAGTCCTGTTGTGTTGCTGGAAAAGCCAGATGGAGAGTACCAATTCTGTGTGGACTACAGGAAGCTGAATGCAGTGACGAAGAAAGATGGAAATCCTCTCCCTCGGATAGATGAGACTCTGGATGCTCTTGGAAATGCGAGCATATTCACGACTCTGGATTTGCACACAGGTTTCTGGCAAATTCCTGTCCGAGAAGCAGACAAAGAAAAGACAGCATTTTCAACTCATAATGGACATTATGCTTTCAATACAATGCCATTTGGACTCGCAGAGAGCCCTGCTATATTCCAGAGACTGATGGATCTAGTCCTTTCTGGGTTGAACTGGACTCACTGCCTTGTCTATTTGGACGATATTATTGTTTTGGATCCAGCATTCAGGAAAGTCTTCAAATCTAGACACAGTGCTGGAACGCATAGAAATTGCAGGACTGACGCTAAAGCCTTCAATATGTCAGTGGTTAAAGACGTCTGTCAAGTTTCTTGGTCACATTGTGTCAGAAAAAGGTGTTACAGTTGATCCTGCTAAAGTGAGGTCAGTGGAGGAATTTCCAACAACACAAAACAAGACAGATGTTTGAAGTTTCATCGGACTTACATCATATTATAGAAGGTTCATCGAGAATTATGCTAGCAGACCAAAGCCCTTGGTAGATCTCACGAAAAGAAAAGACTATTTGCTTGGACAAATGAGGCTGAATTTGCATTCCAGGATTTGAAGCAATGTTTGATGTCAGCTCCAATCATACCTGTATGGCAGACACTTTGTGAGTTTTACTGTTCATCGTCCATTGAAGTGGCTCAAGTCAATGAAAGCACCAAACAACCTGTTTGCAAGATGGAATCCTGAGATCCAAAGTTATGATTTTGACTTTATTCATCGACCTGGAAAGCTCCATGGCAATGCTGATGCTTGCGAGATGGAACACTGCTAGCAGATCAAGAAGTAGCAAGAACATGATAAAAGAACAGGAGAATTTCTTTGTTTGTAATGATGGATTACTATACACTAAGCTAAACACAAAAAATTGCAAGGAAAGAAGACAACTGGTAGTATCAAAGAATCAGGTTGGTCAACTTTTGATAAAGATGCATGATCATAAACTCTCTGGACACTCAGATTTCTTCACAACATACCGGAAGGTTCAACAGAGGTACATTTGGCCGAAGATGGAAAGTGAAATTAAGAGACATGTCAAGCATTGTGAAGAGTGTGCCAAATTTAAGTCACCGAAGCCTGCAGGAAAAGTACCTTTGAAATTGACTACCACCTCTCATCCTCTTAAAGTAGTGGAAATGGTTGGACCTTTACCGATGTCAGAGAAAGGAAACAAGTATGCTCTTGTGATGGTTGGCCATTTCACTCGTTCGCCTGTGGTGCATCCAGTGGAAAATATACATGCTGATACTGTTGCTGACAAAATGCAAGACTTCATTCATACATATGGATGCCCTGAGAGTCTACAATCAGACAGAGGAAGTCATTTTACTGCTAGGCTCATCAAGTCAATATGCAAGCAAATGGGAGTTAAAAAGATCTACACTTGGGCATTTCATCCATCTTTCAATGGGTTGAATAAGCGACTACATGGAACCTTTTTCAAGGAGTGAAGATGTATGTTTCAAAACAACCAGCGATTTGGGATGCTCATCTTAATGCGCTGGTGTTTGCATACCGTACAACCCCTCATTCTACGACACAGTATACTCCAGCATTTCTCATGTATGGTAGAGAGCTTAGATCACCATTAGATATGAAGCCATCTACAATTTGGTACACCGAAGATGCAGTTAAAGAAATGCAGAATGAGAGAAGAATTGCTTATGAAACAGCCAGGGAATTCACAGCAAAAGAACAACAGCGTCAGAAGAGACACCATGATTTGAATTCGAGACAAATAAAAGTACAGGTTGGGAAAGATTATGGTTACGTGATTAAATTGTGAAGAAGGGAACATCAAAGAATTTTCACCAGCCTTGGAAAGGTCCTTATGAAGTTTGTCAAGTCATAGGAGAAACTAGTGTAGATCTTTCAATTGGAAAAGTTATCAAGCGAGTCAACATTGAGCAGAAAAAGAATGAAGAAGAAATTGAAGGGAATCTAAGAGACATTATAATGGTCATGGACCAGATAAGATCAAGGATTACAGGATAGAGATTAAAAACAAAGTACTTTGTGGAATTTTCGAGTGGAAATGCTCAATGGGTGGACTCTGACTACGTGCTGGGTTGACTGTAGGATATAGCTGGGAAGAAATGAACACAGACAATATTCTAATTTAGTATTAGCTTTAAGAAAATTTAATATCCTCTTTATATAACTTGTCTTAGGAGGGAGGAGTGACACGATTTGCTTAGGCCCATCGTGTTGCTTAGTTAATTTTGTGTATTACGTATAGTTTGTTTATATCGATTGGCAGTCCCTTTCTTGCACCCCCCTCGTGGGGATTCCTCTCGCTTTTGTTTACGTTGTTCTTACGGAATTGCTGTAATTAGAGAGTTACCGAATTGCCTTTTTCTAGGGTATACTCGTAGAGTGCATATGGAACATTATGTATTTTCATAAGCTGTTTTGCTGTTTCATTGACTTAGTTATTTAACAAGTAGTCTAGATAAGGTTTTCATTCTAGTAGTAAGTTATTTAGAGATTTTCTAGGCTATTCTAGGTTAATCTAGATAGTGCTAGGCAGAGAGCACCTATGATTCAGAAGTATACATGGTTTTGTGTATTGCTTTCTGGTTTGATTTCAGTTGCTAGTTTAGGCTAACTAAATAGTTTTTGCATAGAGTTTGAATGTATATTAAGTTGTTTGCGGATATAAATTCTGTCAATTTCTGCAAAACGCTCAGGTCCTTGAGAGTAGTCATAAATGGGTTTTCAAGGGCGTCCTGTAGATATGGGGACATCCTCCAATAATCTTGTGCCAATCTATAAATCCTGCAGTATTTCCATACCGCTAAGTAATATCTGCAATTTCTTCGCACCACTCCATAGCCGCTTACATAGGCTATAAACTGTTTTTTGTAATAATTAAATTGGCTTAATAGTAAATGATTGAGCTTTTTATAACACAAAGCATATGTTAAGATAGGAGAATAATGAAAGTGTGAATAGGAGGCAGTTTCACTATCCAGGTATCTGAAAGTTGTGATAACCAACACCTTTTATATTCCTACACCCTCCAAATGCCATATCCCAAATCCATCCTGGGCATACCCATACACTTGCAATGTAATATCTGAATACTAACAACTGTATCCCATTTGTATATTTTTTAGTATCTGTAATACAATATAAAGAGTATAGTTTAATGCTATACATACGCATAATACAGGTATCCGATATTGACCTCCAAAACTGTTCAAGGTCAAGTATTTTTGAGGTTACGTCATATATCGCTTCGCTGAAAAATATGCGCAATACAGTGACACAGATGCACTTGCTCTGAAGTTATATGCTAAGCACTCATATGCTAAGTTTTATTTTTATATTGACCTTTACATGCGTTTACTAGAGGATTTCTCGTGCTTGCTATCACAACGCTTCTGGAGTCTTTCAAAAGACTTGAATGTAGAGGCGACGCTAAGGGAAATTTTGGAGAGCTGTGTATCCCCCAATTTGCAGACAAAGACGACTTACCTCAAATCAAATTTGCCAACAAAGAAAATTTCCTTTGCGTGTTAAAAGTAATAAAATGTTGGCTGGTATTATTAATATACTGCAAATTTTTCAACAAGCAACATCTTAGGGGTGCAGTGCCCCCACGCTCCTAATAGCTACCCGCTGCTTGAATGTATAAACCCTTTTTCTCTTGTATGCAAAGGTACGTTTTTGCTTGAGCAGCTTTGTGCGCAGGTACTACATGAAGGAATGACTACCGATCACCAGATCTTATGTTGCACAATCAATTATCAACTTTACTATGCCAAGTAATAAATGATATTACTTCGAGCTGTTAAAAAAGTTACAATTAGAAAATAAGAGCCCCATAAAAATTTAAAATCTTTTTTTCATGTTTAAAGACTCCACAAGAGTAATGCGAACTTTGAAAGTAATTTATTGAAACTTTGAGCTGGATCTTATCATGCCTGATCAACAATTACGTCTTCATTTTGCAAGAATGGGCAACATTGACTTAATTCCACACTTTTGCCCAAGAAAACCACAAGGGTCAAAGTCTAATTTGCCACACATTCATATTGCCGCTTTTACCCGTAAGCGGTCTGTTTGACGAACGTGTTACGATTCAGTCTTTGCCCACCGTATTCAATGTCGCTTAGCAACGGAGAATCACAACACTATTTGAACACAATAAAAATTTGTCTTCCTAGAAGCTGATGAAAATCTTCCTCACAGCACATAAAGATATGCGTCGTAATAAACATTCATGTTCAAATAACTAGAAGTTATGTATCGCCACTGTAGTCTAAAGTAAACGATATGCAGAAACATATCAAGCTCTTCTTCTATTCCATTTAGTCACGTTTCAGTGTTTGAGAATGAAATGTATGTGCAAAGCCCTAAGTCATTATGAGTTGCTAAAATGCTAAGGTAGTTTGCAATCTTTCAACCAATCTGATGACTAGTTCAATGTTTTGAAGAAAGCTTCTTTTAG
>OLMO02000324.1:6674187-6689331 GCA_900291935.2 Cassiopea xamachana
TATATATATATATATATATATATATATATATATATATATATATGCATATAATTTCTAATATGTAAAACATGTGATTGGCGAGTATAATTATTGATTCTATTGTCGATGGGTAGCAGCAATAGATAGCTTGAACAGCAAGCATCACAATAGATTCACATTTCGGAAAATACAACTTGTACTAAAATTATTAGTAAGGTGGCAACACCTAGAGACATCCTTCAATATTATTTGCTCTACAAATTTAAACATTGACAATATCTTGATGTAAACGGTGCAATTTTTGACATAACCAGGTGACTATACGGGTGTTCAACTGAATGACAAACCAAGTGACAGCAATAAACTATGTTAAACAAATTAAACGTTTCTACTCTGGCTAAAGTCATCATTAGCAATCAGCATACATGTGTGAACAGCAGGTCTTATAGCATATACAATTTATACTGTATACAACAAATGATAGCAAAAAAGTGTGGAGTAAACAATAGAAGAGAAGCATACGGGACATATGATGCAAGTGCCGAAGGCTAAAGGCATAAAAAAACCATCACACATTATCACTCTGAGAAATGCTGATACTGACTTATATCTTCCCTTCATGAATTCTAAGAACGGTCAAAATCGTTTGAAGGTCAAAATAGATATGTTGGTGCACATTTGTGGAATGGTTTGAAACCTTCATCTAAGAATGCGCCCTCTTTTTATGGTTTCTAAAGAGCCATTAGGTAACGAAAAAAATTTCTTTTTCAACTACTAATAAGATTCTAATGTATTTTCAACTTGTAATTTGAATTTATTATTTTCCTATTACATCAAAGATTTTGGTTTTTAAGCTAATACTTGTATTTTAACTTTTTAAATTATTTTACAACATTGTTAGTATTGTATCTTAGATGGAAGGAACCTTGAAAATCGTCATCATAACCACTAAGGACTTAAAATGAAAATGGAACAAAAATCACAATGGACAGGAAGACATTTTTAGTAGCATTGAATGGAAGATGGTGATGGATATCCGAAAACAAAATTGATAGTTGCAGATAAGATTTAAGTACAGAATATCACCTCAGCATCACCTCCTGATCATTATTGTCAATATTATAGCAACCTTCCAATCTAACAGTGATTTCTGTGTTTGTATACAGTCGGAAGAGAGCTAGATATGTTGCTTGATACTGATAGTCTGAAATGAAGTCCTCAAAAGCTTCCCTCTTATAGTCTGTATAGCAAACAATGCAATATCGTCTCCTTCCGATTCCAGAACCACGATTACACATAACAAAATGAGCATTGAAAGTAGGCCCTGTGAATCGCTGAATGAGGCTGCCAATATTCTCAAAGCCAAGGTGATTTACGTAATGCTCAAAGATTGGCGTCTCTGCGTGCACTCTATGAACATCAAAGATCGGAAACTTTACCTTTGAAAATTGCTAGAACTGTCAATGAAAAATGCTGTTGCAAGAATTCACCTACAAATGCAATCTAATCATACTAAGGCAAACGATCTTATCCAGATAGATTGAGCTACGTACAAATGACATTGCTATATCTAGCAGTTACAATAAGCGCTTGCTAGAAGAAGGTCCAGTTAAAAAAATATACCATTGATATAAATAAGTAAAAGACTATTGATTGCAAATCTTACATAATTATAGAGTTAAGTTGATCCAATCTAGCAGTTGCAAATTCGTCTTCAAGGTCACATGGGCTGATTTCTGTGACATCTCTAACTTTCTGATGTTCTACATCCAAGATCAGCAGTTTCTCATCAATCTGCATTTTTCTATTCATATGAATGAGTAATCGAATGGATTTTTTTGGTTGTTTAAGATATTTTTCTTTCATGACAAGAGCAGACAATGCTTTTATTCCAAATTTGCTCAATTCGGCAATTGCTTTATCTAAAAATATGTTCATCTGAAAGAAAGCAAATGAATATAGAATAGATTTCCTCTACAGACAATTAGCACGTGCTGCTATACTTTAGAATAAGCATTAGTTTACGGACAGTATAACTTTTTCCATCTTACATTCTGTCTAGCTCGAATTACAGAAAATGGAAGGAACACGGTACTTGCAAGCCCAAAAACTGGCTTCAGTGCTGTCAATGAGCTCATGTGTAAACACTCAAAAATGTAAAAATGAACAAATCATTTTAAGACTGAACAGCGTTGAACATAGTAGAAGAAGTTAATATTCGTATCTTCTTGGTGTTTTTTGTATGCATTAGGTCATGTTAAGTATTATTGTGGAATTCAAGGAAAGCTAATTGTAGCTTCAAGAAGGAAGAAATTATGAAATGAATGCAACCAATTCGATACAACTATAGGGTAGATTTCAGTGCATCACATGTACGAATCAATTGCTAATGCTCACCTTAACTTCAATAACTGCATCTTTAGTACCGAATGTGTTTTCTTCGAAAATTAGCTTAACATGATTTTGTTTAAATGGCGAATAGGATGAAGGAGCTTTGGGAACAGCATAGAATTCTGAATTAAGTGACTTAAGGACAACAAAAAAGGAGGTAACTGAAATTTCTGCAGTTGATACACCTCTCCTTTGGGTTTCTTCATCTACAATATATAAAGGGGTATACTTTTATGTAGATGATGTTGACAATGACAATAAATAAAAATACGCTAACATATCTATAGCTAGTAATTTGCTGTTCTCTATTTGATATGAAAAATACTATATTTTAACTATATCTTATGATGAACAACAGATGGGACGTTTTGTAGTGGCTCATTTCCATTTTGCTCATATTCTTAAAACCAACGGTTATACTGCTTGCATACAAGTTACTCTTCAATTAAATTTACTATTTACTCTTCATTTATAAGGGAACAGCATAGAGGTAATATCGGCAAAAAAGTAAATCTTTAGGAGCCAGGATAACAGTTGCTTAAAAAGGGAATATGGGCTACATGTTTGCAACTATAGCGTGACACAATTATTGAATGGCCCATAAGCTGTCGAATTGGCCTGCTGATACAATCTCTTGGCTTATTCGAACGACATTCAAATCTTTCTTGGTAAGACCGTTTGAATTAGTGGGATGGCATTTTACATAAAAATGGTTATATGCTTAAGGTATACTAAAACATCCACCTGCAGCAAGAGGAATTTCCATCCACTCTTTCTTTTTGAGATCAAAGCATTTCATTGTCGCGCATGACAGCTCTGGGAAATCTATCACACCATGGTTGATTGATAAAAGAGCTGGTTTGCTAAATTGCATGGCCATTGGGTTGATCTGTATAATGTCACTAATAATAAATTCACCAAAATCACAAAGAATCGTTGGGGCATCTTCTTCAGAGACAGAACAAATTTCAACCGGAACTTCTTTATCAACTGCTTTTGGAGGCACCTCAAGCGTTAACTTTAAACGTTCGCAATGTATACGGTTTCCGAATTCATTTAATACCATTTGTACATAGCTATGAAAAGAAAATACAGTACAGTACAGTACAGTCTGGTATAGTATAGCATAGAATAGCACATTATAGAATAACATTGTATCTTTTAACATAGCATAGAATAGTACACACAGAAAATTGATCAGCACAAGCTTGTGAATTCAAAACTACTCTCATTTTTGTTTGTTGTTTTTATGGTTAAATTCTATCTTAATAGTCACAAAAGAGTGACAAGAGAGGATCAAAGACATTGATATACACTCCATTATCAAGCTGATCGAAGAAGCTATTATTCACATAATAGGTCAGAAGTGAACATGTTTACACACATCAAACTCACTACAAATGGGGTGGAAAAGAAAGTACAGCTCTTGATTATAGGGTCTTTGTTGATAACTCTGTAGGATAAACTGTTGTCCGAGTCGATTTAACAATATCTGGGAAAGAAAGCAACTCTTTCCACTCTAATGACATCATAGTGTATAGGTACTTAAGACTAAATATCAGAAAACTATACTAAGCATCTCAGGAATAATTGCTCAGGAGTAATTACTTCTCATTTTCATCACTGATATTAACCGCTTCTTGAGAATCACAGCGCTTAGTGCATTCCTAGAAAGAGAATCTCGTTAACTGTTATACTATGCAAGTCCATTTAAGTACTTCAGTATACTGAGAGCATCTGATTCGAGTGGGCCCCTCTTTTTAAAAGTACTATTGCAGCAAAAGTTTAGAGCTGTTGCTTAAACAATGTTTTTTTGCTTGATTCCAGTATGAAAGCTGTAAATGACCAATGGCATAGGAATATAATTTATCAGATCTGAGTCATGAAGAAATTCTTTCACATACAGTAAGCAAAGAATAAACACCGCATCGTGGACACCAACATGGATATCTATTTGTTAACATAATGGATCTAAGCCATCATAGGATATAATGCTCCAGTACTTTCCAAATTGGCTCAATTAAGCTGTACAGAGAGTTTTTATCACCTTGAGGTACTCTCAAACTTAAGACATGATTCTACAACTGCATAAGATATAGCTACATCATTAATTGCAAAGCATCTAAACACCAACTTACATGTTCTTCTTGAATATAAGTTACATTTGGAGTGGAATTGAAAATCTCTCTGCTTAGCGATGTCATCTAAAAATTTAAAATGATAAACTTTTTGCACAATAGAGCTGCGATAGCCAATATTTTACAAAATTAACTCATAGGGGACTGTTCACTGTTTACAAAAGAGTTAGTACCAAAGAGAAATTGGTTGGCGACAGCATTTGTTGATAAAATAAGGCTTTGCAAATGCATTGTTTTGGTTTCGAGAACAGGATTCGTTGGACACAAAATCATTTCTCCTTGTTAACAACCTCTCTGAAAATAATGAGCTGTCCTTAATATGCAGAGAATGGGCTTATTTGTGGTAGGGTGACCATAATTATCTTTTGCATGCATGAGATGTATGTGCCTAACTATGAGTATTGAGTGAATAACCTCATCCAAGATATGAAGTTAAATATCTTTGGTAGTAAATTCGAATGTTATATATCAGTGAAATCTTCATGACGGCAGCATATCATGCATTATATGAACACAGATGAATAATGAATCAGTAAGAACTGATTACAAAAAACAATTGGAAAACAAAAGTTTTGTCATTAGTCCCCCTTTACGCGATAATGATAAATTCTTCCTCCTCTCCTTTACATTGAATGTGTAGCATACTAGGATCTGCAAGTAATGCAATGTAAGTTGCATGTTTTTGGCTGAAGAACATCAAAATAAATTCCTTGGAAATTTCCTTCTTTCAGTTTCTAACCCCAACAGCAATTCCCTTGACAAGCAATGATCATCCTTATACACATTAGCACTACGGTTTGTTGCTATTCTATCCATGTACACCAAAATTTTATGATCCTTTCAACCCTTTTCATGGGACATTTTTTTTAGCCAATTCATACCATGCATTGGATATACAAAAAATGGAACTGAAGGAATTTAATTCAATCAAATCCGTATCGATAGATATTAAAAACTGCATGACTTCAGGACATGAAATTACAAGATGTTTAAGCAAAGTTATTTTGGAGTCTTTAACCAGTTCACTTTGATCATGTACTGAAGATCAAAGAAAGACTTAATGTGGCACAATATATGATTACAACAAAGCAATAAATCCGATAAAATGTAAATCAGAACTTACAGTTAGCGGAGGATGGGTTTGGTTTAGAATAGGTGCAGGCTCTCGTCTAGATGTTGGAATCTTCTAAAACAGTCAAATAATAGATGAATAGCAAATACTGTAAGCTTCAATTCAAATGGATTACAACAATTTTTCAACCATATGGCTTCCACATGCTAACAAATGCTAATAGATGAGCAAAAAGAGAAAGTTAAATTAGATAAGTTAAGAAAGTACCTAAATTTGTTCTATCTCAATGAAATATGTACAAATCACTATACCTTATATAGATTCCTAGTTGTGAAGAATTTTGGGATTCTATATTAACTAATTCTCTTCCATGAATAAAAGGCAATGCACCGTCTCTAAAAGTATTTGAAGCTTTCTTAGAATAACAGTTGAAAGCCAAAGAAAATGGAAGTGCACACAAAGCAATGAACTAGTGAATGTAAGCACACAATTATGAAAAACTTAATATATAACGTTGTCTGTGATTCATCCATTGGCCTATTTTGAATTGCTGATTCTGCTGTGCTTCTCTTTGCAACATAAATTAAGCCTCTTTGTGTTCAAGCCTCTATCATTCTCAAAATAATACTATTAGATATAACGCTATACTAAGCGGCTAAGATCAGCCGTTAACATTATGTGTAGCATTTAATAGTTAGACTCGTTATCTCTTCCGTATAAATTTATCCTGACCTATTTTATAAAGCTCTCTCTCTCTTTATATGTAGATATGTATATATATATATATATATATATATATATATATATATATATATATATATATATATATATATATATATATAATAGTGCTAGTATATTGGGGTTATGAGTGAGGTAGCATGGTGGTTAGAGCGCATGCCTCCCATGCGGAAGGTCGTCTACGGCTCGAGCCTGACTCGAAACCCTGACTGAGCGCTCGCTCACTGTTCTCCTAGCAGCAATTGGGTACCCAGTGGGAACACTGGGGAGATAAAAGCGGTGAGGAAAGGGACTGGCCACCCTACCTCACATGCCAATGGTTCAGCATAACTGTCCCCTCTAACAGGCACTCCCCTACGTACGAAAGTATTCGGGACTACCTTTACTTACTTACTATATTGGGGCTAGGACAGTTTCTAAGGATCCCAAGCCTTGGAGGTCCTGAAGGGCCCCCTAGAGTTTTTGAAAGGACAAATCTTTTTGCATAACTTCGAGAGAAAGTTAGAGTGGGCCCACCTTACCAATTTCTAGAGGCAATGGGTCTTGGCTACGCCACTGTATGCCTCTAATTAATGAAAGGGTGGTAGATTTAGATACCATGATAGAAGAATTGTGTCTAAAAGCAAATTAAATAAAAGAGCTGTGTTCAAGGATATAATTTCAATAAATTTATGTGGTGTTATAGGTCACCCCAGCGAAAATTTTCTGTAAATTTTTAAGGTAGCAGCAGTTGATCAAGTGATCCTTGATACAGTATGCTGACCTGCAAAAGTACATGGTACTGCCGTTTTCGTTCTGCGAATGGCAAATTATGAAGGTTGGTGAAGGCGAATAACCTACATATCCCCTTTAAGTTTTCATTCCTGGGTGTATTGGATAAGACTTACTGTAATTTAAAGCACGTCCATTAAATAGTCATATAAATTTTAACTTACACCTCTTTGATGATTGGCTACTTTTGATTTGGATCCAAGCCGTTGTCTAATTGCTAAAATGCTCTGAAATTGAAAGTGGTAGGTTAGATACCATAATTGAGATGTAAAAACATTGAGTGCAGTGACAGCTAAAGGTATGTATGTATGACAGCCAATTAGACGTATAGAGTTTGAAGCTACTCTGACACGCTTTCAAAGCAGCATATCCATTCATTTGGAACTATTAACTGGCTGCACTATGGCAGGGGTGGAGCAATACTATACACAGCTCTAGCGAAAATTGATCTTCAGTTCATAATCGGCAGGCAAACAATAGTCAGCCGATAGGACACAGCACCCAAGAACAATAACTTCCACTACTTATTTTTCTACTTATGTTAGTGTACACTTTCTAGCACTTTTTGGGCTCCATTCTCGTACATCTCTAACATCGCAATGAGAATTAGTCAGCTTAAGGGATGCAAATTTCTTGATTTCACTTATTGTTTAAATATAGTTATATATGTAAGGCAACTGCATAGAATGGAGGTACTTGTTAAAGCAAAAGCACTACAGCATTTCATGCCAATCAGATTTATCCAAGCTTAGATAACAGCCATGTTCTAGCAGCAATGCACTTCACTTGCATCACTTGATACAGTTTGATAACCACAATATATCATTGGCGACACCAGCAAGGATATCCAGTAGTACATTTTTGGGTAAAAGCCAAATGTTGTCCAAGCCAAGCACGCCCTAGGCTCCAGAACCAAAAGGGTAGCAAAATCAAGAATAAGATCAAAATCATTTGTCTAAACTTACAGATCGGATTGAGTCAGTTATGCCTGAAGTAGATCCTGAACGCTTTGAATACCTGTTTTTCATCTAGAGCAATAAATAGCAAATCAAATCTTATGATGTAATGCAAAATTTTGCTACATGATAAAATGACATATTGCATAATGTAGTATAATAAGTGAATTAATTAACTGATTAACGACTAAATCATGAAGTGAATGATTGCATGTATAAATTAATGAATAAGTGAATGAATGGATGGAAAAACGAAATGAATGAATGAATAAAAAATGAAGGAATAAACAAATTAATTTATTTATCTAATCAATAAGTGAATGAATAAATAAATTAATTGATTTAATTAATAAGTGAAAAATGAATGAGTGAATAATTGAATGGCAAAATTTCTAACGAACTTTGATTTCAATTGCTCTGAAAATTTATGCAATATACTGTGAATGGTATGTAATTAGATCATTTTATAGGCACATGAATGCATTCATCACCTCCAATTCTCTCTGAGATTAAGTAAAATTTATCCTAAAAGCCGAACAATTAGAATTCACGGGATGAAAATTCATTGTATGAAGGACTGTTCTTCACAGCACTAATAGTAGTTGTCATGATTTCTTCAACTGATCCCAGATCTAATGCCAATAGAATAATTACAGAACAAAAAAGTGGCAACATTTTTAGACATACTAGAAAGCCTTTTTTTGTCCGGCACTGTTAGAGTATGAATAGTCAAATAGCGACCTAAAAGTGAACTGAATATAAATAGCTAGATGTGATACACGTGATAGGATGCGTCTAATTGGCCACTCTTTTGCCACTTTTTCGCGCTGTAGTAAAGTTCTGTGGTACCAACAGACTATTTAGATATAATAATTAAACAGCTTTATATTTAGAATTGTAAAGATGGGTCTATGTAGTACTTATTCAGCCTAAGTTACACTGAAGTGTAAAGTAGTGGATGAATGAAATAAAATCTTGAACAAATCCATCACTGCATGTACTTAAATGACATATGAATCCAAACCTACAGCCATTTGAGGAAGAGTAATTCTTCTAGGAAGTACAGTGAGCTGGTCAGATGCCTGATCTACCTGCAACATTAATTCCAACATATTACCTTGTATTTGAATGATGATAGCAGAATTATCTATGGGTGAGCTGGAGCCAGCCGACACACCCATCTACTATACGTTTCACAGAAAATCCAGCTAAATTGAGTAGCTCGTCGCAAAACCCCCTCTAAATGAGAGTGCAGTATTCGTTTCCTCCCATGTCTTGTTTTTACATGCACCTTCCTTCATAATAGATAGTACAAAACTTTACTAGAAGCAATGGCATTAAATAGCAATTCATTTCTCAACTACTAGAAAGTCTCCTCCAATACGTTTCCTCGAATTCCTGATAAATTGGAAGATCGATTCTTGAGGAACTATTTGCTGAACATCACTAACAATCGTTATCGCTGTAATTATCATCAAACTTAGCACTTTTTCACACTTCTCCTGCTCCTATACGAAAAACATAAAAACTTCGCTACTTAAAATTCAGATTTAGTGATTAAAAGGTAATACATTGAGACTACTGCAAACTCAATGGCCACAATATGTATCAGCCTAAGTAAAATGAGAAATTACCTTAATGCTTCATACGCAGTCTAGGCAGTCTACTTAACATGTGGTATATATTAATTGCGAAAAAGATCTAGCATACTACAGAAAAATCTTGGCTTACCTTTGTTTCAGAAGTTTCCGATTGTTTGATACGAGTGTCCACTGCACATTGCTTGATCTAGAAAAATTTATACAGTTCATGATGTAATATTGTAAAATACGTTTACCTAGCACAGTTTAGTTGCTATGAAATGCACTAACAAAGTTACGAAGCTAGAATAATCTTTACTTATCGTTATCTATTGGTACCTTTAGTGACATTGTCCCTTTCAGCACTGGGATAAAGATTCCGGGTCTTTTGGTTGGCAAGGTTACTGTGATTAGTCGTAATGGGAAACTGTTTGGCTTATTTGACCCCTTGCTATGCCTGAAGGTACCTTTGGAAAAGGAAGGGATGCTCTGAAGGGACTGCAGGCCTGCCGCCGGATAGTGCAGAGGCTCGAACCTATTGGTAGCGCATTGAGAGGCTGCCTCATCAGCTGGTGTATAGTCTTGGGCTGCCTGTTCGCAGTTGCGGGGGGCCTTCTGAGGCCACAGGATAGCTATGGGAACTTTCATAGGCTCACTAGCATATGCTGCCTCTATCACTTTGACCAACCCAATCATCACTCACTCATTATGTATTCGTACTATGCCCATTACTCACACAGATATTAGCTCTACTGCAGTTACCAATATGGCACATTCTAAACTCTTTTCCACCTCATTTTGCAATATTCGTGGACTATCCTCCAATTTTGACTCTGTACACCAACATCTCCAGTCCTCTAGCCCTCATGCACTCTTCCTCAGCGAAACTAAAATCAAACCACTGGACCCAAATGGCAACACCATTCTCTGTCCTCATCTAAAATACCCTGGATATAAGCTTTTTTCCTCTTTCTTCCCAAATAGTGGTGTTTGTGCATATATCCGCTCTGATGTACAAAGTTCTCGTCTACCTCAAATTGACCTCGTTAATCCTGGTTTTCAACTCATCTAGATGAAACTTTCCCTCCCTAACACTTCAAAATTCATTTGCACCCTAAACCGCTCACCTAATTCAACTAATAATGAACTTCTATTTGACCATCTATCTAAGACAATTGACACAATTACTCTTCAATCTCCACGTTCAGAAATCACCATCTTTGGTGATTTCAATGTCTACAATCCGAACTGGCTTACCCACTCTCCCCATATCACAAGCCCTGCTGGTCGTGATGCAGAGGCCTTTGCCATTGTGAATGACCTGTTACAATTGACTACAGAACCCACACGTATCCCTGATCGCTCAGTTGACAAAGCTAATACACATGTTCTGTTTCTTACATCAAACCCAGGCATTTACTCTAACCCTATTCTAGATTCTCCTCTTGGTAACTCTGACCACTGCCTTATCACGTTACAGCATAACTTTGTCTCTCACCAGGATAGATTTTCCTCTTCTCAAAAAGTTTTCCAATATAGCAAAGCTGACTGGGACTCTCTTGGAAACATTTTCGCTGCTTATCCCTAGTATTCTCACTTATCTAACGATCCTTCCTCTTTTGCCACCTTCATCACTAGCGCAATTAAAAACCTTGCATGGATTTTTATATATTCCATCTTCCTACAAACCTGGCAAAACGTCTTCTCCAAAGTGGTTCAATTCACAATGTGCAAAGGCTGTCAAATATGCAAACCCCCGCTTTAAACAATGGAAACTACACCAAAATCCGCATTCAAGAGCTTTATTTGCACACGCTCGTAACCTATGCTCCAAACCATCAATCATACCAAATCCTCCTTTGTCACACGCATCAACAATAAAATTGCTTCATGTCAAACAGGATCTCGCTCCTTCTGGTCCTTAGTCAAAGTTGTCTCAGAAAACTTTTGCCATTCTTCTTTTCCACTTCTAAAAACAACTCCGGCTCATCTTCATGCACTCCTTCCTCTAAAGCTAACCTTTTTGCATCAACTTTTGCTTCCAATTCAAATCTTGATGACCAAAATTTCCAAGCTCCTCTCTACCCCCACATCCACAATCACAATGTCCCCTATTAAGTTCGCCACACGCAAAGTCTGGAAAGTCCTTCTTCAGCTCAACACCTCCAAATCTAGTGGACCTTATGGTGTACCTGCTATCGTTCTAAAGTGCAGTGCCCCTGAACTCGCCCCTGTTCTCAAAAGGCTTTTCCAACTTTCCTACAATCCCGGTATTTTCCCTTCCTCTTATAAACTCCCCCACGTTGTCCCTATCCCCACAAAAAGGGAAAAATCTGATCCTTCAAATTATCACCCTACTGCAATCACTTCTCTCATCTCTAAGACTATGGAGACCATTATCACCAAACAGCTGCTTGCCTTCCTTGAAACAAGCAACCTTCTTTTGGACCATCAACATGGGTTTCGACAAGCCAGATTTTTGTCAGGTGGCCTTCTAGCCTATGCTGTTCATGCTTGGTCCACTGCTCTAGAATCCTACTGTGAGAGTAGAGTGATCTCTCTTGATTTTTCCAAGGCCTTCTTGCTAAACTGCCAATGTTTGGTCTTCACCACACCCTCATTAAATGGATTTTTAGTATTCTATCTAATAAGTCAATTGCAATTAGGGTCACTGGCTACCTCTCTAATCTCCATTGCATCAACTCAAGTGTACCTCAGGGCTCTGTTATCTCTCCTGTTCTGCTCATCCTCTTCATAAATGACCTGCTTTCCTCTACTTCTTCCAGTATTTTCTCCTTTGCCGATGACACTTATGTAAGTACATCTTTTTCATCCAATTCACAACACCTTATCTATTCTAATATTTCACCATATTGTAACAGTTGAGCGTCACTTCTCACCAATGACTTGACAAATGTGGAGAAATGGGATAGTGACAACCGTGTTAAATTCAATGAAGAAAAGACAACAGAGGTTGTCATATCACGTAAACATCACCAGGAATTCCCCCTTTTTTCATGAACGGTCATAAACTGGACATTTCATCTTCTTTCACTCAACTTGGTCTTTCTATTTCATCTAATCTCACTTGGAAGCCCCATCTCAATTCCTTAGCAAAGCATGAATCTCAGAGACTTGGCTTTCTTTCTAGAGCCCGTGGTTATTTCTCACCTTCTCAACTACTAACTATGTTAGAATCGCAGATTCATCCTTTTATGGAGTACTGCTCTCATGTCTGGGGCGGTGCTCCTAAATCTTCTCTCCATCTTCTTGACATAGTCCAGTCTAAAGCTATCCGTCACATCAACAATCCAAACCTCGCTAATTCTCTAGTCTCTCTTCCATCGTCGTCGTGTTGCAGATCGTTCAATTTTCTACCGCTATTTTCACGGACATTGCTCTCAAGATATCAAGAATATTATTCCTGATCCAGTGAAGCGTGTTCAAACCACCAGAAGCTCTACCTATTCATACCCTTTCCAAGTTACACTACCTAATCCATGAACTCTAGCTCACAAATCATCTTTCATTCCTAGAAGCTCTCAACTGCGAAACTCATAGCCACCTACTACTTTCCCTTGCTCCTACAATTTGTTATCTTTTAAACCTAACATCAACAAACTTGATTGTGTCTCCCTCTCTACTTAAACTTCCCAATTTTCTCAGTTATTTCTTTGTCAGGGCTTTGTTATAGGCTCTAAAGCCATTTCCCGACATTACTCACTAAAAAAAGCCAAACAAACATTTGTTGTTAGCAAGTTTGCCAAAAATCAGCAATATGAATGAATTGGAAAAGGTGATATGATTTGCTCATTTAAATTCATGAAACACTTGATTTAATCTCAAAAGCTTTGCTATTAGCTTATTTTGGAATAATTTGCTTGCAAGGGGCAGCTATCTAAGTAAGGACTTTGCCTATACTTAGGCTTTTCCATATCTTCTTCATGTTAGTACTCATAGTGTGCAGATCTTAAAATATGTGCTTCTTTATGGCTATCCAAAAAGCGTGACCATGCTCACCAGCTTCAGACCACTTATAGACAGAGCAAATTCAGGTCGCAAAATTATGCCGAATTTAATTTATCAAGCTATAAAGACTAAATCTTGAACGAGTCTCGTTCTATTTAATTTAATTGGAATCAGCATAATGACTATGAAACTATTAAGTTCTCTTACCCTCATCAGCATTTCATTATTTAGAGTGGTAGAGCAATCTCTTATATTCAAATTCTTCAGATTCAAAGATCTACCAATACACTTCTTTGCATCTTCAATAGCCTCAACTAATCTCAGCCACCATTCGTCCTCAATGTTTAACGACGTTAGTATGAAAAGTTTGCAAAATGCTCCCCATTCGCATACTTTAGCAAAGCTATTCAAATTCATCTTGCATTTCTCTACCTGCAGCAATTCGAGAGTCAAGCAAGATGTTTTGCTCATCTCTTCATCGCAATCACCCAATTTGCAATTTTCAATCACCAAAACTGTGCACCTTTCTCCAACCCTTTCTTCAACTTCTTTCTGAATGGCATGAACACTGGTGGACATGTCCTTTAGAGTTATCCCATCAACATTTGTCAAGTACTTTGCACAAGTTAGAGCTTCATATTCATTCACTGCGATTCTTGTAGCACCAATGTCATCAAACACTGCTGAAATGGCATCTTTCTCTAACTTATATACGGTTTTCATGTGCTCCACTATCTCAGATAGCATCTTATTGTACTTTTCATTGGATATATATGAATCACCACAGCGCAACCTTTTAACGCTTGCTATTACTGATTTCTCACTATTCCCACCAGCATTCAGAAAGCAGCCAATTATTTCAAGTGAGTGTCCAAATTTTGTCCAGTCATCTAGTGCGCAATGGTGTAGGGATTCTATAACTTCGCTACAAAAAGCGTTCGAATCAAGTGGTTTGAACTGTATAGCTTTTAGCAAACGTCCGCTAACAGTACCCTCAATTCTATTTGCTTCCACCATTTGGCATACAAGTAGCACTACTTTAATTAATCCTTTCCGTAAAACCTCTTCTATAACTTTCTTTCGTGATTTGCACGTACAAATATGAAGAGATGAGAGAAACTCTATTAGTGACAAGTGCTCAAGTTTGCATTTCTTCCTGAAGATGTCTGATGCATCAACAAAGAAGCATTTGAAAAACCCCTTTTCAATCGCAGTGTTTCCAAGTTCAGACTTCATATCATCTTCTATAATGACTTTGTTCCTGAGTGTAAGTTTGAAGCAAATCCTGCCTAATGTCAGCAAATCTTTTGAAAATCCCTCAAAAATTTCTGAAACATTTTTTTCAGTTGAACTAGGACAAACCCCATGTTGTCTGAGCAACAAGTACAGTGTCCAACAACATAGTTCTATATGGCCAATTGAGTCTTCTTTCAAATACCTTGAAACACAACAGAACGTATTCATAAACTGAGGAATGTGCGCGATTGGAAGATATCTGTTTGAAGAGTCCTTTGCTTTGCGTATATCAACAGCTTCGCATTCGTGAGAAT
>OLMO02000324.1:6698047-6720488 GCA_900291935.2 Cassiopea xamachana
TGGAGGACGAGCATGATGATCAAATCATTTAGGACGGAAATATTATGAAAACAAAAAGATGTTGCTAAGAACACATATTACAAAATCAAAAATTTTGACTTGTTTTTGAATCTTATTGAAAGTATGTTATGAAAAATGCTTCATTTTATCGTTCAAAATTCGAGTGTCAATTTTTGAATTGTTATTGCTACATCTGTTGTGATTACGAAATGCCATGTAATCTCCATTTCATGTGGAGGCTTTCTAGTTTGTCCTTTATGTTGTCCCGTAGCGCCCTGACTATAATTACAATAGTACACCTCCCAACATGTATAATTATCTGGCTTGTAGATAGCATACAAAATTTAGCATATTTAAACAGTAAAAAGTACTATAACACTAAACAGCTACAAGGATTAGAGAAATTAAAGTGATAGAGGTTTTAGATTTGTCCAACGCTTATTCAGACAACAGAAATGTAGTAAAAAAAGATGCAGTATTCCGACAAGAGAAGACATGGTAACACAATGTAGTTGAAATATTCATAGCTTTCATAATGATCCTTGTTTGAATATTTGTATCGAAGTATAAATCATTAAGCAAGGACAAAGGAGAATTAAAGGAGGAGCCCAGAGCCCCAATAGCACTCATATAATAATTTTTTTAAAACTTTGATATGCGTGTATTTGTTACCTAGAATACTACTCCTCGCATATAAATAATAGTATACAATTGGTTAGTTTGTACGTGAAATAACAAAACATAAATAATAACAACAATAATGGACATAGAACGATAGTCAGGAGTTTAGGGTTGTTATATGTTTTTCTTAGACAAAAGATGTAATATGAAGACCTAATGGCGATGATAATTGGCTTCGTAATAATTCTTCTTTGTGTAACATTTCCAAAACTCAGATGTTTGAGTAGAGTAAGAAAGGAATCTTAGGTGGAGCTCATAGCGCCAAGAGCACCCATAGAGACATTGATAAAAACAGGTTTTTAAGAAGTGGAGTATACCTATTGACTTTGCTTACACTGTATCTTGAATATTTGTTTCAAAGCCAAGTGTGAATTCAAGAATGTAGAGTAAATTATTCCCTATGAGTAAAGGTAGGTCGGGATGAAGGGAGTCACCAGTACTCAAAGACGAAGACATAAAGAAGGGTGGATTGGCATAAATTGAACTCTAGTTAAGAGATAAAAAGAGGACAGAGCTGTGTCAGTAACCTTGCTATTAATGTTGGTGTTGCAATAGTATCGTAATGCCATTATATACTAACATAATGTAATAAAAATTATATTAAAATAATATTGCTACCTGCTGCAAGTCATGCAGGCAAGCTGATTGTTTGAGAACCAGTTTTATATTAGTGTTTTTAAATATCATATATTATTTAACAGCTTTATTTCATTTGGGAGAGAGTTCCAAATCTTAGGCCTCAAAAATCAGAGAGATTTAATCCCACATCTAGTGCTTATGACTTTAAGAATATAAAGAGTATCTCTCCTGCAAAGTTCATAGCTTGGAGGTTATAGAATATAGTAATCTTCCATGAAAACATGGTTCAGATTGTGTGATGTAGTAAAAACCTCCAGTGCTAATTGTGTAATTAAATGAATGTGGACTGTAGTAAACTTTCTCTTATGTAGTAATCCATCATAATAGGAGGAATAATCTTATGGTGCTAAGCGTAATGCTCTGTTGTTAATTAAGCTTTTCCAATTTCTGCTGCCCATACTCGGTGTAAAACAGCCAAACAATAATTGACATAACAAAGGATGAATGAGTCTATCAGTATGAATTTCTCGTTAATGTCCATGTACCCAGTTGTTTAGCAGTGGGGGTGGGGGCAGAGTGCAGGCCCTACCTCTGCCTTGAATAGGGCACAACCCCCACAGTCTTTAGAGTTTTGTCGAAGTAAAAGGCTACAGTCAAGGAAGTGCCTTCTTTAAAGAGAAAATGCCTTACTAACGATTTGTGAGCAGGGATGTGGCGTCAGAGGGTGTGAGAGTGTAATTCTTAGCTAAATATCAAAACTTGAGGAAATTCAACTAAAATTGGATCATTGCATCTTTAAAGTCAGGTCGAAGGGTACATAATGCTTTTAGAACAGTTGAAGCAACATGTAGTTGAAGGAAGGATTTATTGTATTTCCAAATACCAATATCAAAGAAGCCTTTGCAGTCATCTGAGAACCTCTAATTTGAACAATGTCTTCAGACCAACCATGATGGGTCATATAGTAGGCTCTAAATAGGAAAGGAATTTGAAACAAGCACTCTTTAAATTATGCTTAAAAATTAGTAAAGTGGCTCTCTTATGAAATACTGAAGTGGTAAAAATAAATCTCAAAATAGCGGCTTGATCTGAGAGCTTTTACTTTAACATTTTTTCTTCTGGCCCAACAATAGTAGACCCTATGGAATAACAGTCATTTACAAACACGACTTGAAAAATGTCAGGGATGGTACGTTTAACATCAGCTTAGAGACCATTACAAGAATTTGCTTCTCTGAAAGAATGTCCTTTCTTACCATTACTAGTTTTTTGTGAATGTCATCTTCATGTCTCTATCAGTGTTTCTTAGGACTCTAACAAGATTGTTGAGAGTTTGGAAGTAGAAGTCGTCTAAGATAAATTTCAGCGAAGACATTAAGGGGCCCAAAATTAACAAACTTTAACTCATTTTTATTAATTTTCATTATTGATCTTAGACCAGTGTCTGCTTATAATGACTTAGCAGGGGTGTCTAATGCAATATTATTTACTAGTTTAACCCCTCTATTCTATCCCTCTTGAAGTCAGGTTATGCCAGTTGTGCTAGAACATCCACAGACAGAAGAGCAAAATCAAGAATGGGCTTAGGCTATATTTATACTCAAGTTCTTCAAGATGTATGCGGAAGAAACTGTTTTTGCATGCTGCAGTACTCCTGTGCAACGGGAAATTTTCCTCGAGATTCTGCTTAGATAAGACACAAGCCAATGAAGTTCATCATCTCGGATGCCATACTCTCAGGTGCCAAATAGACGTCCCTCCGTTTATTAACTTTCTAATTTTTTCCACCCCCGGACCTTATTAGGACCCACCATTCATTTACTTTAAGAAAATTCACTTTTTACGAAGCCCTCTTGTCATTTCCTTTCTTTTTAAGTTTATACAAACCCAATATTCAAGGAAAAATAGAGTAGTTCTGTACATACTTTAGCTTTATGCTTTATAAAAACTTGTTTTTGTTTTTTCCATCGTTTTTTAGTCATTCGAAACCATTTCTCGAATTCCAACCCCCTCCCGTTTAACTTGATTCCCCTTTTTTTATTAAATTATAGAAGTTTTTCCGACCACCTGTTTATTAGGACCCCCCGTTTATTTGGCACTTGATAGTATATCTCAAACTTTCCACAAACAAGCGAATGATAAGCGGCATTAAACGCTTTTCTAATATCAATAAACGAGGCAGCAACTATCTCACTACTATCAAGGATAGAGTACCAATCATCGGTGCATTTTCATGGCTAAGAAATCAGTAAGTGAAATGATGAAAATCTAGATTGGTCTTGAGGTGAAATCCGAATTGTTCTTCTTCAATCAATGCTTTTGGTTTCCAAGCCTTTGCTTCGTTGTTTGCCTTCAGAAGATCATTACATTGATGTGTAAACACTAATTGCAGAGTAGTTGAAATTTTTGTGGCAAAATATATCATAGGGCAAAAAATAGAAAGTGATCTTCTTCTGATTTCGGGAGGAGGGTACTCAAATTAGAAAAGGTAAAAGTCGCTAACCATGAATAAACTTAGTAATTATGCATCAAATGACGTCTTTTATTGAAGATTGAAGAGTTTCCGGCCACTAGGGACTGGACCCGACTAAACCGCTGACCGAAAAAAAAGTCAGCCAATTTGTTGTGTACACTTACGGACATGTAATTGGAACTTATTTGGGACTTTATCTACCTTAATTTGTAAGTTACGGAGTTATAAATATAGCATATTGCCTTTTGTTTAGTTTATGCACTTATAGTATATTTTGTTTAGTTAGTTTTAATAGCTTTTTCGCTACATTCTGTATTGTAGTGCTCTATCATCGTTGTATGGCATTCAAGAAATACTAAAATAGCTATCACATCGAGGAGTTGATTTCTTCAAAGATAACAAAAGAAAAAGCTACCCAAACGAACAGAAGAGAAATATAGCTGTATAACAGAAGTATCAGTGTAGCACTATTATCACGCAAGTTTCTATGATTCAAAAAACCAAAAAAGTGTTCGTACCTTGACAGAATTCATACATCATTGAGTCATTTCTGAATTCTTTCCCCTCAAATAATTGGTGGCAATGGTCTGCTTCAAGAAGTGTGTATCACAGTTTAGTTAGGTAAAGTTTTCAAGGGGCACAGTTCCCTAGTATTCCCCCAAAGGTGGCTGGAGCTGTCAAGCCCCTAATTAGTAGGCCCCTATGCTTTCAATTTCTGCGTCTTGAAATTTTCTGCTTCCGATAGGCAATAGAAATTGTTGTTTCTTGATGAAAAGCAATCACAAGCATAGCATTGAGAAGAACACAATAGCTAAATTTTGGTTAAGACATTCATTTACCTTGGATTGCCGAATAATTAGGGCATGGATAGTAATACTTAGTGGTTTGGAAAAATTCTTGAAAATTAACCATCAACAAGATTAGAATAAATGGAGATTGGAAAAATTGAAGTCATGTATATTTCTATGAGCTACGTTCACAGTTTCTTTTATATCCTGAGAAGAAGCCTGAGAAAGATGATTATGCATCGTGCTGATTGAATCTGTAAACCTCAAACTAA
This sequence comes from Cassiopea xamachana, assembly GCA_900291935.2. NCBI lineage: Eukaryota > Metazoa > Cnidaria > Scyphozoa > Rhizostomeae > Cassiopeidae > Cassiopea > Cassiopea xamachana. The sequence goes on from OLMO02000324.1 coordinate 6,702,841, forward strand.
ACTGACAATCTCGCATCAAATCCTCAAAAATAATAATTCAGGAGATTGAGTACAGAAGATGAACTGGAGAATGTGAGAATGATTATTCATGAAGGAGCAATCAACTCAAATAACCATTTTGGAAAGCAATTTGTCGCTACAGCTTTATTTACAACTCAATAGATACCTTAGCATTGCTTTCTCCTTGGCTTATTTTTAATTGAAACAAGCCTTTAGGCTATGAGTAAAAGTTCTCACTTGATATATACATGAATCAACTTTGCAATTTTGCTATCATATCAAATTTTGAAGATCTAGAATTTTCAAGAACGTCTAAAATTTGTGGCAAAACCGAAAAAAAGACTTAATGTACCTAATGTCATAAGGAAGACCGTATCATTGATAAAGAGGGCTTCTGTACTAGGCCTGAAACAGCTTACTGTTACAATGAGTAACGTCTATTGGAATTCTTGCCTTTTCATTTAGATAAATGTAAATGAACTGGCAAAACAAAATCCAATGACTGGTGCTTAGTTAAAAAGAAGGCCGTTTTTGGCTTAGTATGGATGCCCTCCAAGAGCTCTTGGCACATAGTCTTACAGTTTTTATGTTTTACTCATATGCATTACTAGAAAGTAAAAATACTGCATGCACAATGTCTGACAAGAGTCTTGGAAAACTCCTGTGATTTATGCTGTAGACGAACCACAAAATCCCCTCCCCCGTAACAACAATGTTGTTTGAAGGTGATACGAATAGCACTGGAGGGGGAATGGTGTCTTTCGAAATAGCTAAGGGCCTCGGATATCGATTCAACATTATATGAAGGAGGATGGGGGCTCACAATTGTCATTATTGCAGCGACAATAGCACGGAGGTGGAAAATTCCTAACACTGCATGGGGGTTCCAAGCACTTTTGGAAGACATTGTACACAACAAACTATTGAAAATCTTCATAAAGTCAATAAATGAGGAGACTGTCGAAAAATACTGAATTAGCATATATAATATTAAACAAATAGATTTGAACTCATTTTAATCTATAGAATTTCGAAGATCTCAAAGTTTTAGCATTCCTTTTTCAACTTCTTCAGCAGTCGAGCACTTCTCTCTCATACAGAAAGTGTACGAACAACTATCTGAGATGCTGGACTGCATTGCAAGGGCCCACAAAACTTTATGAGTAGAATGTTTTTAATTTGATGCCTATTTCTATACCAGATTTTTGTGCTGATTCTACAAATTATATCAGGTGTTCGCTTTCACGCCATCTATTTATTCCACGGCATTTCAAAATTGTTAGGATATTTCATGGAAAAATGGACATTTTTGCAACAATGGCTTCAAACGGAAGTAAATATGTATTTCCTTACTACTAAAACTTTTCTGTTACAAAGGATTCTGAACAAATGCAATTTATTTTGATTTTCTTATTGATACAATTTAGAACAAAAGCAATCTTTTTTAGGCATAGAGTGTAAATATGTGGCAACATTATTTTATTGTGCACTGGTGACTCGGTTTATGTGGTGATTTACATAGGCATCTACGGCTGTCCAGCGCACGAAGTGCTTGAATTCTCCTGAAGCATTTTGATATATTTGTGTAAGATTCATAGCAGCAAAGCAAAGATATAAAATAACTGACTTTGTAGAAAAGGCTTATTTTGCGTATTGTGGTATAAAACTTGGTGATGACGATAAAGAATGGACGCCACACATCGTCTTTAGAAGCAGCGCTGCTAATTTACTTTCATGGACAAATGGCAAAAGGAATATGGGCTTTGGAATTCCTATGGTGTGGCGTGAACCCAAAATCATGCAAATTTCTGTTATTTGTGCCTTGTTGAAACCCATGGGGCAAATGCCAAAAACAAATATGCTATTTCCTATCCAAACCTTCAGTCAGCAATGCAACCAATTCCTCATTCTTATCATGTTCCTGTTCCTGTATGTAAAGACGTTCTCTCGGCCGACAATTTGATGGGAATGCAACAATAGTAACAACAACAATGAAATCATAGAATCCTATTTAGAGGTCACATTTTCAATACGTAAAAGTCTATGAGAACAAGAACGTTTTAATCAACTAGAACTGAACAATCTAGTTCGATATCTCTGCCTTTCAAAGGACAGCTTTGAATTATTGGGATCGAGACTGAAAGAAAAGAACATCTTGGAGTTAGGGACAAATATAACACTTTATCGTAGCAGAGCAGAGATAAGGAGGTCGTATCATACTTAAAGCAGGAGGATTCATTTGTTTATTGCCGTAATGTTGCTAGAGTATTGAGTAGACTGGGGATAACACTACAATCCTAATGATTGGCGTTTATTTATCAACAGTGTGCAATACTACATTATGGTAACGAATACGCAGCGGTCCCAGTAGGCCATTCATTGCATATGAAGGAATGTTACGAGGAAATGTAGAAAGCACTAAGGAGGATAAACTATGAACTTCATCAGAGGGTTATCTGCATAGATTTAATAATGGTAAATTTTCTTCTTGAACAGCAAAGTGCTTTTGCAAAGTTCCCCTACCTTATATGCTTATGGGATAGTCGTGCTAGAGAAAAAATTGGACTCAGCGACAATGGCCAGAAAGACGTTCATATACAGTTGGGCAAGGAAATGTAACTAATGAGCCCTTAGTAGACTAAAATAAGATGATCTTCCCGCCAATTCATATCAAATTGGGCTTGATGAAGCAAATTTTAAAAGCACAGGATAAAGAAGGAAAGTTCATTAAAGACTTGCGTGCTGCTTTTCCATCTCTCAGTGAAGAGACAGTTAAACAGGGAAAATTTGATAGACTACACATAAGTAAGATGAAGGATGTCCATGTCACTCAAATGATTGTGGCTACAGAGAAAAAGGCCTGGTGTGCATTCAATAATAAGGTGAAAAACTTTTTGGGGAACAATATGTCTGAAAATTATGTTGAGCTTGTAGATGAAGTGCTAGCAAAGTACAGAGATCTGCTCTGTAATGTGAGCATCAAGCTACATTTCTTGTTTAGTAATAATTTCAAGAGAATCTTTGTGCAGTAAGTGAAGAAGAGGATGAAAAATCTCCCCAAGATATTAAAATAATGGAAGAGAGATCTCAGGTACGATACAGGATGTGTACATGATGTCGGATTACTGATGGAATTTCAAAAGACATTGATTACCCAACTGCAAGTCACTGTCGAAAGGCTAAAAAACGAAGTTTCCTTCCCAGCGAAACAAGCACTATTTCATCGTGAGGAATAAAGTATTTTTACCATTGGAGCATGATTTTTCAAGTTAAAAATCAACCTGTTCTGCTGTTGTGTTAAACTTTCTTCTTCAAGAAAACTATAGAAGCTCTAAGGCATAAAAATTTATTTACATTTCTTCAGTATTTGAGGTAGTTTTGGACAAAAAGAGATGCATTTAGCCCAATTCTAGGACGGTGCAAGAATACATCTAAAGTTACAAGAAAATTCATTTGAGATTTAGGAGATTGAAGATTTTGTATGAGATTCAATGAAATTCTTGATATTATAAGATCTGTAACAGCAATAGTGTATATAGATATTGTTCTTGTTAGACGTTTTCCCAAAAAATTTTTGGAATCAGAGCAAAAAGCTACTTTATAACCAGGCATCAAATTAAAAGAAAACACATTCTAGTCACAAACTTTTGTAGGCCTGTGTTCTCATAAAAACTGAGCTAGTTCTTTTCCGGTTTTACCTAACCTACTTTCTGTTGGAAAGTTCAGCAAAAGCTTGATCTTCAGATCTTTTTGAGCTCTAGAATTCCTTTTTACGACTGCTTTAAACAAACAGTTTTGAGGAAAATGTGAAAGCATGCACATCACGTAAGTATTAAGCATTCATTACTATACATAAAGCAGATATAGATATCTGCCTCCTTGGCCTCTTTTGCATTAAAAAAGGCCTTTTAGTCTATAAGCAAATGTTCTTAATGACTATATACATGAAGATATGTTAGTATTTTGCTAATACCGAGTCTTGATGATCTAGACTTTTGAAGTACTCTTACAGCTTAGTGGCTCAAATAAGAATAAAGCCACGGCTAAGAATACATTGACCTTCATAACTAAAGTCGCATCACTGTTGTCTAGATGAAATGCAACTTTCATTGCTCATTTTGAAGGAAAATTGACATTTTACAATTTAAAGGAAACCTGTTTGGCTAAGTACGGAAGCTATTTAATATTTTTCACTGTTTAAACAGTTTCTTTGCATATAGATATAAAGTTTGTATTTTTTGCTCATATGCGTTACCAGAAAGTGAAAGATTGCATATACACTCCAAAATTTTATGAAATCTTAAGCACTGCTGGAATAGGCTTCAAAAAACGTCAATGTATCATCTAAATAGACGAACTAAGCGTGTGAGTTTAGGGGATGCAACAGCCCACCTCTCCCCAATGTTTTCGCTCAATTCGGTAAATCTGGAGTATTGCCCTACCACTCGGTAAGTCCTTGATTATTTTCAAACAGTTCGTTAAATTTTGCAATAGTTAAATACCCAGTGGCAACTTTTTCACTTTGAGGTTCAGTGCAGGGGTGGACACTATAAGATTAGCGAGTTCATGTTTGTTGTCAGATTGGCTCTTAAGATCAATAAGAGCTTTGAAATTATCAATATTTGAAATAGTACAAGAGGCTTTACCTTATATTTTGCGGACACTATTAGCAAGAGAAATCAGTGTCTGGTGAATTTGCTCAGTGGACAACTGTTCCTAATCGATACTTCTCTTAAGATATTCTCTTCGTACGATCCTTCTTCTTGAAATCTCTTTCCAGAAACACATCATATATAGCTATCTCTACAATTTGCAAGTGAACCTGCAGGTACCAAGCTGCAATACCCGATAAAAATTGCCAAGTGTAATGCTTATTACAGGAAAGCTCTTGGCCCACTAATCGATTTTGTATCTGACAAAATAGATATATCAAACTTTCTTCAATTTCTATATAAATAGATATTTCAATTTCTTCAATATGTCAGGCTTTCTTTAATTTCGGTTTGTTGTTGTATAGCACACAGAAATTTTTGTGAATGTCCATGCAAATCTCTCCAGCTTCTGGATAAAGAATTCATTTATAAGGAAGAATATCAAAATCTCGCAAAGGTGCTACTGATAAACATAAAAGAGATATTTTTGGGGGAATATTCTAATGATGAAGAGGTATCAGGTCAAATTGAAACAGACATGAATAGCTGAGATAAGGTTTAATATGCACAGCCAATGATTTCAAAGAGATTTCGGTGAGGACATGCATTTCTTCTCTAACTTCAGATCAACGTAATACTTGTCTTAATTGCTAAAGGGCATTTGCTGACGTGCTAGACGTCATGAACTCAAAACAATTTCTTTCTCGCTCTGCTCGCGTGTTAAATCCTCATTTCTTTTGTACGTAATGCCCTTAACTTATAGCTCCGAACATTTGAAAGTTTGCACACACTTAGAGGGATATTAGCTTTCACCAACAGCTGAGGTACTTTAATTTTTGTACTGTTGCATGATATGCTATTCGCCGCCACGTGTGCTAAAAATTGCCAGGCTACCAATTCGATAATTTCAACAGCCTTCAACCCCCACTAATCTTCTATTAAATGCGTCCCTAAATATGTATACTGTTATATATAAATAATATTGAAACTTTATACTGTAAAGAATCGATCAAGCCCCCAGGGGGTTATTTATCAGAAATGACTTTTAGGGTGGGTGCTTTCTCAAGAGGGACTTCATCTACATATCCGGAGGTCTACCATATGTTGACAAAAGTAAAAAATACATCAAATATTCGGTAAAAGAAGCTGATAGAAAGGACAAAATCTTTAATGTACTTTGATTCAAGTGTAAATAGAGATGGAATGAAGGAATGGAATTTTGCTAGGACAGTTTTTAAAATCAAATGCTAGCACAAATGAGTAAAACAACAGCTGAATTTTTTTCACCTTTGATTTTGTCCTGCATTATACTGAGCCACATACCTTCCCCCATAGAGGCATCTTCGAGAGTGGGCGGTATTCATTTTAATTATTAATTATTAGCACTTTTTTAATTTTTGAGCAGTTTAGGAAGTGACAATGAAGAAAACTGAGAATTTGTGCTCTGATAAATGCGATGATTATACAAAGTAGTAAGTGCTAAAAAGTGCTGAGTAGCCCATGCCAGATGGGAAACTAAAAGTATACATGTAATGATTATATGAATAATAAGAGTGCAAAGAATTATAGACTTCTGCCATTGGAATTTCTATGTGGGCAAAAAGTAAATTAAAGTGGATTTCAAATCATGTGTATCTATCATCAAAGATGTTCGCTGCTAAAAATCACTCTCATAAAGTCTGAGCTGCCTCTATCCTGGGCCCATATAATCCATCAATATTTGAAAACTTATTCAAATACTTAATATTCGGCTCTCCTTCATTGAGCCTTTGAGTGCTTAGTAACAACTATTTCAAGCGAAGAATATTAAGGGAAATTTCCTATCATGTAGTTTTGGTAAGTAGCGATCATTCAATAACATGCATAAAATACGAATGGAGAGATTCATCAATATTGACCTAGCATTTTTCATGTCATGTACTTGCAAAACAATTTAATGCCATAGAATAGGGATTCCTAATGCATAAAGTAGGGCAAGTTGCAAAATCACATTGAGTAGCATATTCATTTTTGTAAGGGACCACTACAGAGCAACACCAATATAGAACTAGCAACAATGCAGAAGTCTATATTACTCTAATGTTATGTGCTTACATTACAACGATAGTAACAACCCCTAATTGCGGAAAACGATGTGCAGGATCCTGTGTCCTTGAATTCACTATCATATTACACTGCCATTATGGATGAAATGTGTAAAGTGTATCATAATTAGGGATAAGAACAAGTTCCAATGCAGTAACGTTGCAATCTGAAAGTCACATTGCTAAAATGGAAAAAGTGACTAAAAGGTACCAAAATTAGGGATGTGGACAACTTCAAGGGCAGCAACGTAGCCATTTGAAGAGCGCATTGCGATGATGATAGAACTAGGGATAAGGACAACTTGCAAGTGCCAAATTTTAAATTGAAATAACAATGCATAATTTTTTGTAACCTAAGTTCAATTTAATTAACGGTAATTTACATGATGCAAAACAATTCAGAAAGGGAACCATGAAACATTTATAGGTGCTTTTAACAACAAAAGGATGAATTTTTGATGCATTTTACATACGCAACTACAGCATTCATTAAAATTTAGCAATAGCGGCCTGGAAAGGAGCAAATTAGGTATGCAAAGATTACTGCAAACCATACCAGCGCTCATGAGTGGCAATTATGGTAGGCGTAGTATCTAGCACCTATAAAACATTTGTGATTGATGGAAAGAGGGAGTATTTTAAATTCATTGCTAACAAAGACTTGCTTAAGTGGATGCATAGCCCAATGGCTACGTAACAGCAATGATTTGAAGAAGTAAACTCAAGGAACAAGTCTAACGGAACTACTTCAAAAGCTTACTAAATTTTCTAAAATTAGTGACTAAAACAGCAAGCCCAGCAATACTATGAAGCGTTCTAAGTAGGTATAAATGATACCACAGTTCTCCAAGAATACCAACTGCAAGGGCAAATTCTCTACTTTAGCAACGTCTATCAAATGGTACGGAACAAACAATGTCAATTACACTTTTACACAAAGATTTCTCTGCAGTTTCATCTAATACTGACAAAATATATGGTTTCCTTAGTTTGCTCAGCGTTTGTAATGAAATTTGCCGGCACATTCAGACGAAATTTTAATCTTAAACAACTCTCGGTTTCTTCTTGCAAAATATCTTCTGAGCATAAAATAGTATGTTTCATTGATTCATTTTTCCAAGGATCATGGAAGGCAATCATAGATCTCTAAACATTAGAATGTCATTCAGAGATGTAGGAATCGGGAGGTCGATAGGGGCCATGACACCCCCGCATTCTAAACAAATTATGTAAAATTGTCATTTTTATACCCAAGTGTGTCCATTCCAGACAAAGGGCTACCCCTTACAAATCGAAAGTGTCACATTTGCATAATCTTATCCAGACCACTCACGGCTTTCTATAAGATAATTAGCAACATTTTTTCATAACTTTGAATTATGTATGGGGCAGGCTTTGCTATTGTCGGTCAATGCTGCAAAGAGATAGAACAGGAAAACATACCAGGGGCTATTATCAAGGAAAATTAAAGGAAAACTTCTCAAAGTCCTCAAAATTGGTCAGGCAGTAAATAGATTTTGCCTCCAGGTAATCATCCCTTTTGCCATAAACACAACTCCAATGTGACTCAAATTGACAAAATTTCAAATTGACAAAATTTCTCTTTCACAAAACAGATGCAACAAATGTTTTGAAGGCCCTTCCATGTTAGGAGATACATTTTAAGCCAAAGGAAAAAAGCACTGCAATAATAATTATCATGGGAACACCCTCCACATACACTTCATTTCTTGCCTAAAATTACAACACACAGAGACATTATACAACTTGCTTCTAGAATTGATAAATGGCTTTCACTAAGATTCGGATCTTGAACCGTGTTTGCCTTTATGACATATCTAAAGTAGCAATTGAAAAGTGAAGTAAATCAATTCCCAAATATCTTTAAAAGGTGGATAAAGTGTGCATGCATTTCATCAAAACATACTTCAAGTTCTTACAATTTTTCTTAACCTTAAGCCGCAGAAACAAATCCTTTTCTCTAAGGCTTGCGTCCTCTATAACTATGTTAAAAAGCCATGAATCGTACAGGACAAAATATAAATGCTCTACATGCGTGAGTCATGCAAGAATTGTAGGTAGTGTGATTTATGTGCTTGACCATGTTATGAGTGTATTCATGTACCCCTTTTATGACCGTGCCCTCTCACGTTTTAGGTTCCTCCTGCCTCCCTTTTCTAACTGGCTGGATGCAGATGTTTGGACAAGCAACTGTGTATATGCAACATAGAACTCCGAGCATTCCTCTTTTGTAAAGTAACAAAATTACTCAAAAAAGCTCCACCTTTGAAGAAGCGCTGCATTTTACAGTGTGAGGACAAATTAAGCGCAGCGGCACCTGTTTCAGTAATTACGGTATGCAAATGTAAATCGCAGCTTTTACTGAGAGAAAGTATGAACCCTCCTTCATGAATGACTACATTTTGCATAACTTCCTGATACCAAATAGATAACATTCGCCTTCAGCCATAAATCATAGCTGGTAATGTTCTTGACCTTCTTTTCATGTAATTTGCAATTTAGGCATCACTCAACAACAAGAAAATTGCTTATGTATAGCATTCACTTTGAAATGATTTACATAGCTGTCATAGGACACGTAATACTGCTCAAAAGCATATTATGAAGCACCAGATGCAGATCAAGGAAATCAAGCTACCAGGCTCAAGCTTAAAACTTCGGGGACCATGCCTTTTTTAACTGAAGACACATTCATTTCTAAAGCTGCTCTACTTCATGCTATTTGAAGGATATTCATTTGAAACTCTATGTTGGTTGCACGGTCTCTGTCAAGTCTCTACAATTTTTCTCTGAATTCATTAAATTTTTTTGATGTCCTGTTTTAATTGAAGCATGGACTTTTCCTTGTTGAATGCTCTTATATAGATGTAAATTCCAGCAAATTTCCATCACAATGACCTAAGCCCTCTTCATAATTGATTCTTCTTACTGCAACCTGGTCAAACTTATGAAGCCTATAGGTTATCAATAGAGTTTCTTGTTGCGTAATTTGACAGGATTCAACGCTGTGAGTCAATGTTTGAATGGATTCAAATTATCTTCTCATACCCAATTCAAGAGCCACAGATATTGAGCAGAGACGCTTGCCTTGCCACTTGATATTGCACTGTGTGTTAGCGACAAGCATTCTGCTAGCCAAGTTTGTATTGTCTTGGGTTGAGAATAGCAGAAGATAGTTAAAAGATTTTTGATATTGTGGTATCCATTCAATAGTAAAGAGAGAATTGAAGGTACCAGATGATCAGAATTCGTATTGTGTAGAACTCCATGCCTGAAATGCTATTACAGGAAATGCTGTAGAGTTTTGAAATGATAATAATCATTATAATCTGAAATGTACTTTAAAAATCTTGACTGAGTTCTTGAAACCGGTCAACTCGGTCTAAATACGCCCGTGAAGCACTTTTGAAAGGTCGTAGCTTGTTGAGTAATAAATTGCAAATGCCTTACTAAGGAAAATTAATCTGATCTTATAACTTTGTTCCTTTCTCTGAAAGCTTTTCTGAAAAATATTACAGAATTTGTTGATATTCAAATGTGAAAGGTATGCCCATTGTTGGAGCAGTTTATGTATGTTAGGGAAGATTATTCACTTTCTAGTCACTAACAACCATCCCTCTAGATATTAGGGGAGTTTTAAAATGGCAACCATTCTCCTTCTGGGAATCTTGAAACTTTCTATCAGCAATGCCACTATATTAATATAAATTCTTATTATTCACATATAAACAGGACAGAAAGCATTCCTTGAATGGTAAGCTGCATAGGATGTGCTGTTTGTCCATTCTATTGTGTCCAGCCAATCAGATTCTAGTTGAAAAGAGATACTTGATTCCTTCGCAGAATCCATTCAGAGGTTTATTATTGTGGTGAGTGTTTTTCAAACTCACCTTAATGTTCATTAATTTAACCATAATGTGCATGCTTTTGACATTTGAATGATTATTAAAACAATAGATGTTGAATCAACAGGGACGGGATGTCTTTGAGATTAAGGGTGTGTACCTGAAAGTACGAGGATCTGAATTGATAGTCATTTGTGCTACCAAGCCCTGTTGAAAATGGTAGGATAATATCTACTGGGCACTCTTCTATGAAAAACAGGAGTACTGACCTCTTTTCAACACCACTCCACGATTCAAGTCTCAAAAAGGAATTTTGTGTGAGCATATTATATTACTAGAATTTAGTGCCATGCATAATGCTCTTTGAAGAATATCGGTGTGAATCTGTGAATCACAGATGGACCCAATGTATTTAAGCGGAGCAGATTATTGATCTCTCTCCATATGGCTTTGATAAGACCCCTTTCCAAATGGCATTGCTAAGCTTCTTGCACGTCCACATTACAATATATGGGATGAAAAGTATGTCCACTGGCTTAGTAGAGATGAGAAGTAGTCAAGTAACGACAAAAGTATATAAATTATTTCCCGCCAGCCAGTTGTGACCCACACAATAATATTATGTGGCTGCAGCAGCCTGGACAGAAAATATAATGCTACTGAAGTCCCAATAAGGTCATCGACGTCCAATGGGTCACTCAGTCTGCTTCTATAAAATCCAGCTTCACATAGGCCCTATTTCCATATGCCCCCTCCCAAGATAAATTGAGTTTGAAAGCCCTGCCTAGTGGCATCTACATGGAATGAAATGTGTTCATAGCTTAAAAACATCATGGCCCATTTCATTTGAGAGAATATCATACAATGAATCTGCAGAAGAAGACCCATGCCTTCGTTTTTGCATTCCTACCCCATTTTAAGCCCAAATATGTTTAGTTAAAGTAGATTGCTATTTACGCAGCCTCAGGAACTGCTCTAGTGCTCCAGATGATGCTTAGGAAAGGGCCTGGTAATACAAATGATTATCATTTCGGATCCTATAAATAAGTACAAAGAAACGCTCGGAGCTAAAGACAGGTATGCTTGGATTTGGTAATTTCTGTTAAGATGAAGTTTGAATAGGTTTAGCACAAAGCCCTGGTGAAATGTTGCATGTCCTGTTCAAAATTTATTTGCTAGTTACCAGATGAAAGACCCTCGCAACTTCAGCCTCTATTTAGTGTGAACAAAAGTATAGTTTTAAATGATATTTATCTCTATCTGATTACATAAACTCATGCAGCAACAAATTATTACGAGCGACATGACTATATCATTGAAAATCTCAAATGTACCACTAACTTAAGCCCAAATCAGAAAGCATGACTTCTGTAGCAGGAAGCAAGAATTTTATGGCTGGTGAAGAAATGCTGCTGTTTTCAGGAAAAACTGTTCTTCACTTACAACAATGGTCCACATCAAACCTCTTAGAAATTAGAAACAGAAATTAGGTTAGAATACTTCAACTAATTAGAATCGCTTCTACGAGAATGCCCCACAGTTCACAATTGGAAACATTCTTAAAGCACATACCTCACTTCACTACTTCCCACGAGAGAGCGGATGATACTCAAGCAAACTCTCATCTTAGCGAAATTAGCAACACAGATTACATTAATTTTTCCAAGCAATGAACTGCTCACTAGACTGTAATATGCAACCTGTTGCTTCCTGCACTAAATCCATGACATTTGCTATACTATTTTGTTTTTCTCTATTATTTCTTCAGTTACTTAAAAGATTTTATTTGTCATGAAATCTTGCTGAGTTCAGGGGAATATGTATTTTCTTGAACGACAATAATCTTCCTTGCCAGAGACATAAATCTTGCTTTTTGAGCTAGGCTTTACGAAATCAAATGCATATCTAGCCTAATATACTAAAATGATAAATACTTCAAAAAAATGAGCGAAATTTAATAGCTAACGAGTTTCTGGTGAACCATTTACGACAAAAGACAATGACATGATTGGCTTTCCTGAAAGAAAAATGTATGAACAACAGATCTCTTCATGTGATACATTACAAACAATATATAAGCAGTAATGCAAGAACGAAGAATAAAGCACAAGTGATAGGAAAATAATAATTAGCCACAAATAAAAGCTATTTACTCAAACATGGTACAACTATCATAAATAGGAAACGCTTTATTTAGAAAAATTATTGAAAATTGATTTCCTATGCTCTGAATATGATATACAGTATACTCTTGATAGTCCAGTTTGATCGGGAAAAAGACAAAATCCGGATTATGCGGAAATCCAAATAAGAAGGAGCACCAGTTTTGACAGAACAGATGAAGTAGGGGTTGAAATAATGTTATGAAAGCGTGAAGCTATTAATTTGAGACATTCTGCATAACTGCCAGTAATCTTCTTATAATGTTTTCATCCATTTTCATCAATCCAGTTGAAACAATGGACCATTGAAAGTGGTCCAACTATTACTGACAAACATTTAACATAAAAGCAACTGTCAGAAGAAACTTAAAAATAATGATAATCTACAAAACTAGTACTTAGATCATTAACTTCTATTAAACATTGCTATACTACACGGCAAGTGAAACATGGATGATAATGACACCCCTCAATAGTTCAAGAGATATTCGAAACTGAAAGCTTTACTCATTGCATAATTGCTTTAAATCATAATCCAAAGCTAAAGCCACCCAGTCAATGTTACCCCACCCAATTCAATTCAGCTATCAAAAGTCCTTCTTAGAGCCAGCACTTTGATAATGTAGCTATAAAGCATGCTTCTAAATTTAGCAAAAACGCTCTCAGTGGCATTTACCTGTAGATGCCCTAGGATAAGCACAAATTTGCTAATGCATTAGTGCTACTTATAAATATCAGTAAAAAAATGTTATTCAGCATAGCATTGCATCAAAATACTAAGAAAAATACATTGAAACATCCCTGCAATTGGCTTTGTAGCAAGTGTACTTAGTCTGGTGCACAGAAAGACCACCTATAATTTGTGTTACAAAGTAAAATACCTTTGGAGAGGAACGAGCCTTATCTTCAGTTGTACCAATTTGAATTGACAAGCGTTTTCTGGTTGATGATTGTGGCCTTGCAATGGGTGATTGAGGACTTGCAGTTGATGGGCCAGGTCGTGATGTATAAGTTGCAGCAGGTTCCTGAACAAGACAAATTTTAGAATACACGATGACAAGATAAATGAACACATGAATGATGTTATGTTTTTCTGCTCTTGATAAGCGAATCCTTTTTCTTCTGATACTTCTCCGACCTTCCCTTCACTTTGAAAAATCTTTCTACGGACTCAACCTTGGTAGAACCCTTACTACACTCTAGACACAAGTGAACGGTTACCACACTTTCAGCAAATGCTGCTAGAAAGATTAGTAAAATGGTACACCTCTGCGCAAGAACCAAATTCAAAAATCGTTTTCCAGTCATCTGAGAAGCTTTCAAAGTACTTTCTCCGGACCCAACCATAGCGAGCCCTATAATAGATGCGAGAGAATTTCTAGCATATCAAAAGTCTTGGATAGCCATACTTTCCCTCCTGTCTCTGCAACATGCAAATATTCAAAGAACATTCTGTTTAGATATTAGAGTAAACAATTAATCGGTGATAATAGGACAGCTTACTAACCATGTAAATTTGGGTATATTCCATCTTACACACCCGACTAGAAGGTTCTCTCAAGGTACCTGCAGGCATGACCCACTAATCAAGTGGATCCATAAGAAATGTCTCCTAATTTATATATATATATATATATTTCGTACATTAACATAAACTATCAAACCTCAGTATGAGAGTTAGTTAGAATTGGCAAGGCTAGTTATAAATAATAAGAACAGCAACGACAAAAACTGCGAGTAGACACAACCAACGACAATGGTATGATCCAAGAACCCAAGAAAGGTAACAGGCTAGTTTCTTAATTTAACAAGAGGGAATTGAGACTTCAAGTCATGCAGAAGATGTTAGTATTTATCTTATTTTCTTGTTGCATTGATTTTCAAGTTTTCAAGCTGTGTTCCATTTGCATGAAAAAGAGTGCTCATAATCAGAGCTTATATGAAGCCTATGTAACATGTAATTCGATGAAGATAAGTGATAGTTCATAAGTGATAGGTAGATAATAAGTAGAAACAAATAACATAGTACAATTTACTAAAAATGGTACAATTATCATAAATAAGACACGCTTTTTCTAGAAAAATTGTTGAAAATTGGTTTCCAATTCTCTGAAGATAAATACAGTATACTCATGATATTCCAGTTTGATCGGGAAAAAGACAAAAGACAACTACCACTGACACATACTTCACACAAAAGCAACTACCAGCTACTGAAATAGTTGAGCAAAAACCCAATAAAAATCATGCTTTATATCACCTTCCTCTCAAAATAGGATATTTTTGACAATTATAAGCAGTTGAGAAGTCAGTATTTGACGGAAAATCTAGATAAAGTGCAGTTGCCTCTCAAAAATCCAGAGTGAGAAGTATAGTTTAATACATAGTATGTTGGGAGTGTAGAAAAATCCGTAATATGGAAAAACGCCATGCCATTGATAGAATTGGGAAGAAATCGATCTACAAGCTGAAAATCTACAAATCTGCCGGATAAAGTCAAATGCCACTTGCAAAACTAGTTTCTTATATGAGTTGCAATTCGCAAAACCAAAAGCCTGTTATGCGTTCTTTCTTTTCGAATTTTATAAAAAATTATTCTCTCTTCATTTTCTACTGTCTTCTCCGTGTTTTGATTGGCAATTAATAGCGTAGGCAAATGAGTTGATTGGCTTAATACATTTTCTTCCCCTACAGACAAGTAAACTTGCAATCTATGATGACCGAGATTTTCTTCCACAGAACATGGAAAATAGGATCGGGATAAATTACCAAGGATAAAAGGTGTAATTTGCCTTATATTTAATATCAATCATCAATAGCTAATTGTGGCACTAACGTGGTGAAATGAATATCGATGGAAGAAATTAGGGTTAAGGAAAGGCGTCCAGATCATGACTGTATTGTCTTCCATGCTCAGAAGCACCATTGCTTAGGCATTGAGGATAGCCGACAGTCGCTCTTCTGCATCTGAAAAATGGCTCTATTGTTGATAAACCAATGCCAGCCGGCCTTTGCCTACTCTTTGATTAAGATGAACCTCATACTCATATTGCTGAATCAACTCTTGAAGATAGGGATTAAAACAACAGCTGGTTTCATGGCTTTTTGGAAAAAGTGAAAACACCAACAAAGAGCAAACGCAACAACAATCTCTGCACACGCCACACGCAATTGTACCACAGGAAATGTCATTTCTTAACATTGTAGAGAAACATCCTGAAAAAACCTCTTAGCTTACTAATTTGCTCAACACAAAAAGAGGAAACAATGCTAGCCAAATGTGCAAACATATGAAAATCAAAGTTGAAATGGAAAAGCAAAGAGCTACAGATCACCTGTGATTCTCTCATCTTCCATCAACGCCAACAAGCAACGAATAAATAAAGTCCCTTAAAGCTACAATAAAAATGCTTCAAAGAATACTGAAATTAGTGAGGGCAGACTGCTCCCTCAATCAAACATAAAATATAAGAAAATACAAAAAGGATCCAGCAACTCAGTGGAAAGAAATTCAGGTTCGCATGCATCAACAATTCCTGAGGTACAAAGCTAAATTAAGTACCAAAAAAGATTGTAAAATAGTATAGGAAAATAGTAGTCAATTGCAACATAACAAAAAGCCAATCGATAGTTGTATAAAAAGTAAGAATCGCAACAAAAAAATTTACAAAAAATATAGCAATTTAAAAAAGGGCCTAAAATCACAGAACTACGATCGAAAGAGTAACTATCAACAGAGCAAAAGCAACAGCAGAAGCAATAGGTTCAGCTCTAATTTTTCTAGTGTTCCCAAGTGCCACATCAAAGCAGTGACATCAGCAATACCATCTGGAAAAATGAAACGAAGCAAGATGGCAAGCTGTATGATGAAAATCGTAAAGCCTATGCTTCAAAGAGGGTTCTCGTTCTTGAGGACGCACATGCTCGTCATGTTGCTGAGTCAAAGTCACTTTCTCATGGCTTTGTTTTGAAAGGTATTGGAGGATGTTAAAGCAATCAGCTTATTTCCAAACACAAAGGGATAATTAATAGCAACCTACCTAAGGTGGAAGAGAGTATCATCAATGTTAGCAGCAATGACATAAGCAAAGGTGTGAAGCAGGGTAAAGTGGTTGAACACATCTCTCTGGCATATAGCAGACAGATAAATAAATCCTAATTTTCAAATAGCTGTCTCCTCAATTTTCCTCCAGAAGTATGAGGCACTTAAAATCCTCATACTGTTGAAGCAAAAGCTACGTTGGAGTGTTTTGCTTTTCAAATAGATTGGACTTTCTGAAACATTTCAACATTTTCTTTAAACACATTGATTAATGAGGCATACATCTTACCATAGAGGGATACCAACTATTTGCAAGCTACCTAAATACTTCGTCATTAGTGGGTGATAAACACTCTAGAGGAGTACTGGTTGGTGCTAGCATTTTAAATCCTAATCCACCTGGTCGCATAGCCAACAATAACATTCATCCTAAAGCTAAATCGAAAAATGGTTTGTTGACGGCGTCCGTGAATGTTAATGGGCGAAGAAGTCACTTAGATGAAATCAAGGTCTTAGTAAGAAGTATAGGAATTGATATATTAGCATTAAATGAAACAAAACTACGTCAATCAACCCAAGCAACACTTAACTGAAATAAACGTATATAAGCAGTTGGACCTTGATATATCACAATGTAATGGGGGGGCGGTCCTGGGCATTGACCTTAAACTGCACCCTGGGGTTCCCTTGAGCAAGGTTAGCACCCTATAGCTCCCCGTGCCAGGGTTACGGTGAAGCTGGAGAGGTTAGCTGATATCGCTTAGCATAGAATAGAGAAGCATGGAGAGCCACGGCTGTTCAGCTAAATGAACTTCCTGTCTATTGATGATGAGTGGGGGGGG
>OLMO02000324.1:6720496-6747966 GCA_900291935.2 Cassiopea xamachana
TCTATATATGTCAGACATACCATAAAGTTTCTAATCAGGAATGATATCCTCTGGAAAAAATATAGTTACTATGTGTTGAGATTCAGCCACTACAATGTAAACCTTTCTCTTCGTTGCCTGACATAGGCCCCCAAATGACTCAGGTTGCACCCTTCGAGAATCTGAAAGAGTTTTTTCGTATCTCGATTACCATGATAAAGAACTAAAGTAATACTTAAGGGTGACATAAACTATGATCTTTCTCAAGAAGATGGGAGATTTCTGCCAGGTAGCAATGCAAAGCATCTACTTAATCTATACCAGCTATTCAGTCTTAAACAGATATTCAAGATCCAACTAGAGTGACACTAATGACAAAAACACTTATTGACCATATTGCCTAAATTTTTATGAAGAACATCTTAGATTCGAAGGTACAAAAAGCGGCAGTAAGCGACCACTACATGGTCTTTTGCATAGGATGATCGTTACCAGGTATAATAAAGACATGAATCAAGAGGCTTTCTTAGCAGAAGTTGATTATATCTACTGGGAGACTGTTGTAAGTAATTTTAGCAATACTAAGGATATGACTAGAGAATGGTAATCCCTTTTGTTAGTCATTGTAGAAGCATATGCTCCTATGAGAGAAATGAGAATTTGGATACAAATTCTTCATGGGTTACGAGTGAGCTTACATTATTGATGATATCACAAAAAACACCTGCAGTAAATCACAAATCTCCAACTTTGATGCGCAGCTATAAAGCAATACATAATAGGATACTGCCTTAATATCAAGCTAAAAATACAGTATTTTACGCAGAAGATCATTGAGTGTAGACGTAATATAAAGAAACATGGAAGACAACCAATGCACTTCTCAATAAACGCTGAAAATCAACTAATATCACATCCCTTAGATAGCGAGACCTTCACGTCCATGAGAAAAGGGAGATCTCCAAAACTATGAATGATTACTTTTCAAAAATTAGCCAAGAGTTAATCGATGAAATTGACCAATCTCCGAACTCCCTTTTAGTTGGTGAATACATGATAAATGAAGCTAATAAAGTCATGACATTTGCTAAGAGTTATAAGCACATATCATGAATTCCATCAATAAAAGAGAAACATCTAAGGGCTTTGGAAACAACAATGTCTCAATTCAATTTCTCAAACTTGCCTTACCTTACACCATCAAGTCATTCATGTATATTCTTTAGAAAGTCCTTGGAGAAAAGGGAGTCCACTGCTCCTTGGAAAATTGACAAAGTCAGTCCTTTTTCACAGAAGGAGATAGAACTGCCAAAGGAAATTGAAGGCCAACAACTCTACTTCCACTCGTTTTAAGGGTCTTTGAGAGACCTATGACCAACCAGATCAACATTTAAATACATATGATCTCTTCATTCCAAGTGAATCTCAATTGATTATACTTCACTCTACACCCACTGCTCTCTCACACCTGATGATTGGTACAGCAGCTTAGATGTAGGAAGATATGTGGGAGTTATGTTCAAAGAACTGGTAAACTTTTTTCTGCAATTGATCACCAAGTCCTTATCCACAAGCTTGCTCATTACAGCACTCAATCTCCTGAAGTAGTTTGGTTCAGGTAGTACCCTTCTAACTGTCCCAAATTGAAAAGATTCAATGTAGTAGATTCCAAAGTTAAAAATACAGGGATAGGTGCCTCCAAAGGTTCATGTCTGAGCCCCTTATTATTCTACTTTGCATCAATTATCTTCCTAAAATCATCTACAATGCCAATGTCTACATGAATGTAGATGACACTATTCTATGGTTAAACAAGGCATTAAATCAGGACCTCAAAGCTCTTGATTCATGGTTGAGGGGTAACATATTTTCCCAAAATGTGGGTAAAAGGAAGTCAATAGTAATTTCCATCCAAAAGATGCTTGCTGTCTTCAAAGGTTAGATTGAGAAATTATATATGCACATACATGATGAAAAGATCTTTATTGTGCTCAATCCATTAAATACCTTGGAGTTCATTTTGACAATACTTTAGATTGGAACAAACATATTCAAGAAGTTTCAGAAAGGATTGTGCAACCTCTTTGGCTGACTATGTATGGGAAATTTTTTTACGATTAGTCGCTGTAAAACTTTCAACCTGGCCTGGTTGGTCCACATTTTCGCTACTGTTGCAAAGTCTCGAGTGTCTGTAGCCTTGCTGTAATCTAGTAACTACAAAAGCCCCAACATCGTGTAGCCTGGATAGTAACTGGCAGTAATTATGATGCTGCTAGCAAGCCTGTAATCAAACACCTACGTTGAAAAACAATTGAAGACTCCAGTTTGAATTGCAGAGTATTGCATATAAATGTAGAAATGGGCATGCTCCTCAATTTCTTTACAATATGTTTTTTGCCAGACGTAAAAAAAAGTCAAAGTCCTTCCCGCGCCCAATGGCGCATAGGGTGGCGCCTATCTCCGTTTCTATAGTCCTAGGCAACGCGTCTGCAAATGCAGTGAAGGCTACAGCGGGGGGGTGGTCCACTGGTAGCTCCGCGTGTTTAGCTTCTCCACTCCATTCTCATTTTTCGAGCGCCAGAAGAGAAAGGCAGCGAGTACCATTTTTAAAGTCTTTGGTATGACTCGGCCGTGGCTCGAACCTCCCGATTGCGAGGAAGACGCTCTAACCACTGGGCCATCACATCGGTTGCCAGACGTAAAGCTGCCAAAGAAATCGAAGCTAGCTCCTAACCTTTTTTCTTTTAAAAAGTTTTGGTACAGATGAGATAAAGCATTCTACAAATGCAAAAAAAGGCTTTAATATTTTCTTTTTTGCCTTTACCATTGTGTTTTTAACAACCTACTTTTTTAGGTTTTATTTATTATTGCATACAACTCGTCTGTCGCTTTTTTTAAGTAGTTGTAATTAGGCTTTTGATTGATATTTCTTCTTTTGTGATTGTATTATGCATTTAAATTGAGCTCTTCTTGGAAAGCAGTGCCAACTAAAGAGCCACCATCCTAAAAGGTTTTGATTCTATTTGAATCTTCGCATGTATATATTCCAATTCGAATTGCAAACGAAAATCTCTTCTAATTTGTATCAGACTGACCAGGTTGCAAGTATTAAGAACAAAGAGAAAAAGAAAAGAAAATAAATGAGAAAAACCAAAACTGTAAAGTCAAATAGCATGAATCTGTATAGTTCAGTAAATGAGCAGATTGGGGTTAGTCAAGGGCTTGTTTATCATGCAGAAGTTATAGTAGGTTGATCGTATGATGATGGCTGTAATCTTACTTCATGAGTAGTTCAAGTGTTGTTTGTTGAAATTAAGATCATTACACATAGTAATGAAAAAGTTAGAAGATTTCCCAATAACTCCTATGGAACTAATGGAAATGTTAATGAACTTGACACTGCAGTACATTGAAGATAGATGACGATTAAGCTGCAAATATTTATCCTTCTTTCTCTCGGAGTTTAGAGCGATGTTAGATTCAAATTCAACAGTAAATTCAATGATATAGATCGTAGCTGAGCCTATACAGAGAAGCATTTCAGTTTGCAATTGTCGCCAATTACGATGCAAGATGAGGGAAAGCTAGGGAAATCGACATACAAAGTGCAGTTTCTAATGCATTGTAAGGCTGAGGCTATAAAGTGTAAGACCGGATGTGTCTACATGCATATCGGTCATCCACAAGGTATTTCTTGCAATTTGCTGTAATTCAATTGTAAGATTACTGCAATACCTCTTGATTAATGTGCGAACTTTGCGCTGGGCAAAAGTGGAAAAAGGAAGGTTTGGTAGCTTAAAACTACTCAAGTAAATATCCCGGGATCTACAAAGTCTCACCATTCCGGAAGATGGAGAAGCTCTCCTAAAAGGTCAAAAAAGCAGAACTCAATATCTATTTCTTAATAAGCTGTCAAAAGTTCAATGTGTATCCAAATTTTGTGTGTTTTCCACTACCAACTGTCAGCAAGTATGATCTTTTACAATAAGGAAAAGATTGTTAGAAAGTGCATTGCATAACAGGTTCAAAGAGAACAGAAAGCAACTATATGAGAAACATAAGATTGCGAACAAGATCAAGAAACTGCTCTTTTGAATCCATATATCAATATATGAAAGGCCGTTTAATTAATAAAAGTAATGATAGTAAATTAAAATCAGATCTTTCCCACATTGCACAGTTGTATGTTTATTCATTTCTGCCACCGAAAATAGACATTGAAACTCATAGAGAGTTACAAAACTTTCATAAAAATGGGGACATTGTCACTCTTAAACCTGATAAGGTAGATTATATTAAGGGCATAAATGACATAATAAGTGATAAGCACAAAGTTACGGAGCTTTCTAATGACACTCATATAAACAGAGAAGATAGCTTACAGCATTTTCTATGGGACCTTAAAAAGAAAGGTACAATTGATAAAGATGTATACAATTCATTTTATCCACCAGGTTCGCAAACAGTGCTTGTTTATGGTCTAATTAAATGCATCAAATAGAATTCCGTAATGAAGTACCACCCTTTCAGACTATTTGTTGTTCTATAACCACGTACTCTATTCCGATACTTTTCCTTTGTCCAGGAACTCAACACTATCGATCTTTTACTGGATATCTCACCAATCTCTTCAGTTTTACTTCCATCTCTTACAAAGAAAGGCTCATCCGTACACTAGCAGAAAGGGCTTACAAAATAAAGTCTCTATTTTCATTTAATAATGTTGACAAAAAGCTCTTATGCACATATTGACATGGAGTCGATTTCCTGAATATTTAATAAATAGAGTTTTTAATCCATTTCTTGATAATAATAGTAGTTCTGCAAAATCCTATAATAGTAATACTCCCTACTTTAGGCCAACATATCTTCCTTCATCGAAGTATGCCAAGTGTAATGTTTGAAATTAATCAAAAGTAGTGCAGTTATCTAATAATTAAATCAACATCTTTCTCCCTTACAACCAGAAACCTGACTCAAGCTAAAGACTTTGTGCCTAGATTGCACCGTTAATCCACCAGCTAGTTCTCATCATGGCGGTGTTTGGGAACGATACATTCGTACTATCCGGAAAGTTATGAAGGCACTTGTCAAAGAGCAAATTCTTGATAAAGAATGCCTATCTACTCTTTTCTGCAAGGTTGAAGTGATTGTCAATGGAAGACCACTAACTAAGTTATCAGATAATCCACATGATGCAGCCTTCCACTGGTACAATGATGAAAAATGAAGAATTTTTGCCACCTTTCTTTAGATCTGTCTTTTCTACCTACAACTCAACATTGTTTGCTAGCGATGAAGAACCTCCCTAGAATAGTTATGAAGCTCGTCTAAAAGGTCACTTTTGATGGCATTCCAACTAATTTTGGCTAGGCTTGTAGTTTCAATTTTCCAAGCAACTGGTGATTTTCCGATATTCGCACCCCTTTGCCATACATTCTAGCAAATAAAACAATCTTAGCAAACCCTCAAGTACCAAATTTGTATCTCCTCCGCTTATTGATTTGTCAATCTTGTTTTGTTCTCATTTCAAGCCATTTCTCAAATTCCAAACTCCAGCTTCTCTTCATCCTTTGTTTATTAAAATTCGGAATTTTTTCACTTGGCACTTTGGAGTACAAACTTAACTGAAACCTATGTTTCTGTAAGAGGAACCCCCACACAAAACATAAATAGTAATTGGGAAAGATTGAGAACGAGCTTTGAAAAACACTCCATTCCATACGCAAGAACCAGCAAACACATAAAGCCAATTAGGCCACTGAAAATCAGCACTTAGAATCTCAACTGTTCACCCACAGCAGTCTATAGCTTGTTGCTATGAGAGAGGAGATTGCTTACTGGGATTATGTCATGTATGTTCACCTGCTGTCTCCTGCTCAAAATCTCTTTAGAATATGCCTTCAGCAATGCACATGAAGAAGTAAAAATTAGGAAACAATTGGTACATGTTAAATTGGGTTTAGTAAATAACTTGATATTTGAATCCATTCTTTATCTGACAATTTTCAAACTTCACAAAATACAATAAATGTACAAGATATCTAGATTCATCACAGCACTGTATAAAAATTAATGAGAAATGAGCTTGTGCGCATAATCTTTAGAAGATAACCATCATCAAATAGGATGCTTTGCAAGTAATCAAACTTCGAGAACTACATGAGTGTAAATATATTTCTTGAGAAAAACACTATTCCCCTTGCATGGTCTCCCATGCATTTTTGGGTATGCCCTCCCATTACGACCTTACATCCTATCTGAATGGTCGCTAGTAAAACATTGAACTTATATCCATAATTGTAGCAGTAAAAACTCTTGATATGAGAAAGTTACTTGAATGGATGAAGTTACAAGTGTTAGAGATCCCACAAAAAATAGCTCATTAGGAAACGAATTTTGTCTAGATAGTGCAGAAAAAAATTGGAATTTAACGTATAAGAATATGAGTAGATTGCGCATCACATTATCTCGATGGTGGACTACTCCGAAAACACAAAAACTTACTGTTGAAATATGAGGAAACTTGTTGCCATCAATGATAAGCTGTACTTCACAATGCTGAACCTGTAGACAGACAAAGACATATTAGCAAAATTGATATAATTCATAAGCTCTTCTTGAAAAATGGCGACAGAATATTCACACATGGAGAACATAGTATGGAGTTATTACATAAAACGAGTATGCAATACTATGTAATTGCTGGTCATTGCACAAAACAGCTGATCTCTAACTCAGGTAATAAAATTAGACATAATACTTTGTCTGAACAATATTATAATCTATAATACTTTCAAAACAATTATTAAACAATTAATAAAGAAAAAATAAAAAGAAGTAGTAGTAAATCGCCTTACCCTCTTCAACAGCTTATCAGAAATTATTGGCTTGCACCCAGTTATAATCAACTCACTCAAAAGAAAGTCGCTACTGGTCTTCTTCATCTTCTTTTCAATTGCCTCCACCGTTTCCTGCCACCATTCAGTATGAACTTCGAGCTGATCTAATACCACTGCTCTACTTGATGCTCCCCAGATAACTAATTTTATAAAGCTGCTTTTGGTCATCTTAGATTTCCATATCACCAACTCATCCAATGCGGAAATTGACGTTATTAAGTGATCAATGTCATCTTCATTCTGCTTGAAATCGCAATCCTCAATCCATAAAAAGCTACACTTTCTACCACCAACACTTTTAGCTGTGCTTCGAGCAGTAGTTTTGCCAACTACCATACCATTGACGGTAATTATGTCAACACTTCCTAAATATTCTACACACTCTACAGTGTCCACTTCATTTACAATGAACTCTCCAATTTGAACTTCTTTAAAAGCTTCTTTAATTTCTTCCTCACTGCATTTGTGCACTTTCTTTAGATACTTGATTATTTTAAACAGGTTTTTGCTATCCTTAACAACAGACTTATACAAGGGTCCACAACTTAGATTTCTAATGGACGTCAATATGGACTTCTTTTCTGTTGCACCTTCATTTAAAAAACATGCGAGCACCTCAAGTGCTCTTTGAAATTTTTCTTCACGACTTTCGGTGTAATCACATACTGCATTTACGATGTATGTCATGAGTTCTGGTACATTGATTTTTCTTTCATTTATTGCATATAACATGGTCTTAATCATTCCATTATATGCAGAGTTGGCAATAATTTCACAAGCATGTATCATTGTTTCAATGTAGTCCTGTTTTAGAATATCTTTAATATGCTTCTTGCATTCATGCTCATCTATGCAGCAAATATACAAAGCGGCGAAAAATTCCAGTAGTGATAGATGCTTAAACTGATATTTAGTGGTGTGATGTGATATTTGAACAAAAAGGCTGTGGAAAAACATCTTCCCTGTGTCACTTGAACCAATTAAAGTCGTTATATCTTCTTCAAAGATTATTGTATTTGCCATAAGTAGCTGGTAACAAATTTTAGCCAGGGCCTTCAACTCTTGTGCATACTTACTGAATATTTGTCGAGCAAGTTCAGTACATGGTCCTTGAATGTTGGCATGCTGTTTTAGCAATAAATATACAGTCCACGTATAGAGCTCTGCAGTGCAACAAACTTTTTGTCCTTCTGTGTAAATTACAACGCAACAAAATGTATTCAAAAATTGTGGTACATGCAAAATATGCAGGCAACTGTTGGAGGATTCAATTTCCTGGCATATGCTAGCATAATCATTTGTATTAGGGCGTGCAATCTTCTTAACATATTCTTTAACTTGCTTGTCATTGAGTCCTTGAATCTCAACTCTTCTTATACCTCCCACATTCTGACCATAGTCACTTAGGGTATGTTCAACACGTGGTCTTCCAGTAATTATAAATTTTGATTCCCTATATTTTTTATTGTTGAGATCAAGGAGTCCCCGAATGATGGAATCTTTCTCGTATATGTCATACAGCTCATCAATCCCATCAATCACAAGCAGAATCTTTGCATGATTTCCATAAGAGGGGCATAGCTTTGTCTCTATGAATTTATCAATCAGATCATGCTCTTTGAGAGCAGATCCTTCCTTTTCCTTGAATTCATTAAGTTTTCTACATTCAAACATAATCAATAAGTTGAAGTCACTGTACAGACCATCATTTGCCCACTTATAAGCCAATTGTTTTGCAAGAACTGTTTTTCCAATACCTGCTATACCACGGACAAATGTTACCCGGTTATTTTCATCCAACAAGTCAGACAAGTCAACATCATTGCTTGTAGTACCAATGAGATTTTCCAAAAATTGTCTTGTTTCAGCTTTGTATGTGTCAACTGACGGCAAGGGTTGGCTTATCTTCAAGGTTACAGCAAATTCAGATATTTCTAATTCTCTTATGCAAATTTCTTTCCTTTCATCTATAGCATGAATTTGATGTGTCTTACAACTTGTTTGGTATGCTGACTTCAAGTCACCTGAAAGATGCAAAGTGCTACTTCACTTGAATGTCACATATAATGAATATTGCTCCTCTTCAATTCATTCAGTGAGAAACCTAGTGAGAGGTATACAATGAAATAATGACGGAATATCTAGCACTCATGAAGCCCCTTTAATCTGGAATAAAAAATTTTGTCCATATTCAAAGGTGATAGAATTTTCTTAGACAGAAAACAGATATTATATCAAATCAAGAACTTCCATTAAATTCACTACATTATTAACTTCCTTGTGATGCAAATTGAATAATGGGGATATCGTATCATTCATGGGGACCTAGTTGTTAAATTTCAAGTTTAAGGACTTGTCAAGGAGTTCTGTACTGTATTCATTTCAATGAAGGTAAATATTGCAGTGGTGTGTAAAAACTTAATGAGTAACTCATTAGAATATCCTATCAAAAGCTGATGGGGCACAATGCATCATCCTCTGTTTATATGATGTCTTTTTCATTTACAATAAAGCATAAACGACTAAGCTAGTGTACCTCATTTAATCAGTTTGTGGTAAATACCGCCAACAGCAGCTTGAAGACCTGTGGGCTCTTTCGTGTTTCAACAAAGAAGTGAAGAAATAAAAAAGTCTCTGAACTGCATTCTGATAATAATTCTAAGCCTATCCACTACCTCTAGGTTCATACGTGCAAGAATCACTGAGGAAATTGACCAGGCTATTAACAGACAATCCAAATGTGCAAAAATTGATACATTGAAAGAATTTGGTGGAGGTATTACTAATAAGCAGGATGTACCTAATACTATGAATGCATATATTTACTAAATCCAATGGTCACAGGGAAATACCATCTCAACTCTTAACTTTGGAAATAAGCACCTTTAATCTACAAGGGATCAGAGAAGCTATGGTTAAAATAAAAACATGAAAGAGCTTTTAGAAGTGCTAAATTATCTCACTAATTGTTAAAGCTTGCAACCCTTTTGTTTTAAAAGATTGCTAACTGCCATGTTTAACACTTCTCTCAAAACTAATCATGCTCCTGGCTCGTAGAAAAGTGTTTGCATCTCACCACTTTCTACAGTGCATATGCAATATACTCTACACGTGGACATCACCTGATGGAAACACAAGAAACAAAATATTTTTATACTTATAAAACAAAAGTGGAGAACGTTAGTGTTGAATGTCAAAACCTTCCCAGGTGCAGATTGTGACACAGACCATGAGCATCTCTTTATGAGCATAAGACTTAAGGTAGTAAAACAAAAAGCAGACCATCATCCCATTCGCTTTGATTTTGAATTAGCCAATGAGTACTGAGTAGAAGTCAGAAACAGATTTTCCAACCATCTGCAAGACATAGATGAAGAGAAACCTGATGCAATCGCAAACAGGGCCAGAGAGGTATTAATAACAGCTGCAGATACACATCTTAGGAGGAAAAAATGTAGAAGACAGTATTGGATATCTGACCAAACATTGGAAAAGATAGAAAAGAGAAGAAAATTGAAGGGTAAATCAGATTTGATAAGTAAACAAAATTACAAGCAACGTAATAAAGAAATAATATCACTTTGTAGAGCAGAAAAGACAAAATACATAATTACAAAATGCAATAACATACAAAAACACCAACTGAATAACAACTCACGAGCCATGTTTTAGGAAGTAAATAGCATACCCAGACAATTTCAGCCACAACAACATGTTATCAAGGATAAATTGGGAAGAGTTTTACAGAAAATGATGAGATTCGATCAAGGTGGAAAGAGTACTGCAAAGACATGTATAGATGCAATGATGGAGAAGAGGAAGAAGAAGAGGTACACAATGGGGATCTTGAGGAAGGTAGAGAACCATTAAGAGAAGAAGTTGAATGGGCTATAAAAACTTAAAGGATGGGAAAGCACCAGGCTGTGATGGATTGACCGCAGAGATAATAAAGTTGGGTGGAGAAGAAGGAATAGATATTTATCACCATCTTTGCAAGAAAATTTGGCATACAGGTAAATGGCCTCTGGATTGAAAGAGAGTGGTGTTCATCCCTCTGCCAAAAGAAGGAAGTTTGAAAGAATGCACAAACTATCGGACAATATCCTTGATAAGCCATGCAAGCAAAATACTGTTTAAAATCCTACAAAAGAGAATAGAACGGAAGGTAGAAAGAGGTAAGTGCCACACAGGCAGGGTTTAGGAGAAAATCTGGTACACGTGACCAAATCTTCAATTTGAAATTGATCATTCACAAATGCAGAGAATTTAACGTTGATCTATATGTATGTTTTATTGACTACTCCAAAGCGTTTGATTGTGTTTCACATAGCAAACTTTGGGAGACACTCAGAGACATGGGATTCCCAAACAATGAAGTAAAGCTAATAAAAGAGCTCTACAAAGGGCAAAAATCTGTGGTTCGAACAATCTGTGGAACAACAAAGTGGTTCTCAGTAAAAAGAGGAGTTAGAAAAGAGTGCATCCAATCACCATCTCTTTTCAATGTTTATACTGAGTCAATAATGAGGGCGGTAGAAGTCGAGGGCAGTAATGATCACTTTAATGAATTCAATATACATGGGCATAAAGTAAGTAATCTTCGACTTGCAGATGATACTGCTGTTATCACACACAAATGAAAGCTTACAAAATCTTGTTGAATCTGTGAAAACTCATAGTGATAATAATATCTTTATCTTTATCCATGATATTCTGTCCATGATAATAATAACTCATAGTGATATTAATATCTTTATAAATGACTTATTCATCATGAGCCTAAAATCCGAGATATGCAATTTTGCTGACGATAATACCATATTTGCATGTGGTAATACGATACAAGAAATTGTAATCAAATTGGAAAATGACCTAGGTCTTCTATTAGACTGGTTTGCAAAAAATGGAATGATAGCAAATCCTGAAAAATTCCAGATCATGTTCCTTGGTCTAAGTGATCAAAGGTGCCTACGCCTTAACATAGGAGGTAAAAAAATTACCTGCTACACACACAGTGAAACTCCTAGGGATACAGATTGATAAAAAGCTCAAGTTAAACAAACACATACACGAACTTTGTGTAAAAGTTAATCAGAAAGTCAGCGCCTTTGCTAGGTTGAATTCATATCTCTCTCCAGATCAAGCAAAAAAAAATATGTAGCACCATAATCCTATCGAATTTTAACTATTGCCCTCTGGTGTGGCTTTTTTGTAGTGATGCTGCAAACGTTGAAATAAACAGAACACACAAACGTTGTCTGCGGGTACTCTACCAGGACTATGATTCCTCTTTCCAACTATTATTAAGCAGAGATAACAGCCAAACTGTTCATGTAAAGAATCTCCAAAAACTAATGACTGAAATATACAAGTCAATGAAAAAATTGAACCCGTCATATCTAATGGGGAATTCCACGAGAGGAAAGAAATAACGTACGACCTAAGAACCAAAGACCTCTGTAAACTTCCAAAGATCAATAAACGTTATGGCTCAGAGTCACTTTCTTTCAGGGGAAGTCTTCTCTGGAACACACTCACTGATAAAATCAAACAAATTCCAACCCTTGCAGCATTCAAAAATCAAATAAAATCGTGGACTGGTGATAAGTGCACCTGCAGAATATGCACATAATTATTTTCTATATATATTAATTTGTTAAGTATTTTAGTTTCAGTTTTAGTTGGAATCAATTAGTACGTATTACTATGTAAATCCAATTGTAAATAATGTTTTATGAAATTATGAAATTATTATGAGAGGAAACATCTTATGCTTAATGTCAAAAAGACTAAAGTCCTGAAAACTGATAAAGCAATAGGACCAGTAAACATTACAGTCAATAATGAAATTTTAGAGACACTGAACAAATATGAATATCTTGGCAGCACAGTAACTGACAACGGTGATAGAAAAATAGAAATTAGAAGGAGATTGGCAATTGCAACCAACAAACTAATGAGCATGAAATTGTTGTGGAAAGGAGAGTCTGGTCAAACAAAATTGAAAATATTAAGGGCTTACATTTTTACTGTTGCAACATATGGATGTGAGACGTGGACCATGACCAAAGCTGTTTCAAAGCTTATTGACTTCTTTGAAATGAGATGCTACAGGCGGATATTAAAGGTATCATGGACAGAATATCGGACAAATGAGTCGATTAGGAATGAAATGGAGGTCAAAGAAAATTGGCTTAGGATCAATGTACTTAGGTAAAAGTTAAAGTACTTTGGGCACCTTAAAAGGCATGATGGAATGAGACGGATTATCTTGGAAGGCAGGGTTAATGGGAACAGAAAACGAGGAAGGCCTAGGAGACAGTGGGAGAAGGACATAGAGGATGTGCTAAAAATGTCAATTATAGAGGTTGGAAGACTGGCTAACAACAGGGATGAGTTTCAGACAGCTGTCAGGGGCGCCACGTCCTCTTCATTATATTTCATATTATTTAATGCAGCTTTCTACGGTGATCATTATACTGTAAAAAATATGATCAAAATAAATTGGAAATAAGTTACAAGCCCTAAAACTTTCCTATTTTGGCATTTCAAGCTCAAAATCGAACAATGAGTTTTGACGGCATATTTAGGACTAAATACAGCTATTATATCATCCAGAAACCAGTTGTGCAAATTTCGAGGTAGACTGTACAGCATAACGTTTCGCTGAAACATTGGATACTGCCAGACTTACAGTGTACAGGAGGAGTATCTATTCATAAGCCTCTATATAAAAGTAGAGATATGAAAAGGCACTACCAGTTGAGGGTTAACATTATGTAAAGACATCCATAGGTAACAGCTGACTAGTAAAAATTTGCACATTGTACAATTGCTACTTTATCAAGAATCAAAGTTCATTTTTGCAACTTGCATTACAAGATTAAATCGAATGCAGATACACCATTAAAGTACTATCTTTAGAATCAGAAAATACCATTTGAAATCACTGGTAGAAGCTGCTGAGTGACAGGCAAGAGGATCAAGTGCTAAAATATCAACATGGGCACTTGGCAGCAGAGCAGAAAAGGGATCTACTTTGGTTGGGATAGCATCTCATAGAACTACAGAAAAGAAATGAAGGCAACATAAACATTTTACAAGAAATCTCTGAAATCAGCTCAACAATTATTATGTTTTTGACTGGGTCCCTTCTACAAATAAGAAGGCAAATACTTACCATCATCAAATATGTTGCTAACAGAGAAATGGCTTCATACTTAATTGTCGAAGGGACACACATTTAGGGGACAGATATGGCAAACCCCGTACATTAAATCTGGCATGATTCTGCCCCCATAGACTTTTTGAGCTGAAGGCAAAAAGCTTTGCAAAATATATCTGCAAGCTTGTCCAGTGTTGCTTAAGCAATACTTATTCTGAACAAGGACTGTGGGTAAGCCTATTTGACTAAACTGAGAATGCAAAATTCAGTTGCCAAGAAATGGACTTTTAGAACTAACTTATCTGTAAATCACTTACAATGTAGCAGTTTCCTAGTTCTTTTCCAGCCCTTGTGGCATCTCCTTATATCTGCATGCTTGAATCTTTTCCAATCAACTATCTACCTCATTCTAGGTTTTGCTTGTGGAATCTATTTATGACATTTTTAGCTGAGTGAACACAATGTGTTATTTGTAATTCATTTAACTAGGTTGCTTTATCTTGGATTTGTGCTGTTGCAATTGTTCTGTCATTTTGTAGGTAAAATTCCTTTTACAAGCTAACTTGATTACAAAATGCTTCAATTAAGTGCTAGGTACCACTTACCTGTGTTAAATTCTGCCTTCATTTACATTACCTCAAGCTGAATGGTTCATTTGTGGCAGATGTTAGTGTTTGGTAGACGTATGGTTTTGGAGAAAAATTACAATGCTAGAAAAATTATCAGAACCTGGCAATGTATATTCTGGACCTAGTTTGGCTGTACGTGTTTTAGAACGTTTCAGAGACGACTTTTGACGTGTTAATATAAGTTTAAAATTCTAATGAGTTACTCTAAATTAATCCGGCCAAATGCGATGATAATTGGCGTTGAACAAGTAAAGCTAAATTCCTAATGAATTTTGAAGAATCTATCTTTTACTTGAAGAAAGAAGTCCGAAAAACACCATTGATGGACATTATTGCATATCGAACTTCATTCAGATATCATTAGACACTATGAGTTTTTGCAGCTATGCTAAAGGAAAAGGTATCATTCCAACTGAAGCTAAAGTACAATACTATCTACATCCTTGCATCCCTAATTTTGGCTCTAGCATTAAAATGTGGGCCTCAATAGCAATTACTCCAAGAAAAAACCGCATAGTCTAAGTAATTGGTTGCATTCTACGACTGCATTCCAATAATACATCCTCTAAAACTATATTAGTTAACTCCTTTCTAACACTTAATGGAAAACAAAGGTGCTTTTCAATTTCTAAATAACATGCTGGTACATTCAAATCAATTTCTCTTCATAGGAAAGTAACAGTCATCTTACCGAGATGATACTTTTGATGACTTAATCAATGATATTGTAATACTTAGAGATATGTTTACGACAATAGACACTTCACAGGAAGCAAGATGCCACAAGTAAGAAAACTCTTTTACCTTTGAGAGAAAGATTGATTATGAAGATAAATAGCAGTCGTTTTGTGTCCAAGAAGTTCTTGGTATATGGCTTTTTAGCCAATGACTCTTAACTATGCATTTGCGCCTAAGAAGATTTTTCTCTTTGTGCAATTTGACATATCATGAGCTACATTAATCTATAGACTCTGCACTTTACTATTCCTAAGCATTTTATCTGCTTCTCAAATCCAATTTCTTCACTTCTATTATAATACTGATTATTGACCATATCATCTGATAGTGACTTTGTTTACTTGCAAGTACACCTAGCTGTTGATTTACCATACTGTCATCATGATAATCTTTAAGTTGACACAAAGATCTTTCATAATTACTAAATAATTAACTCAAACTTGCTCCCATTTGTGCAATGCCATACTAACAGAAAGTGAGTTGGTCTCAGAACTCTTTCCATGCTCGTTGATGTAGGCCTACGCATCAAACTGTCATTGATCTTAAGTATGACATTATAATAATGACAAATATTCAAGCATATGTGAATCTAAACAAACATCCATTCATGTACGCCCATCATCACCAAGAGTACAAAAATGCAATCATCGTGCATGTGATGGTCCAAGTTTTTAACTTTAGTCGAAACAGATATTTAAAATGTTCAATGCATATGCACTTTAAGAAAGGAGAGCAGGCTGAAAAATCAAGTTACTGTCTAATCTCAATCATCTCTGTATTTTCAACATTATTTGAGAAGGTTGTGTTTAACGAAATATACCAGTATCTAAGTGAGAATGATGTAATATTCCCTGGTCAATCAGGATTTTGCAAAGACCATTCTACATTGACATGTCTACTTAAAATTACTGAAATTGGCATAATGGATTAGACGATGGCCAAATGATATGTACAATGTTTATTTTTCTCAATAAGGCATTTGATACTGTTGGTGTGATCTGCTCTGCAAACGATTCGAGTATTATGATGTTCAGCAGATGACTTTATCTTGGTTTCTGTCTAATCTCTATAATTGGAGGGAGTACTGCAGAGTTGGATTTGATTCATTTTCTAGAGAAGTAGAAGTAGGTGTGCTTCAATGATCATGACTTGAATCACTTAGCTTCTTGATTTGCATCCAAGATATCCCAAGTGCTGCATAGTGCAAGACTGTTTTTATGCTGATGATACTAGCTTTTGCTTACAGTCAACAAGATATTTCTCAAATTAGCAAGGCTATGAACAGAGATCTTGAAGACTTTGATTTCTGACTACAAGGAAACTAAGCTATCTTACCCTTCATATTGTGAAAACACAACCAATGTTAATTGCAAACAAGCCACCGCACGAAGCACTCAGTAATGCTACAGAGAATTGGAAGCTTGAAATCCTTGGTAGTGAGCTTGATATTGTCACACAAACAAGGGATCTAGGCGTTCAAGTTGATAAAAGTTTTGATTATATTAAAGCACCATTTTCTAAACTTTCTAGATTCCTTGAGTTTCCATATGAAAGAAGGGATTCTTTTGCAAAATGAAGTCTAGTCATTGCCTCTATGATAACGTTTTACACAAGACTGGTGGAGTCCCATTTCTGCTATTGCTATTCAGTATGGGGCTACTGTAGTACAACTACCATACATCAGCTCCAAATACTTATGGGAGAGCTGCTAGAATTTGAATGGAAAGTATCTTTAATGCCCCCTAGTGGAACACTGACCAACCACTTCAAATGGATGACTATTCACATGCATATAGATGAAAAATCCAAATGAACAGTCTACAAGCCTTTCAATGGGCTTGCTTGCAACACAGTACTTGCATAAGATTTTCAAAATGAACTCTTTTTAAATAGTCTGTTAATACTGCAGAACTTTACCACAGCACAAAACAGCGCCAATTACATTATTTTGACATACTTAAAGAATTTTCTCGTCCAACACTCATCAGAGTATGAACATGTCGGATAATGACCAAAAGGTTAACAAAAATATATATCCAGATGCAGTTAATATGTTAAGATGCGTCTAATTGGCCCCAAGTGTGACCAATTAGGACCTATTAACATTGTTTACTCGAAGAATCCCAATGAGAAAAAAAACCTTTTTTGTCTACATAAGACTGGGTTTTGATTCTTGATGTAAACAGATTCCAAAACATTTAAATGGAAAGAAGATTTTGCTTGCCCAATGATCCGAAATTTGCCTTTATATGTTTTGGTGCATTCTGGATTTGCAATAAAGTGTTGTCCTATGGCCAACTCACAATTAATTTTAGCATTGTTCTTAGGACTACAAATAATAGCAAATCCAGAATGCGGAAAATATATACAGACGACAATTTTCGGATCATTGGGCAAGCACGATCGTCTTTCCATTTAGGTGTTTTGGAATCTGCTTATATCAAGACTCAAAACACAGTCTTGTGTAGACAGAAAGAGTTTCGTTTCTCATTGGGATTCTTCAAGTACATAATGTTAATAGGTTCTAATTGGTCACACTTGAGGCCAATTAGACGCATCTTAACACATAAACTGCATCTGGAAATATATTTTGGTCAACCTTTTGGTCATTATTCGACGTTTTCATACTCTGATGAGTGTCAGAGGAAAAAAGCTTTTAAGGATGTCAAATAATGTATTTGCCGCTTTTTTGTGCTGTGGTAAACACTTTTTGCACTCCTTATACACTTCAAAATGCAACAACTGATTTGAAAACTCAAAAAAAACATCAAACAATGGCAAAACTTGTTGTCATATATGACGGTGCAAAACTCATGAATAGACTAAACACTGAGACAAAAAATTCACCTTCTTGTGTTTTGAAGGCAATATATAATGCTCTGGGGATCTCACTAGAGGTTGGCTATTAGCTTCCCCTATCATATCTGCTCTACCTTTCCAAGATTTTTCTGGGTAGGATTAGTTCTAGATCACTGGGGGAATTCTCTGTTCATCCATTATATGTTCATATTGAAGAAAATATAATTTTAAATAGTTAACTTATTGTGTCTATATTTTCCAGCCATCTGACTGTTCATTTTGAACAGGCAGATGCTACTGTAATGACGTAAACAATACAGCCATTGACGCATGATGAGGGGTCACCCTGAACCTTCATGTCTGTGTACCCAGTAGTGCCCATGGTGGTGGTTAGGTTATGTTTAATACCTGGTCTTTCAAGAGCATCTTGTGAGTTATGTTCTGGCAGAACTCATGTTAGACCAGGTGCTGTTTAGTCTGATAGGGATAGTTTTTAGTCCAAGGTGTGTCCCATAGGCACTACGTCTTCTCCTTGGGTGTGTGGTCATGTTGGTCAGGTATGACTTTCTCTTCATTCTCATGACTTAGCCCTGCATTAGTCAGCAATGATGCAGTACAAGTTCTTGGCAGATGATCCTATATAAAATAAGCCAACGGCAGTTCTTGAGCTAGTGGTGGGCATTTTGGCAATCCTAGATACGGTTATCATACTGCTGTGAAGAAGGGAATGGTAAGCCACTTCACTACGTTTCTTCCAAGAATAATCATGGAAAATCGCAACTTGATGTCAGAACATAAATGCGGGAAGGGGCCTTTCTACTCAATGAGGATGGCTCTTCACCCGGTAGGGTGTCCCATGAGGAACAAGTGGGCCTTAATCGTCAGCAAGCTACTGTTCGCAATAGAAGCACCATCAGGGTGGGAACTTATAAATGTGCGGACTCTATTTCAGAGAGGAATATCAGAGTGAGAATGTAAAACAAGAGATGATCCGACTTAACCTCAACATACTTGATATAGCTGAATCGAGATAGCCAAACAGTGGTGACTTTATGACAGACAACTTCAAGATGATATATGCAGGTGGTGATAAACATGAAAACGGTATGGGATTACTGTTGGATAACAACATGGCAAAATTCATGCTTGGGTACTGGAATATAAATGAAAGAGTCTTCCTCAACAAGCTACAAGGTCATCCCTTCAATATCTTTATCATTTTAGTGTATAAACCCAAAGCAGAGAGCACAGAAGAAGACATTGATATCTTCTATGAAACACTGGAGAAAGCTAAGGCTCAGTGCAAATCAGATGAAATAAATATCATCATGGGAGATCTGAATGCAAAGGTGCGGCATGGGCAAGACAGTAAGCAAGCTTGGTGTTGAAGAAATATGCGTGGTGATAGATGGGTAAAGTGATGCGAGGCAAACAACATGGTCATCATGAACACATGGTTTAAGAAGCATCCCCAAAGAATATATACATGGAAGAGCACTGGAGATCGGTCAAGGAACCAGATTGACTACATATCCATTAATCACAGGTTCACAAGAGCAGTGACTAATCCAAAGACAAATCCAGGTGCCGACTGTGAGAGTGATCATGTTCCAGTAATATGTACTCTCCAATGTCAACTGGCAAAGTTGAATAAAGTATGAACTACAAAGAAACTGGATTTTGAACAGTTAAAGACACCAGAGATTCAACTGGCATATTCTATCAAAGTAGGGAACAAGTTTGAGCAACTTATTGAAAAAGGTGACGAGGTTTCCTGGGAGTCTATGAAAAGCTTCTTGGTGGAGACGGCAGAAGAGTGTGTACCAAAGAAAGAGAAAAGAAGTAAAAATAAATAGATGTCACAAGAAATTCAATCAATGATGCTTGACAGGCGGATGATCAAGAACCATGATTCCCAAGAATACAGAGATGCAGATAAAATTATCAAGAAGAAATTTAGAGAAGCCAAAGAAACCTGGCTTCACAGAGAATGTAAAGAAATAGAGGGTCAGTTTGGTGTGAACAACAAAGTATACCAGAAGATTAATGAAATCTCAGGAAGTAAGTTTGGCTGCTCAGACTCTGGTTGTATAAAAGCAAAGGATGGTACTGTGCTGTTAGAGAACAATGACATCAAGAATAGATGGATAGAGTATATTGGGGAGTTATTTCATGATACACAAGGAGCCTTACCTCATTTTCCTGACTCTACAGAGGGACCAAATGTCCTGAAGTCAGAGGTGCAAACAGCCATCAACATGATGAGAAGAAATAGAGCCGCTGGGCCTGACGGAATAGTCGTTGAAATGCTAGAGGCCTTGGAGGAATATGGTGTTGAAAAGTTGACAGACATCATAAACAGGATATATCATGGTGGTGACTTTCCAGAAGATCTACACAAATCAATCTTTATTGCACTTCCGAAGAAGTTGGATGCTGCGGAATGTGAACAGCATCGCAAAATTAGCCTCATGAGTCATATCACAAAACTCATCTTAAAGATCCTACTTCTCCCGGCTATGAGCAGTATAAAACCTGCAATTGGAGTTGAACAGTTTGGCTTTGTAGGAGATGTTGGCTTTAGGAATGCCATCTTTTTATTGAGAATGGTTACTGAGAGAGCAGTAGAGATGAAAAAAGATGTCTTCATGTGTTTCATTGATTACTCGAAGGGCTTTGATAAAGTGAGACATGATGAGCTTTTTAAAGATATAAGAAAACTTGGACTACATGGAAAGGACTTCCAGAGTTTTTATTGGAAGCAGACAGCATGTATAAGGATAGATGGAGAGTGTACTGATTATACGAGCATCAAGAGAGGAGTAAGACAGGGATGCGTGATGTCACCAGATCTCTTTAACTACTACAGTTAATTGATCCTTAGAGAACTGGGAAATGAAAGAAGACATAGACTATGTGGCCATAACATAAAAAATATCAGGTATGTAGATGATACCGTCTTGCTAGCCGAGTTAGAAGAAGATTTACAGAGACTCTTAGATGTGGTGGTGATTGAAAGTGAGAGGAAAGGTTTGAGTTTAGATTTTTAGAAGACAGATTGTTTGGTGTTTTCAAAGACAGAAAGTCCAAGATGTTTTCTGAAGGTGAATGAGCAAGTAATTAAGCAGGCATCCTCCTTCAACCACCTTTGAAGCATCACCACAGAGGATACACGGTGTGTGAATGAGGTCAAACAAAGAATTGCTGTGGCTAAGTCCACATTGTATACCACACATTGTATACCACACATTGTATACCACTCATAGCTCTAGTGTTGTATACTACACGGGGCTTTACAACATAGCAACAAGATGTGATGGCTTTATTAATTGGATTTTCAAACGTTAATGAAACATTGCCAATTCAGGACAATGTTAGGTATATCGGCCACTTCTCTGGACCACCTGGTTGTTCCGGAGGCAGTTTTGGCTAGTTTTTGGTTGATACAGGAAAATATAAACTTTGCTGGATATTCGTTTCCAATGAGCAATTTCTTTTTATTGTTTCGAGCTCTGAACCCAATTCAGCTTTAGAGCAGACCATAAGTGCCCTGTGAACTAAAGTTTTAATAAGGATAATCCTTCCTGTCTTTTGGCTAAAGGAATTTCAATGAATGTATTGCCCAGTAAACGTTGGCTTCCTGTAAATGCTAGAAAGAAACCCAGTGCCCTCTTTCTCTACAAAGCATCTAGAACATGCAAGGAGTTCTTTTGCTTTTTCTCTACTGTGAATTTCAGAGCTGGATGCAGCAAGTTCAATTTTTATCGAAAATGGTCACAATCCAGCTTGGAACCAAAGATGACAAAACTATCGTCCAAATACCGAATATAGACACCTGGTTTTAACGCGTTGTCAAAAAGTCTACTTTCATGAAAGCCAACAACAAAGACCCAAGGGGCTACCCATTGCCACACCATCTAATCAAGGTGACCTCGATACAAAGCATCAGCACAAACCTCTATGGTTTCATCTAATGGGACGTTTTTCAATAGACTGCTGATGTCAAAAGAGCTTAGAAATGTTTTAGCATGTTCAAGATAACAGCTTTGGATAAAGTTAGCAAATGCAAAGGAATATTTTACGCAATAGGAGGAGTATAATTTTAGAACTGGTGCCAAAATCTCTGCTAATCAGTTAGTAAGTTCATGTTAGAAAAAGCCAATAATCGACAAAATGAGCCTAAATTGGATGTTTTCTCTATGTGTTTTGGGCAAGACATGCATTCATGGTCACTGTGAGTCTTTGGGTCGAATGCTATCATGAACATCATGAGCCAGGATGTTCTGGTTTACTAATTATAAGAAACATTTTTGCAACTTCTGATCATTACACTTTGTCGTGCAAGTTTGTGGATCATTGGATAAGCAAGATCATCTTTTCATTTAAGTGTTTTGGAATCTGATTACATTAAGACTCAAAACCCAGTCTTGTGTAGACAAACAAGGTTTGTTTTCTCATTGGGACTCTTTACGTAAAAAATGGTTAATAGGTCCCTAATTGGCCACTCTGGGGGCCACTGGGGGCCACTCATGTAACAGCATCTGGCTATACATTTCAGTTAGCCTTTTCTCCACTATACGATGTTTCATACTTTGATGAGTGTCGGATGAATAAAGCTTTTACGTATGTCTAAACATGTTGCAGCTTTTTCGTAAATTGAAGAATGAAAGCATCTATAAAGTATAAAATACGAAATTTACTCGCCAATGCAAAGCTTTGATATTCTCTTCACATTGTAAGTATAAACAATAGTCACCCCTTTGCCAAGCTTCTAGATTACAATTGCTGTTTTGGCAGCCTATCCCTGCACAAGTACGCCATCTTTTTCACACATTGCATAGATCAAACTTCATTTGTCAAGAACTATCCATCAGTTGAGAACTTAGAACCATTTGATCAAGAGCGTTCGCATGCAGCTATCTGGTTTGTTTTCTTCCCAAAATATGAGTGCATGGGCGAATTAGCACATATTGCACAATTCTGCTCTCGTGTATTACAGACTTTCCAGGCAATCTTTAGAGTTAGTAAGAAGATCAGATGAAGAGAATTTCTGGAAACCATTGAAAATACTATATAGCCAGGAATTTCTACCTAAAGAACTGAATCTAGAATTGATTTGAAAATGTATATAATAAATTGAGGCATTGAACTGTGGCAGCAAGTAATGCAGCCATCATTGAAATACAATTCACATCAAGTTGCCACATGAAGAAGAGACTTGACTTAGACATAGGAAGCAATACGATTTAGGAAGCAATCTCTATCGGCAAACGTTTCTCTAAATAAGGAGGATATTATTGATATACTTAACTGTACAACTAAATATATTTCTGGATTAAGTTCCTTGAGCAGAAAACCAAAGAAAATTAAGCTCGGAAGAGCTAGAGATGTTAATATAGAGAAGCAGCAGATAAAAGGTGCTCTTTCAACATTCCCTCCTTTTCAACCGATTTTATTTCAGCGCCAATGATGGAATTCCTCTGAGGAGTTTTTATGCTTGCATTTGGTGATGATTTCAATGGAATAACCCTGCATACTTGAAAATATCCAGGTAAGAGTGCATTTAAATCGCATACTACAAAATCTTTTCCAATCCTGTAAAAGAGACCACATTATGTCAAGACCTTGATCTCCGTGCTCCAAGGAGGATCAATGGCAATTTCAACAATCTTTTTTCACTTGTTGTCCCATTTTTTGGAAACAATCAAATAAATAACAAGCAGTGCCCCTTCCCTAAAAGCTTTAAGAAAACATATGCATATGTTAGATTTTACATTTCTTTCTTCTTTAGTCCTTGCTAATAACTATTTTATATTGCCAACATATAATTCACTAATAAAGCCTTTTCTAAAACCTGAGACAAAAGCAAATGAT
Organism: Cassiopea xamachana; assembly: GCA_900291935.2. Taxonomy (NCBI): domain Eukaryota; kingdom Metazoa; phylum Cnidaria; class Scyphozoa; order Rhizostomeae; family Cassiopeidae; genus Cassiopea; species Cassiopea xamachana. The sequence goes on from OLMO02000324.1 coordinate 6,744,583, forward strand.
AATGTGAAAATCAAATGGCAATGAGAATAAAAAAGCGCTGGAAAAATGTGAATTTCTCCATTCTCTGTCTAAAAGACAATAAAAGCACCAGAGCTACTATACAATAGATACCAAAATGTACCAAAGCTTCTAAGGGCACAAAAGTTTCTCACTTGAACATCATCAACTGGAGAAGCAAAAAGTTTAAAGTGGGGGTGTGCAAAACTTTCGCCACATACTTGGGTAACCAGTATTTTCTGTTTATGAAACTCCCATGATTCCCCTTGATGCCCCCTGACGAATGCAGTTCTCCAGACAGCTGAACCAGATTTGTGGGTGAGGGGTAGATGTATAAGTCCAATCAAAACTTTGAAACTCTCAAGTGTACAGGTTTCTTCCAATTGATTAAAAACTAGGTGCCGTACTACTCCTTCAACAGTTTCTATGGGACATAAATGGGGCCTAGAGTTTTTGCAACAAGAACTATGTTTTGAAATAACGCTCTCTAAAATGTTACAAAATGCTCGTTTACAATAGCAAATGCACATTTTGCAAATCATCATTGATTTGATCCTTTAACATGACTTCATCAAATTTCGAGAATTTAGAATGGAAATGGAAATAGCTACATCATATTGTCCTCTTTGCTACCACATTCATTTATACCAATATTAGAGGCAATACAACCACACACAGGTTAACCAAAGAAAACGTAATCTACACTGACTATATTGGATACAGGCTAAATCATACAACTTTAGAGGAAAATTAATATTTGATCAATAGTGACCTCTTCTACAGATTATCTATGCAGTAGTCAAAGGAGTCCAAAATTGAACCCCAAGCATCCCATTCTCGGAATAAGTTGCAAACTAACTTCCTAAAATAGTTCATGCCAAGACAATATAAATGTTTAACATTCGCTTTCAAGCCAAAAAGTCAGGATTTCATTGTTCTAAATGTCTTTGGCATGATGCTTCTCCACGTTAGCTTATGTAGAATAAATTTTGAAATAATCAAATATTGAAGATTTTAGTGCTTGTGTGTAATACTTCTATTAAAAATTGGGGGCTTTTCCTCTGCCCCAGTGATTACGACCTGCAAATATACTGTAAACTTTAAACAATAATTCTTCCTCGGTTCCCAAGTAAACATTGCTTTTATGCAAGTAGTATATCAATCAGTTGCAAAATGAACTCAATTCAAGGTGTTTCTTGTCCATCTGTGGGCTACAGGAATAAACCAGAATTTAGTATTAAGACAAATTATAACTCCAAATGAGAAAACCACAAGTAAACACTAGACTGCATGAAATCAAATGTATTGAAGAACACAATGCAAATCTAGCAATGCAAAGCATGCAATAATATTAACAGCAATGGTCACACCAAACAGTTCAGTTTTTATCGAAGGAAAGAGCAAAGGCAGGAACAGGAGCAACAATGTCAGCTCTGTAGTTTTTATTATATTTGAAGTGCCACGTGAAGGCTGAAAAGCCTAGAACACCATCAGCAAAAAGCACGCTAAGGCAAAATAAGTGTACTTGTGCAGGGATAGGCTGCCAAAACAGCAATTGTAATCTAGAAGCTTGGCAAAGGGGTGACTATTGTCTATACTTACAATGTGAAGAGAATATCAAAGCTTTGCATTGGCGAGTAAATTTCGTATTTTATACTTTATAGATGCTTTCATTCTTCAATTTACGAAAAAGCTGCAACATGTTTAGACATACGTAAAAGCTTTATTCATCCGACACTCATCCAGTAGATGAACAATCATAATTATACTACTGCAGCAAGGACTATACTTCTTGAGATTTGACATCTCCTTGTTGATACATTTAACAATTTTTCAAACTTTTACTACAGATTGAGTGGGAATAGCTAAAAGTGACCAGCTGAGTTTGAACCGCAAAAGGTAAATTCTTTCTAAACAACTTTTGCTAGACGAGGATAGTACAGATAAGTAGAGCTGATATCAAAGCATGTAAAATAATAATCTGAATCGTATGGACCTTATAGCTGATAAAAGATAGTTTTTCTTACACATTCTCTTATGGTCAGATTAGTTAGAGTGATGTAAGGTGAGGTGCACCAATGACTTGAAGCTGGTGCTTTCTTCTTCCTCTATTACAGCATGAAGTCGTAGAAGACTTTCTCCAGGAAGCTTCTGCTCCTCTCCGGGTCGTCAACAAGTATCCTCAAAAGTTTTTAATTTTCTTTGACTTAGCTCTTCACATTCCAAAGCAATATGTCTGATGTAGTTGCTCCATAATATTGTCTTCACTTTTTCTTCCGTTCAGAATCAGTTTGCTGCTTCTTGTCCAATTTTAGATATTGCCAATTTAGCATAATCTAGCCGAGACTTCACGTTGTCAAATGATATGCTTATACTTGCTATGTTAAAGTACAAATTTGGAATTATGACAATTGGAGAGTCTTCAAAATTCCTCAAAATTCTCACCTCTGTATGGCCTAAGCTTGCCCAAAATATCGAAGTTTGAGGTGATGATGATTGTCTTCAGAACATCACCACTGAATTGAAAATTATGATGTTTAGAACTGTTGATGAAAAACTAAAGTCTGCATGCCATTAATCAGCTAAAAATTGGAAAAGCATCAGGTCCTGATAAGGTACTTATCAACATCATACAAGATCTTAAAGATCTCATTACAAAGCCCTTGATGATTCGGCGATGAATGTCATTTTCCCAGATGTCTAGAAACAGGCAAGACTAACTCCAATCCATAAATCGGGGCCAAAAATGATGCAAACAATTATAGGCCGATTTCTATCATTTATGTTTACTCAAGGATGCTGGAATGGCTAGTGCATGATAAGCTGCTTGATTTCCTCACATTCAATAAAAAATTTACCTGTATTCAATCAGCTTTTCAAAAACTATGCTCCACCGTAACCTCCCTAATCAGCGGCACTGACTAATGTTATTACAAAATGGATTCTCAGAAAGTTAATTTTACTATGTTTTTGAACCTCAAGATAGCCCACACTACAGTTGATCGTTCTGTCCTTACAAAAATGCTGTGCACATGTGGATTTTGGAGGATCTACAGGTGATTGGCTCGAGTTATCTTCCAAGGAGAGAACACAATAACAGATGGACACCGATCAAGCATAAAGAACACTACTTGTAGTATACCCAAAAGCTCTTGCTTTGGTCCTTTCCTATTCATCATTCACCTTAATGACTGTGAAAAGTGCCTAGAGTTTTCAAAAGCTAGTCTCTACGCCGATGACACACAAATCCCGATGACATCAGATAAAGTAGAAAAGCAAATACTTGACACGCAGCAGGGACTATCTACAATACTTGCCAAAAGTCCCTGGGACACTTTCAAAAAATTATGAAAAACTATAGCCTTCTCAGTATTTCAATCACTACGC
>OLMO02000324.1:6750204-6804907 GCA_900291935.2 Cassiopea xamachana
CATTGTTTTGGGGGAGGAGGGGGCCGAATGTGCCGTCCAGATTTAAAATTTGCAAAGTGTCCCAGGACTTTTGGCGGGTATTGTAGCTTCTCTGAGTGGATGAAGATAATACAATTAAGTCCTGACCTTGTTAAAACTAAATAAATGACAATAGGATACCCCAGTAGAATTAAGCAACTATTACTTTCGGATGTAATAGCACTGAAATCAAACGATAACCTAAATCCAAAGATCTCAGACTCATCACAGATGAAAGTCTCACATGTCATGAATAGTGTAAAGCTGTAAATTCTAAGAATTTTGGTGGCTTGTTAGTCTTAAAAAAGCTAAAAGATATCTTGTCGCTATCGCAATTATGTAGCGTATTCCAAGCAATTAGTTAAATTCATCTTTACTAAGCAACAGTTATTTGGGGGAGTCACTCAAAACCAAAATTAGATTCCCTCCAGCGTCTACATAACAGGACTCATTCAAAAATAGAAATTGCATGCACATAGGACAAATGGTCATCTAATTGACTAACTGTTGAAAATCATTTGTGCTTTGATCACTCGGTGGTTGCATATAGGATTTTGAACAAGTTGAGCACAGAGAGCCTTTGGGACAAGTACCAGAATAAATCCGCGTACTCAAACTATGAAACAAGGAGCTGTAAGGATCTCAACATACCAAGCCTCATAACTGAATATGCCAAAAAAAGGATCTTATCACTATGCCTTAAAAAACTTTAAACAATATCCCAGAAAATATTAGAGAAATTCAAACACTTACCTGGTTCAGAAAAGAGCTAAAAACGCACCTGACAAGCTAAGAATGCTACATATAAGTACACTACAACACGACCCTCTGGAAGAACACCCCAAAAATGTTTCATTTGTTATATGTATTATTATTCAAAACTTTACTTATCACTTAATTAACAAACAGAAGCATTATATCTGACTTATTGCTGAAGAGGTATCCATGTGTAAATGATGATAATGAAGATGATGATGATGCTTTACGCGAAACTAATTTATATGAACAACGTATACAGCTTTTTATAAGAAGCTGAATTACAAGAAGCCGGGTTATGGAAACCCATAAAACTTAAAAAACAAATGGATTCATGATAAGTCAGATGTTAATTACTTTTTTATAAAAATAGGATGTTGATACTTTTGCAATTTCATATTATCTGTATGTTGAAGGAATAAATCTGACCCTTAACCAATGGTGACTGAAGGTACACCCATAAGTTCGAGTATGGGCAGGTTTTCGTTGGTTTTCAGTAGAATTAAGCAATTTTTGGACATTTTCTAAAGTAGGCTTGTGGAAGGAGTGTGTAGTATCGTCTGGCAACACTGGCATTCAGTGAATGCAACTGAGAGCTAGCAAAAGTATGCATCTGTATCTTAAGGGGGAGTAACCATGATTCAAGTTGAACTACTACATTGTATGTTTCAAAAGGAGACACCATTTTTTCAATTCAGGAACATGATACAACTTACATATTATGTGTCACGTGGTGTTTTTTAATAATGAGATACATAAAACAGAAAAAATTTTTGAGAGATTACAAGGATATTTACAACGAACAGAAACAAATGGACATAATGATTTGATTTTGAGGGAACTAGTACAATTTTGTACAATAATATACAATAATTGCCCAAGCCTATGATGGGGAAGCAGCAATATAGGAAGCAGTAGATAGGACAAGAGGGGTGAAAAAGAAAATTCAAAACAAATGACAAAACTGTATCTATAGTCATTTCCACCCCTACCAGTTAACGTCAATGATACCGTAAGTGGCATTATCCATTCCTTTGATTAATTCTGTTTCACAAAACTGTCTTCCCTCATAAAATTCTTCTCCATTTTGACCAAAACAACAGCTGCTGAATTAGATTCCATTAGGGTGTTGTCAAACAGGAGGGATGGCCCAGTGGTTAGATCGTCTGCCTCACAACCGGAAGGTCGGGGCTCAAGCCCTCGCCCAGTCAAAGCAAAGATTTTTAAAATGGTACTCACTGCCTTCTCATCCGGTGTTCGTTGTATGAGAATAGAGTTGGGAATTTGCAAACGCAGATTTACCAGTAGACCAGCCCCCTTCTGTAGACTTCACTTCATTCTCAGAGATGTGGCCGAGGGCTAAGTAAAAGGGAGATAGGCGCTGCCCTATGCACCATTGGCGCGGAAGGTAATTGGACTTTTATTATGGGTCTTGTCGATCCATTAGTGCACCCGCTCAGCCCAAGCTCAACAAAGAAATCATCTTTGTTCTGGCATCCTATTTCTACAAAGCTTAATTGAAATGATTGAAAATGATGCTAAATTTCAAAGCCTCTACATTTCACAAAGTTGCCAGTTGCTTTCTTGCTTTGAATGTACTCATTCAGTACTTGAGCTTGAACACTAGTCAGCTTTGTAATATTCTGCCTTGCATTTTCAAAACATTACATATATACTATCCATTTCTAATTGCCTTAATAGGAAAACTGTCGAAATAACTATGGGTTTGATAATTGTGTTAATTAAAAGTACTTACGAATTAAATCTTACAATTATGTGCGTAGAAAATTAATTGATAGAGGCACACATAAGCTTCCCAACAAACTTCTTGCACCTATCAACTGCAAACTCGACACTCTACCTACAAAGGGAGACATTGAATATTCGTTGAAGGCCTTCCTTCAGGAAATTCCATATGTGGAGGAATAGGTGCAGCAGATCCATGGGGAAGTTAATGATTCGGCTCAATATACAAGACGTCTTGATCTTCGTATCTCTAGAGTACATTTATCTTCACTCAAAGCTATGAATGGGAAGCAGTGGGGTTCAGAATATTGTAAGCAGAATATGATATTGAGCTTCCCTCCTACGTGATTGAGCGGACACATCATGTAAAGTGTGGGATTGATAGTAAATTACAACTTTAAAGGTCCTTAATATATGCCAATGGAAAGGAGTATCTATTCTATCAGCGCTAATTTGACAAAAGAGTACTACAGGCTGTTGAAGGAATTAACGTTATTGTGGGATGCTATACTGACAAACATGCTTTCTCTTCTAACTGTGTCATCTGCTGTATTGGAGTAAAATTGAAGAGTGGATCACTGATCTTTCCCAAGACAGCCATAGATTTAACAGACATATTAAACCAATGAGCATAACCTTGTTTTCGTCCTAGGGATGAATAATTTGGTTACAGTGATCTTATTGAGGACAGTCATCCACAGTTTATATTAAGTTATATTTATGCTGCTTTTCAATTTGCTGAGGTGAGTTCCGAAAAAATACTATTAGGAGAAATAAATTTACTGTCATGATTCCGATATTTTAACACTGTTCAATTGAAAATATTTTGTATGGTATTGCAAACGAAATGAATTCCAAATTACGCATTTTTAGTACAAAATATGGCCATTATGCATATCAATTACGTCACTCGTCTCAAATTGTTCTTAATGCTTTGTGTTAAATTTCAGTTTATACATCTAAATCCTATTCCACTCTCCAATTCTACTCATTTCAATACTATTCAAAGAACATCAAATCCATAAGTAGCCCTATCAGCAATCTCACACTCTTGCTTCTTGTACTTCTACGTCACTTACCACTAGTATCTAAGGAGAGACAATGTAGGAAAACCATTTTGCTACTTTTGCTTATAGCAGTGGATGTTCATCTAAATCCTGGCACACTTTCTATTGTAAGACATATTTCCAGACTATGCAATAAGCGTGCTAACATAAAAAAGAGACCTATCTGCTGTGATCTTTGGGATCTATGGCTTTACATCAACTGTGTGAGAGCCAAAAAATTTGATGCATTGCTTGAAGACCCCAGTATGAGATGGATTTGTGATGAGTATGGCAGCTCAAACTTTTCTCGCCATTTCCTGTCATCTATATCTGATATTCCCTCCAATAACTACTATCGACTTTTTTCAGATCAGGTAGGATTACCTACTCCTCAATCTATTCCAATAGCAAGTGATACTTCTCTTACCTTAGAATATAGGTGTTTTTTAACCTCTGAATTAATCCTGACCGCCAGTGTAAACCACCTGCTTTCACAAGGCGTACAATTAAAACAGTTTACTGTAGATAACGAAATTGATATGTTGTAGGTGAAGCTTTACTTGATACTGTAATCCGAGATGCGGAATTACGTCTGGAAAACTTCATATATATATATCGTGAAGACCATGATTTACATTGAGGTGGGGTACTCACTGCAGTCAGAATAGTAAAAGATAAGTGAGACCAGATATAACAGTACATTGTGAATTAGTTTTTGCCAAACAAATTGCAAGTAACACGATGCCAATTATCATGGATCCTTTTCATCGCCTACCTGCATCAAACTCGGAAATAGAAGAAATTAAGATAAATAGTCTGTTGGTACTACAGAACTTTACCACAGCAAGAAAAAGTGGGAACATTCTTTTGAAATACTTAAAAGCTTTTTTTGTCCGACACTCATCAAAGTCTGAAAACGTCGGATAGTGACCTAAAGGTTAACCGAAATGTATATCCAGATGCAGTTAATGTGTTATGATGCGTCCAGTTTGCCCCAAGTGTAACCAATTAGGACCCATTAACATTCTTTACTTGAAGAATCCCAATTCGAAAACAAACTCCTTTTGTCTAACGATACATGGTAAAGAAATTGCCAGAAGCAGCTAGCGAAGTTGTGAAGAAGTGTCACAATAGCAAGGAAGAGTATCTAGCACTAGGAATGCAAGCAGAAGAAATTCGAATACCTTGTACATGGGTGGGTGGGAAACAGGAATTATACCAAAGGTGAGATGGAAAAGGTATGCTCTTCTGACCATCGACAAATGATTGAAGAACTCGAAAATAAATAAGACCACACAAGAAATGATAATTCAAGCTGTGGTTGATTCAACGATGATGAAAGAGCATAGCAATAGAAAGAAACAAGAGAGAAGCAAAATATGATGCACCAGAGATACCGTTATGTATGGATAAATGAGATAAAGTATCATAATTCAAAGCAATTAGAGGAAAAGCAAATGAGCATGCAGGTAGTGAGAAGTCTTGGAATTAGACAAATGCAAGCTAAGATGAAGGGAGAGTATTGCAAGGCATCAGCATTAGGATAGGGGAGGGAAGGAGCTCTCTCCTCGATTAATTTAATTATTGAGAGATTTCCTCCTTTAAGTAATTCCCTACATGCAATTTGTTTATTCAAATTTTTGCATTTATATTTGTACCAATTTCTTTCATTTTCCCCCTATTTTTGCTTTGCCATAAGTTGTATGTAGTAGAATTATAAATATAAAAACTAAACTGTACTGAACATTATTACTTTATTCATCTATATTTGTATACAGGGCATCAGTTACATTCAGTAAAGACATAATTGGTAAATGTAGCTTTTGATAGAAAATTTGGTTTCTGGATAAAACATATTTTGCAGTTAAGAGCTCAAACAATTGAGCATGGACAACTTTTTCAACTAATCTCGAGACACAAGAGAGAAGAGATATATATTTCAGATTGTTGCCCCAAATTGAATATTAATGTTACTTCTGCTGCTTTCCATTTTTCAGAATAATATTACCTCCAACATAACCCATTTCATATTATGGCAAGAGGCACACAGATTAGCTCTGATACTTCTGTTAGTACCTCTACGGGGGCTTCTGTCCAGTCCTGGTAGTTTTGCCCTTTCAGTGCTTACCCAATGCTTTAAACTTAAAGATGACAGATTTGTCTATGGCTGTTAGAAATTGGGTAGAGTCATCGGTGGACTTCACTTCAGTTTTTTCAGCTAAGAACCGGCCCACATTAACAAAATGTTTATTGAAAGCAGATGCTATTTTCTCTTTATCCGTTAATTGCTTTCCTTCATGCTCAATCAGTGACACTGCTGTATTCCTATCTGTTTTCCGTGAAATTTCATTTATGGTTTTCCACATAATCAACGAAATATTTTGATTTTCAACAATTTATTTGGCATAATAAGCGTTCACAATTTCTCGTATAAACATTGCAACATGTTGGCTTAGTACTGATCGTTCTAAAAAAAGGCATTGACACTGTAGATCACAATATTCTGTGCCAAAAATTGGAGCACAATGGTCTACTATGAAGAGAATTATAATGGTTCAAATCGTGTATTTCTAATCTCAAGCAGTACAGTAGAATAAATTGAGCTGATTTAAAACTAGTAAAAATTATTATAGAAGGGTCGTGTCGGCTTATGGGTCGTGTCTAGAGCCCTTTTTACTTTTTACTAATGACCAACCACAAGTTGTCTAAAACTCCATGATTACCATGCATGCTGATGACACGAGACTTTTCTATTAATCTGACGACATTTACCAGCTAAATGAAGAAATTTAGGATTTTACTTCATCTTTGAATGGCTGAAAGGCAATAAACTGTCCCTGTAGGTTGCTAAGACAAAGGCAATGGATACCTCAGCTAAGCAAAGGGAGAAATTGGTAGCTATAAATAACGAAGAATTGGAAAATTAAACGAACCTACCTGTAGGTGAAGTTTGATTGAAATTCTGTAAGTCATCGGCCGAGACTGGAGGAGCTGCGCGAGATAATGCGTCGCAGCGCATGTGAACCAGTCTTTAGAGAAGTAAATGTATCAATGACAAATTAATTAGAAAGGGTGGGGAAATTATAATGACGGGAGGGCGCGCAGCTCCTCCAGTCTCGGCCGATGACTTACAGAATTTCAATCAAACTTCACCTACAGGTAGGTTCGTCTAATTTTCCAATTCTATTACGTCATCGGCCTAGATCCCTGCGGAGCTGCACGAGGTTTTAGAGCTGGCATTGAAACATTTACATAGGAGCTCAGACCACATGCATCAATAAAAGGAAATTAAGAGCCGAATTCAAACAACAACTATCTGAACGAACTGTCATTGGCGACAACATAACCACGAAATGAACTATTAATATAAGTCAGGAAAACCAACTGCTAAAGTATTAAGTGTCAATGTCAATGATTGTTGATCCCAAATTGAATGTTTGCTCTTGCAGCAGGTCATAAAAACGGCGGAAAGTTTGTTCATTAGACCATCCCGCAGCCCTAAAAATTTGTGACAACTTAACGCTGTTGGATTGCGCCAAGAGTGAAGTAGACGCCGCACGAGTACTGTGTCCTTTATATTTAGCGGTGTCTATACCAGCTAATCCCAGAAGCTGATGAAGCCGCATGATGCGGACGCGGATGAGAAATCAGCAGTTGCAATGTATCGCCTCTAATCACTTTTGTTCGTGCTATATATTCCTTTAGGTGACTATATATGCATAATCTTGGATCTGCAACATATTGTTCATACCTAATAGGCTCTTGGTGAAATCCTGGGCGGGATTGTTTAAGCATAGTTACAATAGGAAAAATGTACGCAGAAGGTGTAATATCCATATTGTCAATTCTCAACGCTTTGATCGTTTGACGTCGCTGAGCACTTAATAAACAAAGTAGAAACGTTAAAGGCAATGTTAAATCTTTTAAGCTTAGCTGATCAATAGTCTGACAAGAACGTATGAAGTCAACTCCTTTATGCAAATTCGAAACAGCATTATATTTTGGCAAATTGATGGTTAAGTCTGGACGCAAATAAATCAACATCTGGGTAAAATTTTAATCTACATAATGCTTTATTTGGGACATCCTTATTTAAAATCCATTCAGCATCGTGCTTAGAGAACTGCCTAGATTCTCTATCTGCAATAACATTTGATTTTCCCGGAATATGACAAGCAGTCAACCACATGTTGTACTTAAAACAGAAGGACCAAATTTTTATAGCAATTGCATTGCATTCATTGCTATGATTTGTGTCCATGTGATTGATAACTGCAACAGCAGTGGTATTATCAATCATTAGTTTGATGTGTTTATTTTTTACATCAGATTTGAAACTTGTAAGAGCAAAATAGGCTGCCAGGAGTTCACGAACGTTAATGTGATACAAAAGTTCCGAAGTGAACCACTTTCCGTTTGTGGTAACATTGCTTAATACTGCCCCCCCCCAACCAAGGGGTGAAGCATCAGAGTAGATTGTGACTTCAGGGGGCGATAGTTTAATAAAACCATAGCTTTTGTCTATATTGTTTAGCCACCACTTTAATTCTGCACAGGCAGGGGCAGTTACAGCCATGGTTGCATCAAAATTACCATTAGCTGACTTCAGTGCATTAATTTTTTCATTTTCTAATTTTCTGTAATATATTCCCCCAAAAGGGACCGCAGGGAGCGACGAGACCATGTATCCTACTGCGTTTGCAACATCTCTTATGCGCACGTTGCTAGGATGAGACAAATCAAAGATAGGCAATCTTTAAGTTTTTGTTTACGAATTTTTGGTAGTGTGATTCTCATTGATGTAGAATCTAGAATGAAGCCTAAATATTGTATTCGTTGCTTTGGTATAAATTCGGATTTCTCCGGATGTATAACAAATCCAAGGCTGTCAAATTCTTGGAATGTGGAGAGCACGGTATTAATGCAGCCATTGTACGTGCCGCTTTGAATATATATATATCATCGATATAACTTGATATTATGTGCCCGCGAGACCTAAGTAGTGAAATAGGGGGCTTCAATAACTTGGTGAATTGCCGCGGGCAAGATGCAAGACCAATTGGATAAACCGTATACGCATAAAGATTTCCTTGAAACTTAAATTTTAGGTATCTCTGAAAACCAGGATGGACTTTCACGCTGTAATATGCGTATTTCAAATCGACAGAAGCCATCCAACAATTAGGGGTACTCATGTGTAATATATGTTGGATAGTTTCCCTCTTGAAATGGTGATGGGCAACAAATGAGTTTAATTTATTCAGATTCAAAATAATTCGCACTTTATCGTCCTTCTTTGGCACACAGAATATTGGAGAAACGAATTCAAATTTCTCATGTTCTACTGGTGTAATAACGCCCTTTGATAGAAGGTCCTTTAATTCACTTTCAATTACTAAAAGTAGATCCCCTGAAATACTATTCGGTGGGTAATTCTGTTGACATGGAGGATGACTTATAAATTCAATTGTGTCACCCGATACAAAATTAAGAATGTAGGGGTCTGATCTAGGGGGACCCGTATTTTTTGCAGTTGCTACAGCATTTTCGACCTCAGTTAAAAACTGATTCTATGAAGCTGTGTCAATTTTTGTAGCATTGGCTTCCTCCTCAATGTCCTGTTCACCAAAAAGACTAACAACATCGTCAGCTGAAGGACGAGTCTCAGTAATATGCCCGGCTATTGCAGGGGCTGGTGAGTTTGCAACACTTTGAGAAGCAGAAGGGGCATTATGACTAACGGCTGGAGGAGAATCCTGATATATTCTCGGCATATTGCCATCTTCAGCGACAGAAGATGATCGTTTTTTCTTAGAAGGAGGCTCATTAAAATCCCTGATGTCGGAGTCAGAGTCTGCTGTACATGGCGCACGCCCATGCTTTCCTTGTCCTCTGACTACTTGAACAAGTAATTGATTTGAATGCATAATTGATTCCTTCATTCGATTTAGAATAGAAAATATTTCTGCTGATTGACTACGTTCCGCTACATCACAAGTAGGAGGCGATGAAACCTCCAAAGACCTTTCTCGATTGGAAACCATTGTAGAATTTTCGACATTTTCAGCAGACATGGTTTTTCAAGAAAAACAGTTGTTATGAAGTAACTAGTTAAAAAACAAAACACTACTTAGCTGTTAAAATGATGGCAAAACCAAAGAGAGCAGCTACTGAAACCAATAGGCGAAGCCAAACACGCAGTGTCTTTTCACGACCGGTTAGCACAAGCACCAACACACAACTGGTTCACATGTGCCGCGATGCACTATCTCGTGCAGCTCCGCAGGGATCTAGGCCGATGACGTAATAGAATTGTCTTTGAATACTCAGGAAGAGCCAATATATAATGTCCTAACTGCCTAATATCTGAGTATTCAAGTGGATAGTAATCTTAATTTGAAAGGACACATCAGAGCTGTATCAGTAGAGCAATAGACTTCTTAAAACATACCAAAAGCTTTCTAACTCAGGATACTCTAACGATGCTATATACATGGCAATGTTGAGTCACATTTTAGATACTGTTACTCTGTATGGGGAAAATTTGGTGTGAGGAAACAGCAGCACATGCAAAAACTTCAAAATGGAGTGGCAAGGATACTGACAGACAGTACTTATGATGATGAAGCTAGACCACTTCCACTTCCACACTTTCAAATTATGTCAGGTTCAACATCATTCAAAAGCTGGTTGATAATGAAGCTAACACTGTGGCTTTCAAAGCTCTTAATAGTCTAACACCATAGTATTTGTCTGATCTATTTGTACGAAATTGTGGCAGTCATAAACAGCTTCTACAAAATACCAGTACAGATTTATTACTGCCCAAGAAAACAACAAACAATGCTAGAAGATGATTTTCACATAGAGCTGCAAAATCGTAGACTGTCCTACATCTTCAAATTAAGCAGGCTTGTTCCCCAAAGGCTTTTCAAGTGAAACTGAATTAGGGCTTCTATACACTAACTCCCATCTTCTATTCATTGTAAAAACTACTTTTTATAAAAGTGCATGCTCAATTTTGAAATTGTTTGGCTTATTTTTATTTAATATATTGTTATCTATCTAGTATTTTCTTATAGATCATATTGTATATTAACTGAAGGGTAACTTGCAATCCTGCTTCAGCTGAAGGGCCACCCTCCCAAAACTACATGAAAATTAAAGGATCAGATATTAAAAAGGATGGAAAGTAATGATGCAGGATAGATTAGCCTTGCGGGTGAAAGATATTCTAGTTAAAACACTCTTTTTCTAGATTCACAATTCAGAGTGTTTGTCTTCTTCTAGTCAGAGTCTTCTTCTAGTCTCATAATTTAGAGCGATACAAGATAAGTAATACTGATGACTTGGAGCTGGCACTGGAGTTCTATTTTTCACAATTGCTTGCTTTGGGAACAAGTTTGTTGCTTCTTATCTACTTAGAAAAATTGTCGATATAATTTCGTCTATCAGAGGTTCTAGATTGTCAATTGACCTGCTCATGCTTGGCTTTTCCGAGTACCTAATTGGAATCACAAAAATTATGCAGTTTGCAAAATTGTTCATATATAGAGCAAAAAGTAACAATCCCAAACATGAAGCCTGGTGGATACTACTTGTAACATCTTCTAGCAGATTCCACATTGCTACTTAAACAATGCCCCCTTCAGTTAGCTATAATGTGAAGCACATGTGTGCTACGCTGTTTATTCCAAGTGGCCTGACAATGCAAAACTTTCCTAAGGACTAGGAATATCCTTAAATTCACAATTCCTTTATTCACATTTGCAAGCCATGAATCTAAAACAGTTACTATGGATGTTAATGTGCTATAAAAGTTTTGAAATGAGAGATGATCTGATGAGATTTGAAAAATATGGTATATGCACACTTTTTCAAAAAGTTCTAGATAGGGTCAATAGTATTTACATTGGGTGAAAGCTATCTGTGTAACTGTTACCAGCTGGCATTATTGTAGCCAACTTCCAAATATGAAGAAGGGACCATCTCGTCATGAATTGTAGAACTTTGTAACAGTTTTATCAATAAATTTTACTACATCTTTTAGAACTACTAAAGGATGTTTACTTGAACCTGAAGATGCAGAGCCTTTAAGGCTGTTAATACATCTACAACAACACTGACGTTTATCTGGTTTGACTCTGCATACATGCCCTACTACTCTTTTGCTCTTCTATGGATGAAAATAAACTGAAATAGGTAAAGACTACTTCAACTCACCACTAACTTCATCAATGCTGCGTTCTAAAATGGAAGAAACTCAGTAATCACTCATAATAAATGGCAGAAAAATTGAATGCTCACATGCTTAACAAAGTATAATGGAGAGCTCTAGCATGATGAAGGCAACCTAAATCACAGATCTTTTTTTATTAATCTGCTGTCATCGCAAACTGTTTTAACAGTTCTAATACTAAAAGTTAATAGTTGAATTGAAAATGAGCCTAAAGATGTATCACAACGTGTTCATAAACAATTTATGGTGGGAACCCCTAACGCTAAGTAGTTGGTGTGTAGTTGTCTTAGCAGCTGAATAAGGTAGCACTTAAGTTCTGATGTATACAAAGGTTCTTCGCAAGATGTATCATCTCTGCATTTGAGCTAACCAAACCTGTGATGCAAGAGACAGACTTGGCTCATGGAAAACCAACAGCGTTAGATTTAGCACCCAGTGATTATCGACAATGAAGCTCGCATTCAACAGCAATGCAGCTTTCCCGTCGATGACATGCCAGTTCAAAGTTCTTTTTACCGGACGCTATAGCGTTGAGCATGGAATAACCGCAAATAAATGGAAAACCATTCAAAACCACACAGTTTTGACATCGCAAAACCGTACACGAAAAGTAGAAAGAAACCATAACACTAAAATTAGACAGAAATCATTAAAATTGAACAGACTTCCTTAAATTCTAGGTAAATATGTCTGGTTACTTTTTCATAGATAAGTATAGCATTGTGTAAATCAATACAATGAGTAAATGTCCTTCCACAATCTATTTATTTTAGATTAGGGTTTTGTTGAAGAAGAAAGCTGGAAATTGGTAATGAAATTGTTCAAAAACATTTCATTGAGTATGTCTTCTTTTTTGAACAGGTGATCTATTTTTCTTTGATAAACTTTTTTTCTGTGGCTTTGCAGTTAAAAATACTAATTAACTCCACAATTGCCAGAGTTGTACCATGACTTTCTGAAACATGCTATCTGGGCAGGTTTGTCCTCCTTTGATTCCCAACTCACATTATTCTTCAACAGTTACCATTTTTAGTTCAAAATTTTGGCACAAGTATAGAACCTATTAACATTGACATATATTTTGGCTTTAGAAGTATCCTACTTGTAATGACACTATATTTGCAGCACTAGTAAGTAGTCTTTAGCAAAGTGTAATAATTTTTACTCGGGCATCTTCTCGGATTGTCACCAGGAAATAATTAGGTCTTTGCAGAACTAGGAACAATGTGTCTTTTAGAAAGTTACACCCCACATCCCCCACTTTCCATAATTGCACATTTTAGGATACTGCTGTCACTCTGTATTGTGTTGTTAGTAGCATCTGCATTTGAGCAACGAACTAATTTACAAGAATGTATACAAGGAGCTATAGACTGGAGAATAGGGAGACACATGCACGCACGCACACATGCACGCACACACACATGCACGCACACACACATGCACACATGCACACATGCACACAGGCACGCATGCACACATGCAGGTATGCACACATAAGTGCGCATACACACTCGCGCGCGAGCACACACACACACATACTTGAGTTCAATGTCAGGGACATAAATCATCTTGCTGAAATAAGTTCGTGAACATTTTACAAATTAAAGACTGGCTTTGACAGATCAATCAATTTTTCTGTGTTAATTTTCTTTTGTCATGTACACTTAGTGTAGACCGCTCTCATAAAATATCCTGGTTTACATTGGTGACAACTGGAGTGGGATAATTTCTTGAATACTGCAAACTTTCAGCCCACTGCTCGACTACGAAGTTAGGAAGAACAGACTAAAATCTTGTAGATAGTGGATGTGAGTATCTATTTGAACTATGTATGTATTTTACAACTATTCTGTAAATATTTTGGCTATTTGAACTTAATTGCAAGTAAGAGCTGCCCCTTGGATGAACGTGAGCTCGAAGAGATTGACGCACATTACAGTTTGGAGACATGCAGCCGAAGAATTTCTGGGAGTTGTATAATGTCAAGGAATAAAGATCTTCAAGATGTGAAACTGTTAGGAGAGAACATTGTTGCTATTTTTTATAGAAGTTCGTTAATCAAATTTTATCATTATCTATGTTTGTAATTAGTATCATTATTTTCTTTTATGTTAGTTTAGGGTAGAATAGTACACCATTTTCCTTCAGGAGAAGAGAACATGTACTAAGTTTTTATTGCACTGTACTGTAATTTCATATTCTTATAATTGAGGGCCTCTTAAAACACCAGCTGAAAGGCAATCCTCCCAAAATATGTTAAAATGAAATAAGTGAAAATGCAATTGGATAAGTGTTGTCACAACAAAAGGAATCTGGATCTCCAGTTCGTAATTGACAACTACCTGATCGCTCACCACATTTTGATCCAGGACAATAGGACAATTTTTGTAGAAAAATATCTTGTCTGCAGAAATGCAATTGTTACTGCTGAATACTACCTAATTTCGTATAAATATTTTCCTTCTCTACTACATTTTTACTATTCATTCGATAGAGTGGCAGCTGCTGTGCAAGCATGAATATCAAAAGAGTCTCAACTGTTTCTGGATTGGAGTTTTTGGTAGCTATTTGTAGTTAAGTGGTTCCATTTTGTTGCAATTTGTAAAATGTATCTTTCATTCAGAAATCAACTACCATAAAAGAGTTATTGGTGCAGATTTGAACCTTCCTCAATTGGGCTATATTTTTCTATTTCTATTACTTTTCAGTGATACGAAGATTTGCTAGAAGTTGGAAAACTGAAGAACAATTGAAAATGTAGAACACTTGTAATTGAATAACATGCAAAGCACTGAAGATTTTCGTTCCATTAGCTGAAGAACTGTTTGACATATTCAATACCTTTATGAATCTGAATGTCAGGGATGACAGTTTGAGGCACCATTTTAGTGACAATTAAGACATTTACTCAATACATTAAAAGGATATTTACTCCGTAGGCATTTTGTCTGCTTTCTGCATTCATGTCGAATTATCTTCTGGTCAGTTGGTGTTCATAGTTCTCCTTAACACTTGACTTTTGTGCACTAAATGTATGTTCAAGAAGTAGCATCTCTGTATTCGAGCAAACCAAGCATGTGATAGACTGGACAGACTTGGCTCATGTAAATCCAAAAGTTACATTCAGCATTGCTAGGAATTGGGAATTCTTACAACCGAAATAGGATTTTGCTTTTGAAGTGAATAAAAGCAGTTATCCTAATTTTCTGAATAGGGAATAAATAAAAATTGAGCTTAAAAGGTATCTGTGATGAGGAAGCCAATGCCAAATTCAGATGTTAGAGGTTTCCTTTACACAGTTTAGACTGTTCTTGACTTGCTCTAGCGTCTATCTACCCGGTACAGCTTCGATTCTGATCGCTATCAAGGTCAACAGCAATCAGTTTCCAACTCATCCCACTGCTTTTACTAAGTCCATTGTAGCGGTATCGGTAATAATTTCAGGCCATACAAAATTCAA
The DNA here is from genome assembly GCA_900291935.2 of Cassiopea xamachana. Classification (NCBI taxonomy): domain Eukaryota; kingdom Metazoa; phylum Cnidaria; class Scyphozoa; order Rhizostomeae; family Cassiopeidae; genus Cassiopea; species Cassiopea xamachana. The sequence continues at coordinate 6,765,473 of OLMO02000324.1, forward strand.
GCTATACTAAATTCAGGCCATACTTTCAACCACTTCCAATCGATCCTACACCTTACAAGTAGAGAACGAGATTTGTATTAAATGGTATAGTAGATTTCAGGAATAAGTCACAGCACAGGGGAATTACATTTTAATTATTTTACACATTCCATCAAAAACAATGAACTAGCCATGAGCTGCCGTTGCCACTAGCCTGCTGTTGTGGTTGCTAAAGCTCTCTAATAATCGATCAATGCATTGCCTGTTACTATACCTACAAACCTAACTCCTATGCTTCCATTTCTCCATATTTACCTTTTGTATATAATAAAATCCCAAAAAATACCTTCCCCCAAAATAGAAGCCCCCAGATACATGCCCCCTGTAAACAAACTTAATTATCCTTCAAACTATAATCCCTTGAATACAAGCCCGTAGCATACGTTTGGGATTATGTGTATACATAAACAGAGCACATATAGAGCCTATTCATATTTGCTCTTTTGTGCTTTTACACATTAACTATTGCTATTAGTCTCCTACGATTGGACATCAACTGATGAATTTTATGGCATATCAAAGTCATTCGGTAACCCAAAGGACTCTATTATTATAAGGCCTAAAAATGTAATACTATTTGCATGTAAACCCACCAAAAAGTGCTTCCAAACCTCTTTTAGTTCAGGGTTTCTATTTGAGACTTTATGGTATGTCAACACTAGTTTTGCTACTTGAGTTGGTGGTGCAGAAATGAAGCTGATGAGCAATGCACCTTAGTTGTTAAGTAAACTCCGATTTTCTGTCTTGAACTTCTTACACCAGTTATGTTTGGGTATGATAGAATACTTCTAATTATCTTCGCATTTTTCTTATACATTTATGTCAAATGGAGTCATTGTACAGTGTAGAAGTGTATGATATTGAAGCCTTAATTCAGGTTTGCTGGGTAGTCTGTACCCTGATAAGGGGGCAAATTAGCAGCAGTATAGGACGGCACTGGTATTTGGGCTCTATTGCATTGTCTTATATACTACATCAAAGGTTCTAGTTAGCTCTACATCTGATGTTATATACTTTGTACTTCAGTAGTCCTTACTCACAAAATTACAATGTACAATTTGGCTAAACCTAACAGTCCATTCCTTTTCCAGCCATTTCTACCTAGACCGAATTAATGTGTATATAAAGCACTGGGAACTTTTAGCAGATTGAGGACATATCTGCAACGTTATTTCCAGAAATGACAGCTATTTTCTCTATTAGGTCAAGTGTTTCACAATTCAATCTTAAAAGTTGATACTTTCTATAGTTTCATGTCATCTTTGACACTGGTGACTACGACTTTTCACGTGGAATGAGCCTTTAGTAGACAAATCGTTGTCTTCTAGTTGTTGGTAGGTAAATTCCATAAGTGTTGTAATGTCGTAAAATACCCCCCGTGTTTGGTACGTCCTTATGACATGCGCAGTTGTAGTGGAATTGCGTGGTTCCTTTAATTAGAGACTCGACGATTTGAGGCCAGTTGTGATGAAGAGTAGTGAGGGTGGGATCGAAAGATAGGAAATTAGTGCTATGCTTAATATGCTATTTTTTTGTTGTTTATTAAAATATAATTGAAAAAGGATGCTATCTTGTTTCTCTGCCTCAACTACAACACATCGGCGCCCAACGTGGGGCGAGAGAGGTAGGATAGAACCAATTCAACGAAGCAAAGATGCCGAGTGGAAACGAGGAGCAAGTTTGCGAACAACAATTAGAAACCCACAAAGAGGACAGCCTGCAACGACTAAAAAGGATTCGAGGTGGAGACCGAAGCAAAGCAACGAAGCTAATCAACGAAGCCTATGAATTTATGCAAAAATACCCAAGTCCAGATGAACTCCATCCCGAAATCAAGGACAAATTGGAAGTAAAGGCCGAATCGATTAAGCAAAAGAGAGAATACATATTGCAATTAGACAACGAAATTATAAAGAAATGTGATTTGAACGAAATAGATCGCGAAGTAGATGAAACAACAGATGTTAGAACACGTATAGATAAAAGTCTTATCAAGTTAAACACATACTTAGATAAACATGGAAATTCAGTAGAGCGAACAATGCAAGCTCCAACGATGGTAATACGCCCTCCGCCAGGAATATTTACACCACCTCGACAACTGAACCAAGCAGCTAGCGAATCTCCAAGTTCACAACGTTCAACAAGCAAGGCTAGAGGTCAAGGGGTTAGACTACCGAAAATCAGGTTACCACGATTTAACGGAGATATAACCAAGATTCAACATTTTTGGCAGAGTTTCTGCTGTGCAGTTGACGAAAGTGAGGACGTGTCGAATGTGCACAAATTGAATTACCTAGTCAACTCGATGGAAGGTCAAGCCTACAAAGCACTGGAAGGATTAAAGATTTGCGAAGAGAATTATGTTAAGGCCAAAAATCTTTTGCAAGAACGATTTGGAAAGAAACAAAGCATAATTAGTGCCCATATGCAGGCATTGCTAAGGTTGCAATCAAGTGAAAATGAGAGAATTACAGACCGCCGAGCAATTCATGACACGATCATGGTTCATATTTGTGAGTTGGAAAGCCTTGGCATGTCATCGGATAATTATGGAAGTCTTTTGATTCCTGTTAGCATATCTAGAATGCCAGAAGATATAGCCCTCCAAGTAACACGACAAACCTCTAAAGATGTATGGAATGTAGAGGAAATTATAACAACGATTAAACAAGAGATTGAAGCAAGAGGGGTCAGTAGAAAAATGTTTGGTACAGAAAAAAGAAAGAGCGTTTGGAGACAACAACAGCACGCACCATCAGTAAGTACCACCAAATCCTTTGTGACAAGGTTAGAAAATTCCTTGAAGAATAGGAAGGCAATTCAATGTTATTTTTGCAACAAGGTCCATTTTGCAAATGAGTGCAAGGAAGTAACAGATATCACACAACGAAAGTCGATTTTACAAGCTGCCAAGCGATGTTTCAGATGCTTACGAATTGGACATGTGTCAAAAGATTGCAGTTTCAACCGAAAGTGCTTTCATTGCAACGGTAATCACAATTCAGCCCTTTGTAATAAGGAGGAACAAGAGCCCAAGCGAGAGTCCATGCAAGAGCCCAGACCAGATAGATCCATGACGATGTCGAATGTAAAAGAGAAGACAGATGCCTTGCTGCAAACTGCTACAACGTATGCCTACGGTGAGGACAAAAGTAAAAAGGTAACTGTTAATATATTGTTTGATGGTGGCAGCCAGAAATCGTTTATTTCCGAAGAACTCAAGCGTAAATTAGATTTAAAGTCTGAAAAGACTGAACTTCTTAACCTCAATACCTTCGGTTCAGAAAAGTACGTTAAGAAATCAAGTGATATGGTTAAGGTTAATGTAATTGTACAAGACGATGTTATAGTAGTTTCAGCATTAACTTCCCCTGCAGTATGTTCGCCAATAAGTAACCTAGTAGAATTAAGACATTACCCTCATTTGAATGGTTTAGCTCTAGCTAATAGTGTTGATGTGAGCAACAAGCGCATAGATATTCTTATAGGGGCAGATCACTATTACGACATCGTAATAGGCGAGGTTATTAGGGGCAGCGCGGGACCAGTGGCGATAAGCAGCAAGCTTGGTTGGTTGCTTTCAGGCCCTGTATCCTTTTTAAATAGTAACGAGTCTCAAGTATGTAGTGGTAGTAATATTGTTAATACTAATTTATTATTAGATATTCTACCTAGCAGAAATGAAGTAGTAGACGAGTCATGTGAAATTTTCGAGTCTTTAGATCGTTTCTAGAAACATGAATATATGGGAATCGACAACAAGGAACAAACAGGTAAGTATGCACTCATGGATATTGCGTTTAAGGAAAATCAACGATATGAAGTAGGCCTTCCATGGAAGGATAGCATCTCTGATGAATTAGACACGAATTACGAATTAAGTAAAAGGCGACTGTTGTCACTTTATAATAAATTAAAGGCCGATCCCAACCTAATCAGGCAGTATAGTGAGGTATTTGATCAACAATTGTCCGATGGTATTATTGAGAAGGTAAATGAAAGTAACTATGAAGACAGTAACGCCCACTTTTTATGCCACTTCGGGGTAGTTAGAAATGAACGGCAAAATACTAAGTTGCGCATAGTGTTCGATGGCTCCGCAAGGTCTGGTAGTTCATTATCGCTTAACGATAAATTAGAATCGGGTGTCAATCACATGCCACTTTTGTTTAATACAATTATACGTTTTAGGATGCGCCCCTTAGTACTCACAGCAGATATTGAGAAAGCGTTTCTGCAAGTGCAAATTAAAAAGCCAGACCGTAACGTTTTAAGGTTTCTATGGTTCGATGACATAGAGAGTGAAAGCCCTTCTATAAATCACTACCAGCATTGCAGATTGGTCTTTGGTTTGACATGCAGCCCATCAATTTTGAGTGAGACCATAAAGTTGCTTGTGTCTCAATATGAGTCTAAGTATCCTCAAACTTTTAACCATTTAAGGCATCTTTATTGCGACAATTTTCTGTGTGGTGTCAGCACTGCGCAGGAGGCACTAAGTATCTACAAAGAAGCCAAACAAATCATGGCTGCAGGAAGTTTCAATCTGCGAAAATGGAATAATAATGATAGCAACGTATCACAAGAAATAAGGAAGCTTGAAAACAGTGAGGGCCAAAAATTATGCGATAATGTTCAGGTGGTAGAAGATGATCAAACCTATTTCAAATACATTAAGAGTACGGTAAAGGTGGATGGTCATCTTAAGGTTTTAGGGGTAGGTTGGGATAATAACGGAGATACAATTCAAATTGAATTGTCGGTGATTGCAACATTTGCAAAAGACCTCCCTAAAACTAAATGTTCAGTCTTGAAGATTGCAGCTAAAATATTCGATCCAATGGGGGTATCTAACTGTTTTGACAATCATGTTTAAGGTATTTTTTCAGCAGCTTTGCGTACAGAAATGCAAATGGGACGATGAACTGGATGAGCAAAACAAGAAAACATATGATTCCTTAATTAAGGCACTTGAGAAACTCCCTCAGATCGATATTCCTCGTTATCCCTTTCTAGCGGGGGGGAAGGTAGTACGAATGGAATTACACGGCTTTTCTGATGCTAGCGAAATTGCCTTTGCTACCTCAGTATATTTACGTGTAGAATACGAATCAGGCAATATAAGTACAAAGTTAATATCGTCTAAGTCGAAGGTAGCGCCCATTACACCCCAGAGTATATCCTGGTTAGAACTCCTAGGGGCAGGGTTAATGGTAAAGTTAGTTGAAACTATTTACGACGTCATGCAAGAGGAATTAAAGGAGCAAATTATTGAGAAGTATTATTGGGTAGATGCCACGGCTGTTTTGTGCTGGGTAAGGAATTTTAAGCCATGCGTTCAATACGTGAGAAATAGAGTTAACGAAATTCTACAATATTCAAATTAGAGAACAATGGTTTTATTGCCCAGGCCTCGTAAACCCTGCTGATCTACCTTCTCGAGGCAAATTTATGATGATGGGGAGGCCCGGAATTCCTTAAATTGGGATCCCATAAATGGCCTAAGACTCCCTGTGGAGAAGAACCTGAGACAGAAATAGCAATGAAGTCAAAATCAGATCCGCAAATAATACGCAGTATGCTAATCTCAAGTAATAAGCCTACAATGAGTGCTGATGAAATTGTAGAAATGGAACGATTTAATCGGAAAGATAAATTATTAAGATGGATTGGGTGGGTGTTAAGATTTATTTCTAATTGCAAGTCGTCTGTTAGAACATCGGAATTAAATCTCGAACAAAATTTGAACGTTTCTGAAGTAGAAAGAGCCGAAACAGTATTGATACAGTCTATCCAAAGTAAATCCTTCGCCAACGAAATTCATTATTTGTCTCAAACAGAGTTGATTAAAAAGACAATGAAAGTTCCTATTTATGTGAAGCAGTTCAATTTGCATCTTGATGAGAATAACATAATTCGTTGTAGATCACGGATCGGGCATTCTATAGTTCCTGAATCGGGTAAACGACCCATACCATTGCCAGCCAAGCATAGATATACCGAATTGATAATTTTAGATGCCCATCAAAGAGTATTTCATAATGGCATTATAAACACCTTAAGTTTAATAAGACAAAGGTATTGGGTACTCCAGGGGAGGGAACAAGTTAAACGTAGACTTCGTAAGTGTATTGTTTGCAAGAAGATTGAGGGGTTGCCGTTCAAGATAGTTTATAATCCAGAATTGCCAAGGATGCGGGTAGATGAAGCACCCCCATTTTCTCACGTGGGTATAAATTTTGCAGGCCCCCTTATGGTGACAAGTAAAGGGAAAGGTGAAGTAATAAAGACCTACATATGTTTATTTACGTGTGATTCTACTAGAGCTATTCATCTAGAATTAGTCGAGTCCTTGTCGGTAGAAAGCTTCATTCGAGCCTTTCGACGTTTTTGCGGCCGTCGAGGCTTACCGGCCACAATAATAACGGACAACGCAAAAACATTTAAGTCAGCAGCCTTGGAAGTTAAGAAGTTATTACGGGCTCCAAGACTTTCCCATCATTTTAAATTTAAGGGCATTAGATGGATATTTATCCCCGAATTAGCACCGTTTCAAGGAGGGTTTTGGGAAAGAATAGTCCGGTCAGTCAAGTGTTGTTTGATCAAGGTTGTTGGGCGAGCATTAGTATCACACGATGAGTTAGCAACCTTATTAGTGAAAATCGAAAACGTTATAAATTCGCGCCCCCTTACGTACATTGTAGATGATAGTGATGGAATAACTATCCTTTAACACCATCTCAGTTGGTTAATGGTAGAAATCTGAGCAGCTCTCCAAAAGACGCACATTTTGAAGTTCTAAATACATATCAAGGTTTATCAAAGACAGCTAAATATCACAGGCAATAGTTATCGAAATTTTTTAACCGTTGGAAGAACGAATACTTGCTAAGTTTGATGGAAAAATAGAGGCCTCGAGATGATTCCATGTTTAACCTAGATATCCAAGTCAATGACATGTATTTTGCTTGATTCCCAAGCCAAGAGAGTCTTTTGGAAGCTGTGTAAAGTTGAGCAGTTAGTTACAGGTAGAGATGGCTCAGTTAGATCAGCAAGGATTACAGTTTTGTCTAATGATAGTAAGAAGCTTTTTTAAGATCTTTAAGGCATTTAGTCCCTTAGAAATAAGAGCAGCGCCTTCGCCTGGTGAGCAGACATCCCTTGCAGCAAGTCCTACTGTAACGCAAGCTCCGAACACCGAAGCGCAAGCACAGACGCAAGCGCAGACGCAAGCGCAGACGCAAGCGCAGAATATCGAAACGTTAGCTCCACACCAAACGTTAAGTAGAGTTAAACACAATGCAGCTGATCTTGGAGAATTAGCACGTAATTACATATCCTAAGATGTTGTTCAGCTTAAGTTGTATGTACTTTTAACATTCGTTTTGTTATTCAACGTATTCATTAGATAATTTAGTTTGATTCCTTTAGAATGAAAGCAGGGAGTGTGTTGTAATGTAGTAAAATACCCCGCGTGTTTGGTACGTCATTTTGACATGCGCAGTTGTAGTAGAACTGCGTGGTTGTTTTAATTAGAGACTCGACGATTTGAGACCAGTTGCGATGAGGAGTAGTGAGGGTGGGATCGAAGGATAGGAAATTAGTGCTATGCTTAATATGCTGTTTTTTTTGTTGTTTATTAAAATATAATTCAAAAAGGATGCTATCTTGTTTCTCTGCCTCAGCTACAACAATAAGTTTAGCAGTGTGCACATTCTTTTGGTAGTTACAGTTAACTTTCATGCTACATCAGCATTGCACACAACTCAAGCCTTCAACTTTTGCATCTTGAACCTTCTGCAATGAGCAGCTAAAGGCATTCCTCTCTATAGCATCCAGCATTACAGCACCATAACATCCTCGATACCGTATATCTATCTCTTTCATGTGAGGAGAGATTCTCTTCTCCTCTTCTTCGTTACTCTCTCGTTTAAAAATGGCTCATTCAGTCCCTACTATCATGCATACTCTGAAGACAGACTCCTTGTTAACTTCGGAAGAAACCACTTATTCCCCGAAAATTCCTGCATGCCTGCTTACCACAGCATATTTCCTTGTATGCAAAAACTACTCATTTCAAGGAATGGGATTTTATTCCTTCGTCATACCAATGAAAGATATGTGTCCATGCACATAAAGCGAGCAAAATGTGCATCAAAATATATAAAAATTTGAACTGAGTAAGCATGACCGATGTCATTTTTGGATTCGGTATATTAGAATTTTCCTAAATCAGCTCAGAAAATGCAGAAGCCAAATTTAGCAGTGATAAGTATAATCAATTACCTGTTGCTTTAGGGCTTTCTGCAAAATGTATATTTACTGTGTTATTGTCTCCTATTACAACTGCACCTCCGGGTTTCACGTCTATTGTGGGTTGTGTAATTGCATCTAAAGATAAGATAGTTCACAGATACAATGTAGGTCTAGATATAATGTAAATATAATGTAGGTATCTAAGAACCTTAATGACTCCCCAAATGTATTGAAGGAGGTGGAACAGGAAGGGAGGATAGATATCCTCACCCTGAATCATGCAATCGTTTTTCACAAAAAGAACATCAAATTATTTCGGCTTATTAATACACTTCCTTTGCTGGCACAGTCTATGCACATAAGACCAGGGTTGCCTGAAGCATTGTCTAAAAGCCATATTGTGTTGCTTTTCTGACTTCCATCTAGGCAAACTTCGAGATTTTGCTACGTAAAAAATTGCATTTCATTACTGGCCTACATCTGAAAGCAAATTTCTTTGCAAGGTGACTAGATAACTGTGACTTGGTTTATTTGTGTTGGTATGTAATTGATAATCGGCAACATGAGATATGGCAATCCAAGGAGTATTTTCTGGCACGAACTCCTGCTTGAGTACTAAATGCTGTAATTCAACAAGAAACACAGCTTTATCATGTGTATTGCTATGGAAGACAGTGTAAGAAAGTATAAGCAATGGGAATTTATCTATCAAATGGAACAGGGTGAGCAATTTTGATAGTGAGTGTAATCAAGTGGTATTTACTTGCGGCATTTTCTTCTACGACATGTACTCTTTGTTCCAAGCTGCTTACACGACCTTCAAATTCTAAAAGGAAATGCTCCACATCAGAAAATCGAAATCAGGAGGAGATAAACAAGCATGCAATACCACACTCTCTGACACATGCTTTATCCTAATATGTCATATTCTAACAATATAAAATTAAAATAGCAAAAAGAGAGGCCACATTCTTAGATAAAGGTTTCAAACCATTCTAAAAATGAGCACCATGGTAAGAACACAATTTTTGACCGTTGTTTGTGTTCATGAAGGGAACGTATAAATCGGTACCAGAATTTCTCAGAGTGATAATATCATTAGATGAAATTGTAGTAAAGAAGTTGCATAGATAAAAAAGTGCAAGAAATTAATCTATAAAATGAAACATGTTGAGAAAATCTGAATAAAGTGTGTAATCAAGTGGTATTTACTTTCGGCCTTTTCCTCTATGAAATATACCTTTTTTTCCATGTTGCTTGCACGGCCTTCCACTTCTAAAATGAAGTACTCCACATCAGAAAATCGAAATGAGCAGATAAACAAGCATGCAATACCACACTCTGGGCACATACTATATCCTAATATGTCATATTCTAAAAACAATTTAAAGGCAAAAGCGCAAACAGAGAGGCCGCATTCTTAGCTGTAGGTTTCAAATCATTCAAAAAATGGGCACCATGGTAAGAACACGATTTTTGACCGTTGTTTGTGTTCATGAATGGAACGTATAAATCAGTACCAGAATTTCTCAAATTGATATTATCCTTAGAAATGTTTAGTAAAGAAGTTGCAGAGATAAATAGGTGCAATACTATTTATGGATTTATCTGCTATAGTTTTTGTTTCTCTATTTATAATTTCATTAATAGAAGGCCACTATAATTCAAATGGTGGTGGGGAAGCAGAAGCATCGTAGCTACTATTTGTTTGAAAATTTGCAAACTTCTAATGGCAAAGACACTATCACATGGAGTAGGATACGTATCATTCAAGGTAAGCATTCTGTGAATGGTTCTAGATGATAGCATTAAACAAGAACAAACACTTGCACGTTGTAAAAAAAGATAAAGAGCTGTGTACGTGACCAGTGCAGATGCAGAATATACCAGTAATTTAGCATGTAATCGATGATACTAGTCTTTCATAATTTTCTGTTTTCAAGTGCATTTACATGTTGTAATTAATGTTTGACTTTTAAGGATATTTTTGTATGTAAATAGGTCTTCAATAGCATAAAAATACTAGATTCAGAAAACTAATGGTAAATAATGAATATATGAAAATCAATGAACAAGAAGACTATTTTATACAATTATGCAAATGTGTCTCAAGATGAAAACATTTGCATCATCAAAATAACAATGTTCACATAAGATGAATTTGATACATCACCTTTCAATGCTTGCTCTAACTTTTTATGGATACTAATCGCCTCTTTCAATTCCTCCTTTTTTCCATCTGACATCTGCATTCTTGCATGAGACTTTGCAATGCTATCGATTTCATTGCCAGCACCTTCGCCAAATATGTTCTTTGCCACGCTCTTGAGCTCTGCTATTGTATTTATAAATTCATCTGATGAATAGACCATAGTTTCTGCTTGGGCAAAGGCTTTGTTTCTTTCATCCCTTATGATGTCAATCTCTTCACTGATAAGCAATCGAGGAACTCGTTCTTCTTTGTCTCGGCACTTGGGGACTAAGTCGAGGTCAGAGAATAGCATTACATAGACCAATATAGTTGTGTCCCATTTCTCTTCATTTCCTTCTGATAACTTTTCCAGAACTACTTTCGTTGTCTTTTTCTTTGCTTTTGTTGGCATTTCTTTGATCAGAAATTGACCACTTGCTTCATCGCTTTTCCATTGATTGGCAGAATACTTCCTATTCCAATGCTGAATGAAGCATTTTCTTAAATATTTTGGGAGAACATCGAACAATATTTTGGTAATCTTGACAAAATTTACTTTTGTAACAGTTAACTCAAAGTATTCTTCTGGATCTAGGAAGAAACGAGATTGCTACTATCACGAAGCTTTTGTTAGACACCATTTCTACATCAATAAGGCAAAATTTTCTGTAAAGTTATTACATTTTCTGTAATTTACAGTTTATATTCTATTTATAGGGCTTCTAACATGCAACTTAAAGACATTAGTTACAGTTACCCTCGAGTGCCAAATAAAAGCACCACCCCTTATTGATTTTTCGATATTTGCCTGACCCTCTGGACCTTATTTCGACCCCCTGGGAAGCAACCTTAGATTAACTAACAATAATCCTCATTTTATTTTCCTTCTTTGTTACTACTTTTTCCGTCCACTTTTGAAAGCAAAATAGCTTGTTTCAAATTTTCAAATCCTCACTTCAAAGTTTCTAAAGGCTTTTCTTCATTCTGTCACACTATTGTCATTTTGAACCTGTTTAAACTTCTGACACCCCGTCTACTTTGATCCCCCTGTTTTCTAAACTACAGAAACTTTTCCAACCCCCCTGTTTGTCAGGGTCCTACCCATTTAATTGGCACTTGAATGTAATCATGAAACTCTTTTTGTCAACGTCAAACAAACTATACCATGCTACTACTGGGATATCCTAAACATTAAATTGAAAGTCTCCAATAACATCTCCAATAGTTATTAGGGAATAAGAATCTTCCACCAATGTAAACTTGTTCTATTCAAATAGTGAGAGGATCTTTACACCTATTTTTTGAAATACCCACAACAAAAAGTGAAATGTCCACTTGCAGTACATGCCAGTGCTATGCACTATAAGTAGTAATTGGCTATAAAATGGTTATGATAGGTTGCAACATTATAACAAAGGAAGCAAATATTAATTTGTAACATTGCCCTTCAATTAGTACTTTTTCAAATGAAAATAATTTTTACTTGTACTAACTGAGGGCATTCTTGAACAAAAGCAAAAATTTTAGGGAACTATACCCTTTCAGAAAAAATTTTTGCCCTTTCAGAGGAAGTTATTGGGAAGGGAGGCAGTCTTTTCCTCTTCGGAGTGTTCAAGTAATATCCAGAAATGTTAAGCAGATATAATAACATTGAGGGTATACCTTTCACTTTCTCTTCCAAATGAACTGCTTTCATTTCTTCCTCATGCCTATTTAAAATCCTACTGACCTCATCCTCTCCACTTTTATCAAATACTTTCTTTGAAGCTACTATAATGTCTCCAGCATAATACTTGAAGTCATCAAAAGAGCATTCCATTTTTTCTTTGACTTCATAGAACGATTTTTCTATTTCAATGAGGGTTTCTATACCTTCTTTTAGTTTAACATCTGTAACCAACTGGAGGTGAGAATCTAGCAGTATATTCGCTATTGTAGCAACTCCCCAATCCATTTCATGTCCTGTCTTCAGATTGCTTATCTCTGCATTGGCTTTAGTGGTCTTGAACTCAATTGATAATTTACTTACTAGAAATTCTCCATTTTCTGAATTACTTTTCCATTCCAGGTTTGGATACTGTTGATCCCACCGAGATTTGAAAAATCTCCTTAAATGCTTTGGAATGACTGACAAAAGAAGATCATCAATTGCTCTGAAATTTACTTCCTCTGGTCGGAATTCGATTTGTGCCTTGTAGTCTAGAAGTACAATTAATGCACTATTATACAAATTCAATCCAATCGCTTTTTCATTCTTAACAAGAGAATATTCAGCAAAGGTTCTCAATATTGATAGATAAAATGCTTTACAAATACAATTGCAGTGCTAAGATTACTAAATGTGTTCAATACTTTGATGAAGGCACACTGTTAATGAAAATGACATGAAAGTAATTCCTTTCAATAGGAAAAGTTTCCAGTAGACTATCAATAATGACGAGATATAAATTCATTAAAAATTATGTTATAAAAAATGAACTATTGCAAAGTGGCAAAGGCGGAAATAATTTCATTATCATTCAACATATCCAGATATACATTAGAAAAGCGTATAAGGAATGGTCGATACAGGGGAATGCTATGTGACATTGCTTGAAGTGCAAAAGATGTAAAGCAATCAGGACATATAGAAGACAGCTGAAAAGAAGTGTGCGCACATATCCATATGCACTCACTACATAAATATACATACAAGCATGTAAAAATACGCGTGCAAAAAGTAATAACTGGATTAGTGAGCAGGTATCATCGAGTTCTGTTTCAGAATTTCCTCAACACCAGGGCCATAAAAGACAATAGTGGTATAAAAGTCGAAACTGCTTTCTTCTTTATTTAAAGAGTCTACCATTTTGTTTGAAATTTGACAATTGAATGACTGATAAAGAGTGGTATGTATTTTTGAGTTGGTCTCCAAGAATTAGAAAAATATTTATAGATTCAAAGTCAGAACGCCCCACTGAATCTAATTCAAAAACAAACTCTCTTCACTGGAGAGGCCCAGTAAACCTACAATACTCGCCAAATGTCCTGGGTCACTTTGTAAATTTTTAATCTGGATTGCACATTCGTCCCCTTCCTCCCTCTAAACAATGTTGATTCTTGAGAGAAGTACATGCGGTAACGGGCGTAGTGATTGTAATGTTGAAAGGCTATACCTTTTCATAATTTTTTTAGTGTGTTGTTTTTGAGTGGACTTTTGGCAAGTATTGTATTATTGCCATATCATTTTAATTGATGGGTGTCATGTTTGGAGACTTCAAAGGAGGGACTTTACTTTATGCTACTTTCAGGTGCCAAATAAAGGTCCCCAATTTATTGACTTTTTGATTTTTGTCCAACCCACCAGGACCTTATTGGGACCCCCGTTTTTTTTAATTTTAAGGAAATTGACTCTCCATAAGAAATTCATTACTGTCAAATTCCGCGTAGCTGTACATCAAGACAAAAGCAGCAGATATAAAGGACAATGGCTTCAGAATGAATGCTGGAGTTGCCAAGGAAGTCTAGCCTCAAAATTCCTGAAATTTTAATAGTGAATCCCAAAATCAGCACTCTAATTGAATAGAGAAAGTTCTGAAGACTTTAATGAGATATTCTTTTATGGTATGGTTGGTAAGAAAGGCTCCATCAATTCGATGTTTTCTAAACTCTGCTGTTCCCTTAAGGAATTGACTTGAAAATTTACGCATGGTATAACATGTGCATAAATAGCCTCAAGTCTAAACTCGACTTCTCTTTCAATAAAAAAACAGCATGTTTATTTGATTCTTCAGGTTTTGGCAGTCATTTTGATACCAAGTCTGCAAACGTAGCTCCAAAAAATTCACAAATTCAGTGAAGCGACCTCCTCTCCCTCTTTGCCGGCGTCAAATATATATTTATCCCTAATTGAATCCACTTGGATCCACTCTTGTGTGCATGAAAATTATTTTGGCTTCGGTCCCATGTGAACACAGGAAACATTTTGATTCAGATACAAAAAAGATCGAAACCAAACTGATTCGGTCTTGTGTGCACTTTGTCTAATGCCTGTTTGCACGATCCCCGATTCGCTATACTCCAAAGTAGTTTTTGCTTCAAATCGACATGCTGTTCACATAACTCCAATGGAATCCAATGCACTGTGCACCTCTTTTACAGAGTCAAATCACTACGCTATGGAAGTGGGGCACACCGGATTACTAAATGCATTAGATTGCTTTAGTGCTTCTGTGAACACATGCAATGCTTGATCACTGCGGAAGCTCTCTTTGACATACAGACAGCATTGTTTTTCGAAGTCACAACATTCTAACATTTCTCAAGCTGTCATCATTGCTATGAACAGTTCTTTCATACAGTAGCATTAGCAAAACAATATGACGAGAAGCGTGTTAGTGTGAACAGAGATGGAAATTGATTCCGATATCGGGAGAAGAAAACAAAAATTTACGTCGGATGGGGTCAAGAATCCAGAGTAATAATGGGTCCCTTATTGTGGGAACTGGACCTACATTGCAGGTCCACATTAGCCAACTTGAGGCTGCCATAGTTAAGCAAGCTATCTTGAATATGTCCTATTTCATTTTCATATCCACATAACAGTAAATAGTGCAATAATGATTTCAAAATAATAATTTATACTTCTCATAAATGAAATAACTCAGGGCTTGTCCACAATCTATTTTGATAGCAGAAAATGTATTAATGAGGCTACATAAAATAAGCTTATGCAATAGTACTAAGGGTCCCCAAAGAAAGACTTATAAATTTATTTACTTACAGTTAAGAAGTAGTGTTTGTTACAGATGACAATATTTTGAAGCCATACAATCTCTATTGATTTGTATTTTAGTCTCAAAACCAACTGTGAGCTCAAGAATATACAAGGCACTTTCATTAGTAATTAAGAGAAGGTGATGTCAAAAAGCATTACCTGTGATAAAAGAATGGGATAGAAAAACAGGGTGATAAGCATATAATGAACGATCTAGAAATGGAAAAGGACTTTGCTATGCAAATTTTGACAGAATCGTGTCTCCAGGGATATCTACTGTTTTCTAGATACTAGATATCGCTTACAGCTGGTAACAATGTGTTGCTAAGTTTCAGATTGA
Source organism: Cassiopea xamachana (assembly GCA_900291935.2). Taxonomy (NCBI): domain Eukaryota; kingdom Metazoa; phylum Cnidaria; class Scyphozoa; order Rhizostomeae; family Cassiopeidae; genus Cassiopea; species Cassiopea xamachana. Next base: position 6,781,058 of record OLMO02000324.1, read on the forward strand.
GGGCACAAAATAAATGATTGTAATTGAGAGATTTTGCAAGGTTTTTTCGAGTTGCTAAAGCGTTAGTTAAATAGTTGAGAGCACAGTTGAAAATATTATTGGGCAGCTTTTGCTCACCATTTGACCAAATGCTAGTTGTAACTTTTGTAACATCTTCAACAATTGCTGAATTAAGTAGTCCTTGGGATATAGATTTATTCTTTACAAGATGGTGGTGATGAGTTTGAGTAGATTGGAGAACTTGCATTTCTGTACTGATTGTATTGAATACAGTGGAGCCCCGTTCACAAGGCCACCAACGGGCCACCAAAAATTGGCCATGTTGATTAGGTGGCCAAATTAACAAAGAACGGTCAAACTATGGAGTTAAAGGGGTAGAAGTTAATACTATATTCCAAAGCGTCTGTTTTCTTTAATAGACACCTGGAAATGTAGACAACATTAGAAAAGTATTCTAGAGCACCAGCTCAAAAACAAACAGAAATAGAACAACACTGGCAGTAGTAAGGAAAAAGCAATGAATAGTGCTCATAGCACTTCAGTAATAATTTGTGGCTGAAGAAGTGACCTTTTTGGACTCTTGAAAAAGTCTTTCAACCTAACACATATTCTGTTAATATTGTTAGAGAAAAACGTAAAGCTTGTGGAAAGCTCACTGGTTACTGGCAAATGTCTCTCGGTGAGGTACACCAACCAAAAAGAATAGTCTGAAATTAGAATGAAAAATGACTCAGAAGCAATTGGGATGGACAAAGTTAAGCGACTTTGATCATGAAAAGTATTTCTGCAAAGGAACTGAGATTTTGATTTAGTACAGTTATACAAAGCACAAATGTTGTAATGATATATCCTTAATTATTGTGAATGAGGACTGTGCATGCCCTCATCCAATTCATAGGAGTACCTCCAGAATTCCAACGCAAAGACAAAAGTTCTGTTCAGCATGCTCTAAGATGAAGGCAGCCCTTGAAGGGAATAAAAGGCAGTCTATCAAGAGGACAGGGTGAGCCAGATGCTTTCTTTCTGCGAAAGATCTTGGTTATTTGCTAATAAGAAGGAGAGAAAAGATGTCATGCTATTGTTGTTTAGGTTTTTGAACGATTTGGATGACGGTTTAGCGCTTAAAGATTTGTGTAGAAATTATTACAAGTTAGCATTTTACATGATTGAATAGGTGAGGCACCACTGTCTCCATTGCTTTTCATATAGTTAGTGGCCGACAGTTCGGAAAAGTTGGGAGGGGGAGATCACTCCCCCTCCAATAATGTCAGATTTTCCAAATGTGATGCTTGATTCATAAGAAGTAGCTCACAGAAGGCAATAGAGAACAAGGTACAAGCACTGGTATCAGATGGCTCTTTGAAACATTGGCGTGCATGTAGATAGTTAGTGCCATTATTTCCAGTGATGTGCTGGCAAAACTTTGGTGTAGCATTTTCCTATGCTGTTCTGAATAATCAATACTCGATAAAAACAGGTTAGGGGATCAGTATTTCTTTCTCAGCAAAGAAGATCAATGACGAAAACAGATTATATCCCACTTTGTAGAATGGCAATTTCGGACGGCCTAAAGAGGTGTGATCCCAAAAAATTTCTGGGCGCAAGCCACGAGATCCCCAGCTTCCTCTTTATACATGGCGTCATAGCCTTCCAACTTCTTTCTCCCCTTTCACCAAGATGTTAGTCTAGATTGTCCAACCTGACTTTGACACGACACACATGCCATAGCCTTCATAAAGTGTTGGTACCTCTTTTCTAAACAATGGGGAAATGTCCGCCACTGCACATACCCCAAAGAATTTGTTAGAATTCTGACATCATCACCAATTTCAGATGTAAGAAGGTAAGCGGAAGTACGTAAACTATAACAGAAATAAGCGTGAAAAAACCTAGCTTTTGTTATTGGGAAGCCGTAGAATGTCTTTAAAGTTGCCTTTAGCAACTTTTTGGGCAAGCCTTTATATGTATTGACAAATTCATCACTAATAAAATCCTCCAAGTAACCAAATTGTGCAAAAACTTGTTATAAATAGTTTAGTGCATAAGAGTTAGAATCATCGTTACTTTACGAGTGTATTCTTTGGTGGTTACTAGAAGGAAAGTTGGAATATTTTGGGGTGAATGCTGACCTATACAACACATGCAATCATTGCGCTGTCTTATATTCTTTACAAGCAAGCCAAAGCATCTTCTCTAATAATTTCTTGGGAAGAGATCTTACTTTAAAACTTAATAGCTAGCTGGCTGGAATAAGAATATCCTGGGTAGAGATGGTTGATTAAGTAGAGGCGGGACGTTTACTCTTAAGCGCCAAATAAACTAGGGATGATAATAAGCAGTGGGGTTGGAAACAAATCTAAAATCTAATAAATGGGTGAGGGGTCAGAATAGAGAGGTTGGAATTTGAGAAATAGCCTTGAATGATTATAAAGCGTTGGAAAGAACACAAACAGGTTGTCATAACGCATAGAGCTAAGATATATGCAGAAGAACTCTGTTCTTCCGTGAAAATTGAGAGGAAATAGTACTAACAAAGAATTCAGGGATTGGTAGAAAGTTAATTTCTTTAAAAGTAATAAACAGGAGGTCCTGATAAGGTCCAGGGGGTTGAAAAACATTGAAAAATTTATTAGCGGGGGTAATTTCTTTGGGATCTGAGAGTATTAGGAACCAAAACGTGGTGGCTTCAGGGATACTATTATTTGTGCTGTTATCCACATCTTCATTATAATTGTCATTTTTACACAAAGCGGTACGGTTCTGAGCTAAAATTTCAAAATGTGTCATCAGTAAGATCCTTGACACCCGGCAATTTAGCTGATGGATCTCTAGGCTATGTATCCCTCTGCACATTTTTCCTCAACAACATTTTACAAAGTGACTATTACTAGGAGAAATTGATGCATCTATATTTCCAGAATAAAGTAATACTGGCAAATATGACTGCTGATGAGACTACGAGATGAGACTGATGAGATTACTGATACGACTCACGCAAATAAGACTGTAAATTAGATTCTTGATTACAATTAACTCTGTCACAGTTATTTATGTTCATCCATTTTTGCATCGCCACCAGTGACGACCTAAAAACTTGAATTATTTTCTACAGAATGAGAAAATCACCATTACATTGAAAAGAAACAGTGCATTGCCTTTAAGCATCTTTGAAGCACATGAAAACATTGGCATCAATAACGAACCTGATATAAGAAGTAACTATAAAGCGCAGGGACCGTACAAAATTTCATTCAGTCACAGGAAAGTGGATTCTTATACCAGGAACTCTGCCATATGATTGCATGCATACCTAAATCAACACTTGCTCATGATGCACATTAATTTCAACAAAATGCTGTTGCAAGGAGTGTTACTAATAACAGAAAGAAATTTAGCTGCAACAAAACACTTCAAAACAATCATCCCTACCTCACCTGTTAAGAGACTAATTTCTCTCGTGCAATTAAGATGCTGTTTATTGGAAAAATCAGGTTGCTGTATAACTAAAGGTCACGTCCCATATACTTTAGTACTCAGAGGACTGTCTGTCAGAGATAACACTTGTCCTGCGCTATCGGCATGTGAGGCAGGGCGGCCAGTTCCTTTCCTTGTTGGCTTAATCTCCCCTGCATTGCCAAGAGCTAAAAATTTGTTGCTAAGTGAACATTGAGCATTCAACCAAGACCTTGAGTGACATAAAATCTATAGACTTTCCGAAAAAGAAAAATGCACTCTCGACGCTATGCTACCCTGCTTACTTTATTATTACTTTCTATTAATACATTTGGCTTTTTAAACACTGTATATACTTTAATTTCTGATAAACTTTCCTTGCAATAACAGGATTGAGCTGCAAGAAACGATGTTAGTCAGTTCCTAAAGTCATAACTGAACCATGAAGGATAAGACACTAGCAAATACAAATATGTTGCCACTGAAAACAACGAATGCTAAACTTACCTTTCTCCAATATTTTTTTAGACTGATCAGTATCTCTTTTACGACTCTTCTCCTTGGCCAGAAGCTGTCTCAGCTTTATTTTCATCTTTCTCTCCTCAGGTGAATTTTCAATATCGTTGACTTCTTTTTCTGCATTTTCAATGAAAATTCTTCTTGTTATGCTTTTGATCTTATCCATCTTTTCTACAAAGTCTTCAGATGACATTGACGCTTTTGATTTATCAGCAAAGAATGAACTATCTATGGCTTTTAGCATTTTGATATCCTCTCTCATGTCCCCATTAGTACTTAAAGTAAGACTCGAATCCAGCAAAATTAAGAATAAAGTTGCAGCATCCCAGTTCTGCTCATTGCCAGTTGTCAACTTCTTTTTGAAATCAGTATCACTATTCCTCCGGTCTGATAATTTCTTGAGAAGTAAGCTTCTACTGGCATCGCTGCTGTCCCATTTGTGATCTGGATAGTTTCTATTCCACTGCTCTTTGAAGAGTTGTCGCAAATATTTTGGAACAACATTCAATAGAACTTTTTCAACCTTCACAAAATTTGATTTTTCAGTAGATAAGTCAAGTTTGATCATGTCATCTAGAATGATAGAATACATAAGCAATACTAGAAAGAACCATTTTGCTTGAAAAGTAACCAATAAATGGCCAATGTATCAATGTATTGCATCAATAGACCTGGCAAGTTAAGCTGTTTCTACTAGCTGCTATTTGGAGGACTAGAAAATTTAATCAGTTTACTACAGTTGCGTGGCAAAGTTACGACCATCAAAGTTGGAAACACGTAAATTATCACACAAGTAATGCTTGTAAATGTCCTGCTATAATAATCTCGTTAATATCATAGTGAAAACTGCACTTAAAATTATTGAATGACCATACCAGATCAGACTAGATGAACAAAGCTATACAAAAAAATTTGGTCGAAATGAGAATGCCCTGAGTTCAACATGCTTCTTAGTGGTGATACTTAGGTACTAGCCTATTTTATAATATGATGCTTAATACACTTAGAGGACAGGTGGCTCTACATGCTTTTCGTAACGCTAACTTAGTGGGGGTGGGGAGTACTTGACTCAAGTCCGTTACGTCACATTAATTAGTTTTTTATCGAGAATTTTGCATACTGAAGGAGCACCATAAACACACAGACCAAAATAATAAAGTTTTCAAACAAACCATGCTCTAGAGCTTTTATTTATCCCTGCGCTATCTTAATTTAGTATGTAGATAGACCATTTCTGATAGGACTTGTGGTATATGGAACATTTTAGTGCTTTGGTCCTAAATTAAAATGTTAATACTTTGTGCAATTTTGTGCGCCATTGGCCCAGATTTCTCAATAGTGCTACGCTGCCCAGAATCTAATTATCGTCTGAGTCTTAGTCCTCCTTCAACAAAATTCATTCAATAACAAGCAACTTTATGAAATGCTCTAAAATCCTCTCCCGACCCTGACAACAGACATCTATGGCAAGATTGCAGCCAGAACACAAATGTACAATATGATCAGTAGAAAAATTAACGCAGGTTTTACATGCCGTTGAAAAGGAACACGAAGGACACCTTGAACACGGATTGGCATCTCAAGGCTTCACTATTTCACCAATTATCAAATTTGCATCACCAGAAGTATCTAGCCTTTGGTCCACTCCTTAACAAAGTATGCCTAAGAAAATTTTCAATTTCTCCTTGAAATACTTAACTAATACTTTAGCTACCCACAAGAACCTCTTTAAATGCTCTATTGGACAGTCATCTGCATGCTGCCTTTTTCTTCAGTCAGAAATACTACAACACATCGTCTCCAGCTGTAAATCATACCTGGATCAAGGTAGAAATACTTGGAGATATGATTTGGATATTAACTTTATAGACAACATGGTATCAACACTTCTAAGTTGCTCCGTATACGCTGATCTTCCTGCTTTTCTCTCCCCTTCTCTGGAAACAGGTGATTCTCTTTGATATGACATTATTTTACTAATTAAGAACACAACTCTGTACATCCTTTAACTTACCATAGGATTTGAAACTAACAGAAAGGTCAACAGTGATCCCAAAGCTCCAAAGTAAAATCCTTTTCATCATGGATTACGTTCAACATTTAGTCAAATAAATTTCATTAACTTATCCTTAGGTACTCTTGGCACTGTAGAATCCTACTCAAACTCTTTCATTCAACCATTTAAGGCAGTTGATATTGACAGCAAATTGCAAAAGGCTATCCTGCTGAAGATCATAAACATCACCATAAGATGCACATATTACATATTCTGTTGCCACAATAAGCCATGGACAGGTCCGACATTACAAGGCACATGAATATTGACTTTCTCAGTAATTAAAGAGATTTTTCTCTTAATCCGCAATGTTCCTATTTGATATATTGTTTTAATGAAGATTTGGAAAATTCATTGCTATATATACTTATTGCTATGATGATATATCGATATATTTGATATATTTGATATATTCGATATATATATATATATATATATATATATATAAATATATAAATATATATATATATGTATATATAAATATATATATATATATATATATATATATATATATATATATATATATATATATATATATATATATATATATATATATATATATATATATATATATATATATATATATATATATATATATATATATATATATATATATATATATATATATATATATATATATATATATGATAATATTGTTGCATTGTATGCTCGAAAATGTCTGGAAATTTCAGTGTGTGGAACACTGAGCAATGTCTTTCTTACTAAAGCAATGTTTTGTTTAAACAATTATCCTCCATCTATTAAATTTAGCCAATGTCAGACTTTCACTCGTAATGCTTTTAAATGGGAATATTAAGCGTAGTTGGAAGTCAATACGTACTCACACCAACCTGCAATACGACCGATACAAAGATACAAAAGAGGTGCTTAAAGCTTTTCGATTATCTCAGGAAGACAGACTACAGTCTCATTCATCTGGTCTGTCTGGTCTTCTGTTCAATCTAATTTACCAAAAACTATTTTCAACTTTACAATTAGATACATCAATAATACACTCCCAACTAGAAGGAGTCTATCTAAATGGGGACTTGCTATCTCAGCTGATTGCCAATTTTGCCTGAAACCTGAATCCCTTCTCTACGTTGTAGCTGGTTGCAACAATTACCTTAACGAAGGTCGATACACATGGCGGCTTGACTCTGTCCTTTACTTAATTGCATTATCATTACAAGGAGTTACATATATAACATTGTATGCCGATTTTCCAGGCTTTATAAGTCCATCAGTTAATTCTGGGGATAACTTTAGAACAGATCGTCTTTTTACCTTTAAAAACACTTGCTTATATATTCATGAACTCACCGATGGTTTCGAGACAAATCTATCTAGTCACGCAGCTCAAAAAGCTAACAACTACCAGGACTTCACTTTAAATCTAAGACAATACAACAATGACATTAAAATAATATGCCTCTCCATCAGCACTTTAGGTATTATTTCATCTCTCTCAACTTCTTTTAGCGAAATGCTCATAGAGATCCAGGTTGAAAATAGTCATCAAGAATATATATTGAAAAAGATATCTGCCATTACAATCAGATCTACTAACTTCATCCTCTGGAGACGAGGAACGGATTGTAATACACAAGAACTATTGACATAGTAATACATGTGTTTCTCTTATTTAACTGGTATTTGCAACTCAAGTAGCCAATTATAAATTACATATGTTTAGAGAGGTTTATGATTATATTGTAGAATATCAATATACTTATATGAAGTTGAAACAAAAAATGTAGTTCATTATTATCATCGTTCAACAATGGCAGATGGACGTACTGATTTCTGCATGATCAGTTTTATTTTACATTTATGAAAAATTCAGCTTGTTTCGAGCTTCTACATTTATTGCTACCGTTTTGAGATACAATATTTGCTTCAAGATTATGTTTTTTTTGTCTCTCTTATCGTTGTTGCTCGTTTTCATCATTTGTTCTTACGGTGGGAAGGACACCAAGTCACTAGGCCGGTATAGCTGCACATGCAAAGTGAAGGCAAAAAGTAAATGCAAAGATACAAGTCATGCCCATGCTATCAGAGACAGTGCCTCCAGCTGGAGTCTTAAATTTGCTAACATGAAAGTTCACTTGAATCAATGTCCCCTAACATATCATCAAATGACAAAAATAATTCAATGGATGAATAATTCAGGCACTCCTTGCCGTTTGGCTCAAATCTCTACAATTTGTTTCAAACTATGCCTATACCTAAGGTCATATCTCACTGCTACCATTTGGAATGTTTGGATTTCAGGTATAGTGCCTACTTTTCATCCATAAAAAGGACGAATCCAATGACCCTTCTAATTTTTGTCAATTAACTCTTGAATATGTTCCTTTGAAAGACTTCACCTCTTGCTTTCAAAAGTTTTCTATGCATTTCTCTATGAAAATAGCTATGTGAAGCGAAGGATTCACAAAGCTGTCACCCAAAAAATTCTGCCACTCTACAATACACAGCACAAATGTAAGTGAGAAATAATAACATTATCAACAAAGAGAGAACAAAGTAGCAATCACTGGTCATTACATTATTTGACCTCTACAATGCTTTTGCTGCTGCGCCCTTAGTCCAGAAGTACAAGCAAGCGAGTCATTTCGATATTTAGGAAGATATTTTGACTTTGGAATTTCAAATGAAATTCACAAAAAAATCTGATGTTAGCATTAACTGAAACTATTTCCCAAATTCATCTATTGCCAGTACATCCTAGGAAGAAATTACGATTGTACAATTGCTAACTTCAAGAAAACTCTGTTAGCATTTAACAGTTCCCATATTTCCGCTACTTGGATTGAGGAGCAATTGGATTCTATAGTTTCAAAATTATTCATAAATGACCATATCTGCCAGATTGTTTGATTTCAATATCTGTCCTCCATTTGTTAAGTTCATTGGGTGCTAAGCTGTTCATCCAGTACTTTGAACATTTAAAGTGTTTGGGAGTTATAATTGATAACAAACTATGTTTGAAGTCACAGGTCAATGCAGTTCACACATAGTTTGTTAAAAAACTGAAACAATTAAACAATTTGAATGCGCAACCTATTAGAATTTAGGAGGAAATCTATTGTAAAGCCATAAAATCCACTGCTTCATATAGTACCTCAAAATGAGGGACATCACATGTTTCATTATTGAAACAGCTGGAGTCATTGCATATTGAAGCTGTCAAATTAATACACAGTATAAAGTAACATAACTGAAAATGAAGTTCTAAACAGAGCAGGTTGGAAGACAATATCGTATGATAACAAAAGAAGTCTTGCTTCCATAATGTTCAAAAAATATAATGAATCTGTGCCAAAACAAGTAATTGATCTGTTTGAAAGAATAGACAGCTCAGTACACGTTTTAAGGAGCAAGAACTACTTTTATTCCAAGTAGGCCAGAACAGAACTCAGATATAAGACCATCAGTTGTTCATCACCATTAACTAGAATATTCCTGTTTGTTCTAAGCTGTTCACCACCTCTCTTGGAAAATCATCCGGTCCAATAGCCTTTCTATTTTTCATCTTCTCCAACAGTGTGACAACTTTCTCTTCTGTTATTGGCCTCATCGGTCCCTATACTTTCTCTGTCCCCTCTAAGTCTTTTCTTCTGTTCTTGGTGTTAAGTAGTTTATCAAGGTACTCACGCCAACTCACTGTCACTACATATGATCTTCCGTCCCCATCCTTAATAAACATCATTTTATCAATGTGTAGAGCTCTTCATTTTATTGTCTTTGCTAGATTGTAAAGGTTCTTAGCGCCATTCTTCTTCATATCTTCATACATCTCTCCATATCCCGCCACCTTTGCTTTCGTCAATTCTGTCTTAGTTGTTTTATTTTTCTCTCTATATTCCTTCTCAAAATCTTCTACTTCTGCAGGGTCCCTCTTCTTGTAAACTCTTGCTCTCTGCTACACCTTAAACGTAGCTTTCTTCTCCTGTACTGTATGTTGAACTTCCGAATTCCTCCCGATATTTTCTTCCTGTCGTTTTTCCAAGATCCTCTTTGCCATCTCAACCAACTTTGGGTATATGTCTCTGCCCATTTCAGCTTCTCTGTATCTTCATTCTCGATGTAGCCAACCACCTTCTGTATGCATTCCTGTCCTTCTTCTTTGAGTCTCCACCACTTTTTTTTGGTGTTCTCCTTCTTCTTTTCTTTCCCTTCCTACATACTGTAAGGTCAGCTATGAGGAATTTATGTTGAGATGCTATTTGATTCCCCGGGCACAACGTTACAGTTCCTAACTCTTCCAAGGTGGTCTCTCTTTATGGCTATATATTCCATCGCTGATGTGTTTCTCCCACTCTTCAATGTTATCAAGTATTCTTCCATCTTCTCAAAGAAGGAATTCACAAGTGCCAAATCATTTGCCTGGGCCAATTCCACAACACGCTCTCCTTCATCGTTCCTCCTCCCAATGTTTCAGCCTCCATGCCATCTCTCCACTCCAGATCTGTCCCTTCCTACATGTCAATTCAGATCTCCAGCCACAATCACTTCTTCACTACTCGGGATCCCGCTCATCACACTGTCCAGTTGGTTTCACAATAAGTCTTTCTTCTCATGGCTGCATCCTTGGTATGGTGCATAAGCTGATAACATGGTGATGCTCATTCCTCGTATAGCCAACTTCATTGCAATGATCCTGTCTGACATCCTCTCCACTGAGATCACATAATCCTGCCAGCACTCACTTAGGCATATCCCAACTCCATTTCTTGATTGTCTTCCTGTCTTCATCCACTATAGTACAGCTTAACTCCATCTCCCAGCTTTCTGACCTTACCTCAAGATTTTCCACCAGTCCATCCTTTTTCCTGTGAGCAGAGAATTGTTACTGCATGGCTTCCATCATCAATGCTATTTCTCTTCCTTGCCCTGTTAGTGCCGCAATGTTCAGTGTGGCTATCCTGATTGTACAGTTCCGTCCCTCTCGTCTTCTTGTCACAGCATCAAGACAACCGTGGCTCCTCTATGTATTGCTTAAAACTGGGTGCGCCCTATCATTCACCATTTTTTTATGATTGTCCTGTATTCTGTTTGATGAAAAAGGATTTTACAGACCGGATGCTCTTCCTGACATGCAACCCTCTGTCCTTATCCAAGCTTGGCTCACATTTGATGTACTATACCTACCGCAATACAAAAGATGTTCGGAAATAATTTCCCTGTAATCAAGAAGAAAGGTTGAGGGACCATCTTGTACAACAAGGTTCTTCCATCTCTAGAGTAACATTACACGCCCTTCCGAAACTTTGCTCTCTGCCATCTGCTACTCAATGGACACTGAACAAGAAGATCTTCAATTTCATAGTAAAGCATATTAACAACAACCTTCCCACTAAGAAAAATCTGTGTAAATGGGGCTCTTCTCTACATTTGATTGATCCTTATTTCTAAACCAGCCTCTCTTTTTCATCACTCTCTCTCCCCAATATTGATAGATAAAATTGGCAAAGAAATCAAATTTGATGGAAATTATTGATACACCACTTTTTAGGTAAAAGCTGTTAACTGAGCAATGAAAATATTTGGCTTTCCTGATACACATATGTCACAAGGTAAGAAACAATGACTTAAAAAATGATTTTGTTTAAAATATCTTTAATACTGTCAGTTACCTATTTCAAGGATGATGACACAATAATTACTGGTTAAAAACAACAAGTCAGATGACAAACGACAGCAATAGGAAAGAATTTCACAAGGAAGCTGATGCCACAACAATAAGCTGCCACAACCATTTAATGAAGAAGTCTGGTATCTTGTATTTGCTAGATTGTTGAAAACTAAACATAGACCATGACTTTTAAAATGTGGTTAAGCAACACGAGTTCACTTTCATAAAGAAATAGAAAAACACTTGAGACAAACGTTGCATTTGCAATGGATATACCCAAACATTACTGCACCCATAACCCATGAAACCTTGCTTTTCACGCAGGTAATAATACTTGCATATTATCATAAAATATCAACTTTCATGGACTGGCAGCCTCTCAATTTGAAGAAAAAGCAGATTCCAGCTTAGAACAGCCGTCTCCCAACCTATTTATTACCAAGGACTGTCCATTGCCTATAAATGTTACAACAAACTAGGGGGTGGGTTGGGTTCCATCTTCCAATAATTTTTTAGCTTCTCATCTCTAACTTAAAATTTTTAGATACAAATATATATCATATTTTCAAGAACCTTGCTGCACTGCTTGTAATATCATTAAACAATACCTACCATATACCAATGACAGCATCGATTATATCAAGTAAGCAAATTTTCTCTATAATCCTTAATATTACAGACTTAGATAAGATATTTAATGAATTACTGACTGAATATCACATTGTCGTAGTGAACTAAATTAAGTAAAAGACAAAGAATAGCACTCAGTTACCAACTGATTCTTTAACATCTGCTATTCCATCATCCTAAAAAGACAAGAAAATTAAAACTGAGATCTCTTCTAGTCTCTATACAAAATAAATGCAAAAAATTCAACCAGATGAAAAGAATTGCCTTTAACTACACTTAACTGATGTTTAAGCAAACTTTAAAAGACACGTACATGCGTATATATTCTTCAATGCAAATAATCAAGTCCATTAAAGATAGCAAATCTTAAGAAATGATCTAAATTACATTTGAGTGTTCATGTCTAAAGGGAAAATTGAAGTGCATTACAGATTGTAAAGCTTCAGATTCTATTTAAGTAACCTTTGAGTGCATTTATCTACCATTTAATGTATTCAAAGGATGACATGCAAAAATTAATGACATTTAAGCAAACGTTAAGACACATCCATAGATAGTTATTCTTTACAACGAAACTTTATGTCTACTATAGGGAGTAAGCTTTAACAAATGATATAACCGTCAAGTGCCTTTAATTATCTTTTAATGTCATCATTTAATGAAATGTAAAATTTACTCTTAAATACAAAGTTATTCTTTAAAAGCAAAATCCATCTCACCGAAAGATAGTAAAGCTTAAGAAGTGATTCAAGTAGCATTTAAGTGCTTCTATCACTTACTGCCAGCAGTAGTTCTTTAGGGGCAAGGTGGCAAAGAGCTTAGAGGGCATGTTACCTGTGTGGAAGGTCTACAGTTTTTGTTACTTTTATTTCTTATCTAATCACGATATCCATTCAGTAAAAATACAAAAGTCCTAATCACAAAAAAGTGTCCAAATTACAGATATATTGAATAAGTTAACTAAACAGATATAAAAACCAGTACTGTTCTTACATAGATTCTTGAACAAAATGGTTTTAACATGTTTTCTTCAGCTTAGAACACGATTTTTTGCCCATTCTTAAACCAAGTTAGTACATTAGACTGTCTTACGTGTGTTGGGAAAGAATTCCAGGATTTTAGTCCAGGGTAGCTAAAAATTATCTACTGGATTCTAGATTTAGTCTTGAAAATGGAAGATCGCTTGTGTTTCTTGTACTATACTTGCTAATCGTGGATCTTTCAACAAATTAATTATATAGACTCTGAAGACATATCGTGCTAGTTACTTAAACATCAGAATCAACTGTTGAAATCGAAACATCTGATCAATGCGAGATGTTGGTCGAATCAAACAGTTCTTTATTCTTGATGTTTCGATAATATCAAGTGCACGATTTGGCAGTCTCTGAAAGGCTGGTAGTTTTGTACTTCACAATTTTTCTTGGATATATTTCCTAAGCTGTTGGAATCCTAGCAACATCTAAAATAATTATTTAATTTACTGGAAAATTCAGTCATCATTGATGTTGTCGCCATCTTTCCACAGGTTGCCGAAGAGAATGTTTGCATTGTTGATGAAATCAAGATCATGGAGGTTTAGCATTTCATCAAGGATCTTGTTTCCTTCCTCCACCTTTCTATTACGGGTAGGGTCATTCTTGTCATTTCTCTGAAACATCGAAGTATATGCTATTTGTGATGATGGACATCTTTCTTGGGATTTCATTCACTGTGTTGATGATATAATCACTCAACTCTTGTGGGTTGCTACTCGTTATGTCGCTTGTTCCTGTGTGGACCACAATAATGTCACTGTTAGATTTTCCAACTTGCTGTATTGTCTGTCCAATTCTAGATCCACCATTAACCGTTATTTTGACTTGATAATGATGGTTGGTTAGTTTGGTTTTATCCAACCTTTATAGTTGTGACTCTCTAATAATAACTATTTTGATTCTTTAGTGCTTTCTTCTGTTGGCTGTCCCCCTGTTTTCTCTGTATTTTGTGATTCTTCTGCTCTCCTGCATTGAGATTTATCATTGAATTTGGCTTTGTTCTTTCTACTGCCTTTTCCTGTGTTCCTTTGTCCCTATTGTTTTGCGAGTCGTTACTTTTGTTTTTACTAGGTTTATACATATCTTTTTGATTTTTCCTCCAGTATTTTCCAAGATTTTGTTGTAAATGCTATTGAGAATCAATGACTCTTGTTGTTCTTTACGCCTGATATTTTGTGAGCTTCCTTTTGTATTGTTTTCACCTTCACTTCCACTCTCAACACTGCCAGTAGACAAGGATTCCTTTGGGTGGTAGCAGGGTGTCTTCTGGGATGTACAACTTGAAATCCATTGCTTGGTGTTGTCTACTGTGGCCTTTTATTGTTTATTGGATGGGACTGCTTCTTATTCCTGGGGAAAAGTAATTCGTCTGATGGATTAAATCCAGTATCACTCTCCTCCACAAGTTGACTTCTTGATGTTCTACAGAGAATGACGTCATCAAGGAGGTGAGAGTGTCCGACCTATAAATCTTTTATGTTTAGCTTTAACTCGAGATTTTCTTCAAATACAGTTTTACTGAAAGCTCGTTCTTGATGACACAGTTGGTTTATGTTGTCTAAGCCTTAGGCAAGTCCTCCCAAAGTGCCTAAAACTGCGTTATCAGTGTTTAACGTTGGTGGTCCTGGATTCGGATGCAGCTCTGAGATGTCTTCATCTTTTGACATTCTAACATTCTAGCTTTTCTCACTTACAAAGCTGTCCTTTTCCTTAATCATCTGGCCAAGAACAGAATTTGTGCTTGTGTAACTTAGGCCATGCTTGGATTCAGCTTCAAG
The DNA here is from genome assembly GCA_900291935.2 of Cassiopea xamachana. NCBI lineage: Eukaryota > Metazoa > Cnidaria > Scyphozoa > Rhizostomeae > Cassiopeidae > Cassiopea > Cassiopea xamachana. The sequence goes on from OLMO02000324.1 coordinate 6,796,172, forward strand.
CAACACCAGATTATGTCAGGCTTTTTCGTTTTCTACTCTCGCAATTAAGAAAAAGCTTGTTTATTGATGTTCTTCCAATGTATCCATGTCATTACAAATTTAAGCCTACAAGTATTTAACTAGATTGCCTAAATAATCTATGCGTGTGGCAAGAGGTATCTGTACATCCACTTGATTGAAATGTTGACTGCATGTTCACTGTTCGCTCAGCAGCCAATTTGTAACTGGTAGCAACACTAGGGAGATAAAGGTGGGAACGAGGGGAACTGTCCACCCTACCTCACATACTGATGGCTCAAGATCAATATTCTCTATAACAGGCACTTCTGTACGTACAAACGTATACGGGACTACATCTAGTTATCCCTTACTTACTTGGAAAACTTTAGTCCATCAAACGTTGTAAAACTTAAGAAATGACTTAGGTGACATTTAAAGTAATCACAGGACAAAATGCAAAAGTTAATGAAGCTTAAGGAAGATATAAAGACACTTATGTAAGGCCTTAATCTTCCTTTCCAATAGTTTTCACCTGGTGGGTTTGAGTCTACTTCAGCTCTTTTGAGCGTATAACCTGTTCTGTTATTCTGAGTACCAAAGCTTCGTTTCACACTGCATTTAAACAGTTGATCACAAAATTTTGGGCTTGCTCAACGCTGAAATACAAGAATCTCCTCGCCTCCCTTTTTGGTAAGTTTTTGTTTCAGTCATAACTTTACAGATACATTCATGATAGTTTACTCTTACATTGCCAGTAGTTTCTTTTGATGTTTTTGTAGAAGTTTTTACGTGCTTCATGCTTTCAGATTTTCTTAACATGGATTATGTCATTTGTAAATCTGGCCTTCCTGCTAAAGCCTTAATGCATAGCACAAGAAACTCCTGGTGGTATGACATTAGTATTGTTTTAGCTCTAAAGTCTATGGTAACGTGTGGATGAGTGGTTGGTCCTTGAATTCTATGAAAGAGTCTAGATAAGGGTAAGGGTATTATAACTTCTGTTACTCATTCTACCTGAGTTAGCACTCAAAATGTAACAATTGGGACAATTAAGAGAAATCCATTGTACATATATTTAGACGTTATCAAGCGAAGTAGTGGTGTTGAAGAAGGGGGTGCGGGGGTGCGGGGGTGCGGGGGTGCAGGGGTGCAGCCCCACAGTCGTTAAATTTCTTTGAAGTAAAGACTATTATATAGGAAAATTTTTTCTGTTGAAGACAAAATGCTTTATTACAAATCTGTGAGCTATGACATAGTGACTCGTTGTGCAGGGGTGTAAGACTGTGCCAACTTTCAGAACTTGAGAAAATTCAAGTAATATTGGGTAATTGCACCTTCAAAATCATGTAACTTATGAAGAGTTGAGGCTTACATAATGCTTTTGCAACAGTTAAAAGAATGTACAGTTAAAGAATGCATTTTTCCAATGGTAAAATGGCCTTTAATTTCTTTTCTCAAAGCCAAACCATTTTAGGCCCTATAGTAAACTTAAGATACAAAAGAATATCTAAAACACTCACTTTAAATTCTGCCTAAAAGATTAGTGAAAAGGCTGTCCTATGAAATACTGGATTGGCAAAAATCAATCTCAAAAAGGCTTTTTCATCTTAGTAGCTTTACTTTCAAACTTCTTCTTTCGGGCCTAACCACACTGAGCCCTACAGTGTACTCTGGATATGAAGGAAAGTCTAGCACACATGTCAATTTTGCATGCAAAACTTTGGCCATGAGATGAGAAATCCTATGGCCATGAAAGAAAGACGTCATATGAAAGCCATCTAGATATAATAACATGAACTATGGATGTGAAGCCTTATATGACGACATAAAGAATACCTTGGGGATTTATAGAGGAGTGCATTCTCGAGTAATAGGCCTAAAGGTCTTTTTTATGAACATGAGCGGTGCAAGCCTTATTCTAGACATCAAGAATTTTCCAAGTCAGCCATATGTTTTGAAAGACTTTAGTTAGATATTATCTGAAGTATAAACATCTCTTAAAAGGAATAATGGAACCTTGATCAATAGGGCAGGGATATTTTTTGACTGACTCTGGTGATGATTTTATTTGAAGGAGGAGATAGGTCTTGATTTTATGGGATTTTCCCATCACACTATAAGGACTACACAAGCAAATCAAATAATGATATATAATTTTAAATGAATCCTATAGCCAGAAGGGAGTTATGCTAAATGTAAACAGCGTATGGAAATCATAACACTGAAAATTTCAGTACCTAGAGTCTGCGACAAAGTGTGCCTAGATTCTAATCTCGCCATAGACAATTTCGAGCATTGACGCAAGGTGGTCAAACTTAACTATTTGTACATTAGAGAATATTATGCTTATTGGGCATGTCTCATGTATACATCTATTGAATGATTAAAATTTAATCATAATCAATACTTGTTTGGAGCTCCTGGAGTATACAAAAGTAGCACTTCAACAAACTTCCCCATGCATCATTTTTCATCTATGCATCATATGTTGCCATTGCAAGAATCATGCTGGACCTTAAAGTTAAATCTTTTCTTGTCCCGCAATATTGACACAGAAAATCAACATTCTGGCTTCATAATACGTCATTCTTAAAGTAGAGCAAATCAAACATAATATCAAAAAAGCTCATACACGGCAATAGCTCCTCTATAAAATAATGAAAAAGTTGACAAACATACCTGTGATTGCGTGGTGTTCTTACTGGTACTTGATGAAGCTGATTGCAAACCAAACAGTGGAACCTAAGAGAAATTGAAAAGCTAGTGTAAGAATGCAAACACATATTTATGTTTCCAAATGTTCTTTGCTAATTTTTATGATTAGGGGTCTTAACATGAGATTTGTTAGTGTGCAGTAGGTACTACATATCGTTACTGACATTGATGGATATTTTGGCAGTATTTTTTGGGAGGGGGCAAAGCCTCATGAAAGCCAGAGCACGTGTCATTAGTATATGGAAGGTGAAGAGAGTAGCTGGAAAACCATGGTCATTAACACTTGCAAACGGAGTATGAGAAAACTGGGGTCTGGGAGTTTCCTTCAGAAAAAAGTTTGAGGTCGTGGTCTCTAAAAAGTCAAGAGATGCCCTTCCGCTAAAGAAGAGATAAATTGATCTTTGTAATGAGAAGGGAAAATGATTTTCAAGAGTTTTCTCAAAGCCAGACACAACTATTATGGCCTACTGAATTAAGGCCTGTGGGTTCCTTCATTTTCTTATCCCCAATGAGTGTCGCTAAGTAAAAAGTAGCTTGATGGAAATACAAACATGGCAAAGTGATCTTCACATGTTCACAGAGCCCAGAAGCTAGAATCTGGATAAGTGGCCAAAGATAAAAGGTTTAATTTGTATTATTTTTATCATCAATCATCACTGAATAATTGTGGCACTAATCTAGTGATATCAAAATCAATAGAAGAAGTATGGGTAAAGGAAAGGCGTCCAGATCATGACTCTATTGTCCCCCACGCTCAGAAGCACCATGGCCTAAGCATTGAGGATACCCGAGAGTCGGTATTCTGCCTTGTGAACAATGGCTCTATTGTTGAAAAACCAATGCCAGCTGGTTCTACTTCACTCTTTTTTAAATATGAATCTAGTACTATTGCTGAATGAACAAGTGAAGATCAGGATCAACACAACAACTCGTTTCCATGCTTTTTGGAAAAAGTGAAAACACCAACAAAGATTGAACCGTTTGCATCTTTCATTACAGAAGACTTGCACACTTGGAATAGCAAAAGTAATAACAACTGTGGACACTTATGATTAAGGGACTCAATCCTTTGACAAGAAAAAAAGCAGCTTAACTTCAAACAAGTGTAAAAATTACTCATAACAGTAATAGTAATAAAATGTGAAGGATTGAGAAAATTGGCTTAAAGTGAGGAGTTAGGTGTCCTCTGCCTCCCTAGCTGTCTTATCGTTTTCTATTCCATATTTCTGCATCTCACCCCATTCAGTAGCTGCCAAGATTTCTAACATCATTGATAAGTATTACCAAAGAAGGAAGGATAGGATCTATTTAGAGGCATCTAGCTCCTGGAAAGCTAGGAATTCAAGACAGCAGCAAAAGCCTTCATGGATTATCTTTACTGGGCTAGCTGTAACCCTTTACTTCAGCTCAGGATGCTTAGGTTATTTATGCCAACTCATCCTTTATGGGTAGATGGCGCTCAATGACCGTAGAGAGATCAGACCATCTAGGAGAAGGAAAATTCCGATCTCAAACCATGGTGGATGGGGCTCTTTAACCTTAGTTGATTATTTATCTAGTAGAGACTTTCCAATAGGAGTAGTAGCACAAGTTAGACATGAGCTGAGAAAGAAATGTTGACTGACATAAACATTTATTAAGAACTGGGCTCCCTGTGTTGAGCCTGTATTACTTGGTCAGCGGTTTTGACTTGGTATCCGCCATTTTGTTTGTTTCTCAAAACGCGTTTATTAGTTTAAGCATTACTAATATTTTAGTTGAATAAAACCACGATTAAGGTTTACCACATTGACCATGAAGAAGAAGAACTTGCTGCAGTAGCTACCAAAGAGAATGATGAATCACCTGATAATTCACTTCAGAAGGATATTACTATCAAGAATAAGGATAGTGAAGGAAATAACATCTTATCTATGAAAATGGTTATTCTTGAAGAATTCTCAAAATTGCAACATAGTGAAATATGGAATAGACAAGTCTTGTTGAAAATCAGAAACAGTCGTAATTATAGAGCTCTTTATGCCAAGATATAACTTTACCTCCTACTTCAGCTGTTTTAGGTACCGCAACCTTGGATTCCTTATTAATTTCAAAACATTAAAGACTCTTACCGTATTTCCCCACCTATAGGTTTAGGGCTTATCTGTTGTGATTGCAAGCTTTTTGGTGGGTCTATCTGCTGGGGGGAGCTTATACGAGGTTTAAAAAATGCTTAGTGGAAAAGGATCCAAACCTCTCCATTTGCTTGCTTCAACAGCGACAATACTATTATCTTTGACAACAATCGAAAAAATTGCTATTTATGGACAGTTCTTACAACAGCAGAACCTATTTTAAGGAGATGCTCCAAGACCTCGCTATGCCAAGATATAACTTGACTACACCCTACATGAGCTGTTTTAGGAACCGCAACCTTTGTATCCTTTGTTATTTGATGCCATTTTGTATAGTGCATTTTGTACTTTCCTTGAAATTTACATAGAGTCATCGTAAAAGACGCAAGAAGACTTCTGTCAAATAAGTAGCATGTGAAAATGAAGAAGTCCACTACACTTTTAGATTTTCCAGGCAAAACTCAATATTTACTAGACCACAAACTCTGGTCGAGACCACTCTAAAATATGCCAAGTGCAGAAGATACCCATACATCCTTTTCCTGAATAGTTTCACTGTCAGATTTATTGTCACTGTAACTCTTTTTAGTCTCAAGGTCCAGGTGGAAGTATTGAGATACCTTGTACTTATAAACTCTGTGTTACAAAATGCACGAAAAGAAGGCTAGATATATCTAAGGTACAATGCTATTCTCTAATTTACTCTTTTCTATAGCGTCTATCTGCAGAGGGTTATATGCAGAACAAAGCATGGGTTAGGGAAACGGTGGACTTTTCTGTAGGGGGCTTATACGCGAGGGTTTTATAGGCAGAGAATACAGTATGGTAGCAAAATCTCATGCATCTGTATTAGGTAGCAATTTTTTTTAGAACTGGTGAAATCTGTTAGTTCTATGTTAGATCGCCCGTGCCAGTGTACTATAGCTTTTATGACTTGCAGTAACATCGTAAAATTCTAGGAATTATAAATCTAAAAGCTTAAATCAAGTACAACGCTTCACAACTTTGCTTTCTCTCCAATAAGCAATGTATCACTTCCTTCAGTAGGTAGTGTGACAATGAAAACCAAATAGCTTCGGAAGCATAAGGACGTTACTTCAGGTTACCCCCTCAACTACAACAATGGTTATAACTTAAGAAGATTACTTGGCAAATGACAACTTTACTCTCTCTCTCTCACTCTCCCTCTCTCTCTGTCTTTCTCTCTCTCTCTCTGAAAGCTACACTACAAAGTATCGCACTTGAAAGTAATGCCCATATTTTGAAGTCAATGCTTTGCAGCATGAAGTCATAATCGCAATAGATTGTAGATTGCTATTCTACAGGCTTGCTAAACGGATCACTACATGAAATTTCTTTCAGCTATCGCTTAAATGGACTACAGAAACATCGTGTATTTTCTGGATCGGATCCGATCTGATCTCCTAAAATTAGAAATGCATATTTACACTTATGTAGGATTTCACCCATGTAATTGAACTAGTATTGAGCGTTAACGGGTAGTTCAGCAAAAGAAAAGCAAATTTCTTGAAGTAAATATGACAGCAGTTACATTCAGAATCACATTACACGAAGAAAAGTTTATTGGGTCGAAACTGGATCGGATCGATTTTGTAACTCATCAAAGTTCGAGTAGTGAAGGGGGATTCACACTGGACACAGCGCTGTACGGCAGGGTACCTAGCTTTACCAAGTGCCGCATTAATTCCTTTTTGTCTTGCACACATTGAAAGAATCATGACGCATGCATTTATAAATTGGCCCTCATGCTTGTTGCTCTTGCGTTACAAAAACCAAGCAATTGCATTATTACCAGCCACAAAGCAGAAATTTCGATCTATCTGGGTGAGCGAGTTAGGGTAAGGACGTGAAAATCAGAGACATTGCACTGATTTGATTCGAAAAATGATGCTAAAAGATGAATGATTGCTTCACTTCTTTGGGCCATTTTTACCTAAAAAGGACACTAATTTCCGTAAACTACTATACCGATTAATTATGGTGGAAGCAAATACTTTTCGGAATCTTGCCATACATATCTCATTCATTATTTAAGAAACTTAACAAAAGCACCAACTATTTACAGGTTTTTCCTAGAAAAATTGAAAGTTAATAAGCGAGGACCCTAGTAAGAGCGGGGACAAGTTGGAAAGTGTTCGAAAAAATAAGCGGAGGATGTTTAATCGGGACCTAAGAGTAGTCGATTCCTCGTAGCAAATTGGATGTGGTAGCAAAAGTGTGTGTCCACTCAAGAGAATGGTCTGCAAATATCCCCCAGTCTGTGGTAGCTAGCACCGCCCGTGAACGTAAATGAGCCAGCTTCAAGGGGAAAAATTTTCTAATTCAACTTTCTCTTGTAATGTTGTTATGCATCAAAGCTGCTTAGAATGATACCATTTAACAAACTGAGAGCATTACAGTATTTACTGTCAATCATAAATATCCCAACTTACAGGTCGAATGGACTCAGGTATGTCTGACGTAGTCATTGATCGTCTTAGAGGATGTGCTTTTATCTGTGGAAATAAGCAGCATGTAACATTATATAATGTAATGCAATCTGATAAAATTAACACAGGATGCTGCCATGCAGCATAGCACAATATAGTGTAGGGTCATTCCATGTAAAAGAAGGATAAAGTCTACATCCGACCCCTCGAGATTTTCTGGAAATTTAAACCACTGATGCATATCATCAAGTGATGAATAATTGGGAAATTTCAGTTCATAAAATTCTCCTTTAGAAGTTACGAGATTTAGGCCTATTTGCTCAAATATTCCGCTGCGGTGGCCATATTGGATTTGTAAAAGTACTAGAAATAATTTTGCACTTAATTTGTAATAGATAAAGACTTGAAATTTGATATGCTTTTATTTGAAAGATTTATTAATTCAAAACTGCAATCAAATACAACATATGTCCTATCTATCCATGTCAATCGCTTTTATAGCTTTTTTATAACAAACTCGTTAGTATACACTCATTTTTTATCAAAACCAGAAAAACTGAGTTTTAGGCTGTATGCTCCTAAATTTTCCAAATGCCTGAATTGTTCTCAATTTGTTCTTAAGTAGTAGCGTGTAGGCCATTTAAAAATACATAAAAGACAATATGCAAGATAACATAGACTGTTTTGGTTTATTGAGAGCCAACTGTCACAAGCAAGTTGACGTCTCTTGCATATTAATGTTTTTTATGGAGAAAAATTAATAAACTGTTATGAATAGACAATACTATCACAGTATCTAGTTTTGCTAGGAGTATCTATTGTGTAAAAATAAAAAGAAAAAGTGATAAAGCTGTCAATTCTGCTCAGTTTAACAAGGAAAAGACGTTTCCTGTCCAATTGTTAGTGGAAAGCTTCTACATCGTCTTCCAAAAATACATTTTACGACAAGGCTTCAGGCTCAACCTTGTTTTTTATTTGTTCTTAATTTTCCGCCAAGCCTCACGCTTATATTCTTATAAAAGGATGAGTATAGTTGATGAAACTATACAGACAGGCTACGTATAGCAGCTAAAAATAATTTGAAAGAAATTTAAAAATGGATGAAAACAAAATCCTTTCAGGATAGGGTAGCTTATGCAGAGGCATGAAGGTAGACAGACAAGATCAGAACATCAGAAAAGTCAGATGCCTTGAAAATAGAGAACGAGTTTAATAGGGATCTTCAAGGAACAAGAAAAATGCTCCACAATCTTGCAAGAAACAATCGAAAAAGGAACAAGGAAATAACATATGCCATAAAAAAGCAAAACAACATACTAGTAAAACCAGAGTATATTGCAGAGAGATGGAAAGACAATTTTAAAGAACTTCAAGTTACGGCTGATATGCAAAAACTGAGAAAAATGCCATGTGAGGCATTAATTGAGAATTGTGATCCAATAACGAGAGGGGAATTT
>OLMO02000324.1:6806515-6821741 GCA_900291935.2 Cassiopea xamachana
TATATATATATATATATATATATATATATATATATATAGCAAAAAAGCACACACACACACACAAAGAAAAACAATTACAAAAATGTATTTGAGTTAATATAACCATGTCTTTAAAAGTCAAGCAAGTCAGGGTTGGTCTAACTTTTATTTCTTCTACAAAAGATGTAGTAGCTGCATCTAACTGCTATGTTCATTGTTTTCAGTATCACGTTTTGCTTAGTCTTTTCGTTAAAATGCAAGCCTGTGAGCATTAACAAGCGAGATTCAGAGGAAGTTCCAAATATTCCGAGGGCACTCATAGAAAGGTTGACAAATTTTACCATCGCATGTGACTTCTGGAGGCTACCAATAAGAGGGTTGTACTTATTAGCCTTGCGATCGCTATTTAGCTTTATATTGGATTCAAAGCCAACAGTGAGTTCCAGTACGTAAAAAGTAGCATTGTTGAGCACTAACACCAGATCTGGTCGAAGAGAATCACCAGTTATTAAAGATGGAGATGGAAAGATAGGAAGGTATGCGTATAATGAGCTATTCGCTATAGAGGACAGGGTTTTAGCAATATGTAGCAAAACAGAATTATGACGCCAGGTATATCTACCATCTTGAAGATAGGATTTGCAACTAGAAACAATGTGCTGGAGAGTCTCAGACTGGAAGCAGAAAGAGCATGCAGATATAATGGAGAGAGACCATTTGCAGAGATTTTTCTTAGTAGCAAGAGTATTGTTGATATACTTGATGATAAAATTAAAGATGTTTTTAGGCATATTATGATTAACTTTAGTCCATCATAATACAATAATAAAAATAATAATAATAATAATATCTTTAATTAGGGTTGGCTTGAATAGTGGCTCTAAGCTAATTAATGCCAACCATTAATACAGCATAAATAATTAGTCAAAAGAGAAAAATCTACAATGAAAGAACAGAAATCGAACTAAAGCCTAACAAATGAAAATAGAAATCTATCGAAAACTTAATAAGTGGAGAACAGAAATATGCTTAAATATAACCTAAATTTAAAATGAAAGTCTTATATAATCAAAAGTTGCATGTTAAATTCCAAAGGTTTAATATGATTTTTAAAATGTTTCACAGACTGAGGCTTCTTTATATGCAAAGGCAAGACTCTCCAGAGATTTTGCCCTAAGAAACTTATATTTTCTAGTCAATTGGCTGTAGTCATAGGTTTGCGTGCGTAGACGCTGTTGATTACTCGTATGTTGTAATGTATTTCTCTTTCTGCAAAAATTTCTTTCATAAAGGAAGGATTTAGATTCAATGTTGTTCGATGAACTTCTGTTACAAGCAACTGTAGATTTTGTTGATGAATAGAGACTGAATTATCGTTAATTGATAGTTCTGCAAAACTAGACTTAAAATCTTGATACGCAATTCTTAATGCTATTTCATGAATGTGGTTGATTGTTGAGATGAAACCCCTATCATGAAGCATCCATATTAAAGGACAATAACTAAATTGGGATATAATAAAACCTCTCATGATCGAAGCTATCTACCACGTTGATGGTGAGAAAGGTGAGAAAGTAGATAACGCATTCTGTATCTATTGTCGTCGATTTAAAAGACAACCAAACATTAAGAAAATATTCTCGACATATTCATAATTGTAGCTAAGTATGAAATTTGGATGTGGTCCCTCAAAATTATTTAAATTATCGGCAAACCGGAAGTCTCAGTAGGTTTGAGGACTTAACTAGACTTTCTTCCTGTTAACTAAGCAACAGCTTCAACTATGTTACTAAATGACATAAATGACTTGGCTAATCTAAAGGTGACTGAACTTCACTTGCATCATAGAAAGAGCCTCGTATATCTTGGAAAGCAGCCTAGCAGCTTTGAAGATTGCTTCTGTTGACAATGTTTACTAATGTACAAAGGAGAAATTTTAAGTTTCAAGTCTATATCTAATACCAATCAAGTGCAAAATGAGTTCTAGTACATTTGTAAATCAAATGTAGCCGCTGTTGGGGAATATTTCAGGAAATCCGCCTAAAAAATAAACCGCCATAGCTTTCGAAAGAGAACTCTTTTCAAATTCAAATTTAGCAGTTATTCATCAATTGATGGTATGTATCAGTGGTGTAAATTTCAAAAAACTTTGAAGGGTTTCGGTGCAAAAACGTAATTAATGTCAAAGAAAATGTACCTAGATTTTTCTGTTCTAAAGAATTCCATAACTTTATTTGTGCAGAATTCATCTATACTTATGTTGGTGAGACAAGCCGAGATCTGTCTACACATGTGAGTGAGCATCTTTTTACAGATGAAAACTCTTTAAATACCTACAGTTCCGATGGATATAAAAAGGCTTGCAATAGCAGTTGTTTCAAAATTTTGGATTCGGCAAGCACTTACCACCAACTTAAAATTAAGGAAGCTTTGTATGTTATGTGGGAAAAGCCTATCTTAAATAACAAAGTCCAGCACTTCCTTGCTTCATTAATCCTCTAAGTCCCTTATTTTCGTTATAGCAGTTGTCTTTCTTTTGTTCGAATATATATATATATATATATATATATATATATATAGATATACTTGTTCAAACGATTAGACTTTGAGCTTGCATTAGCAACTGACGATAGATGATGAATCCGAAACATGTTTTGCAACATTAAGCAAATTGATGTCTTTTTACGCATCATATCTAACTTTATGTCGCACTTTTATGTAGAATTTCCTTGTAAGATAATAGATTGGAAAGACTACTATAACATCATATAATATAAAATAATGCAATCGCCTCAAATTATGTAATGTATAGTTAGTTTACATTAGCAGTGTTGTTATGCTCTTGCCATAATTCCGCTAATGCAAGAATCCTCTCTAAAGGCGCATCTTCTTTTACATGCAGAGCGAGTCTACTTCTTAGGCAGAAAATTTATTATTTAAGAGATTGTCCAATAACTTCTATTTCTTTTAGCTATCTTACCAAAAAAATGGCTCCTATAACAGCCATTGAACACCTTTACATTCAGAAACACTGAAATGTGTCTCTACAGCATCCAATTTATCTGAACTTCTTTGCACTATGAAATGGCTGCATGTAGCATGTTAAAATCACCCTGTTAATTATAGGCTCAAATTTTATGAATATCAAGCTTACAGCTGACTGACGAAAGGTAACTCTTCTACCTTTTACGTTGTCCTGTTCCGACAAGTGAGGTACCTGCAACATTATAGATAAATAATTGTAGGCACATATTTTAACTTGAAACTATAGAGGACTATGTTATACCCTCTGTTTGTTTTTCAATGCAGTAGCTGTGACTACGTGATGAAAATATAAATTACTTTTATCGTAGCTGGGTAATTTTCTAATAGTTGCAGCTTACGGTTTCTGCAATAAAGAGCAAACATTTTGGAAGCGACTATTGCGAGTTAGTATATTATCCAGGTATTTGAAGGATATGAAGCCTTGAGTGCATTTTATGTACGCCAAGCTGGACGCATCGTATGTACACTGTCTTTCCTCGGCTTACCGGCGTCAGGTTGTTTACCCAGCTTTAGTAGATATCTGTGTGACAGCATGAAAGAAAATTCGTCTTTGGTCAATTTTCAATATGCAATAATACAATGGTTAAGAGAGTAGGCTCTCCTTCTCACTATGAATATCAATTGTGCATGCACATACATTTACAAAACATTTTGGTTTACGACAGGGAGTTTCCTGGCATCATATATGGCATTATCTCGAAAACGTTTTTGGGAGGAAGATCCCAGACCTTCTCCTTCCCCTGCTCTCACATGACTTCTCAACCTTATTGGTTAGAACTCCTCAGTAATCAAGTTTTTCTCCCTCATTTAATAAGTTGTCCCATCACGCCTATCTTTTGCAAGGGTTGTGACTGCATTACTGAAAGTGTCTTTGTAGTTGAGCGACCTTTTTGTGAAAGCAAAAGTTACTACATTAATCGTCGGTGTCAGCTTAACACAGGATTCGCATAGCTTTTGATCTCAACATGCTTCATAAAGCTACACCCCCAATCACGATCTCTTAAATCCTTCTTTGCAAACCAGCCACCATCTCTACAAAAAAGATGATGCCATCGACCAAAGATTGGAGAGAGCATCTTCGAACAACGCTTTCTGGTAGCAGAGCCCATTTGCAAATTCTAGTGCATTTCATTTTAATGCCAATTTTTTGACAGTCTTTATAGCTGCTCTGATAATGCAAACTTCCATGTGCATTATCAACTAGTTTCTTTAGCTATGCATTAAACATGTAAATACTCTCAAGTGCCAAATAAACGGGGGTCCTAATAAACAGGGGGGTTGGAAAACTTCTGAAATTTAGTAAACGAGGGTGGTCGGAATAAACGGGGGTGGTCGGAAATTCAGAAAAAGCTTTGAATGATTATACAAGGATAGAAAGAGCAAAACCAGGTGGCCATAAAGTATAAAACTAAAAGATATGAGCAGTACGCTATTTTACTATGAAAATTGGGCGTAAATAGTAGTAAGAAAGAAAGGACATAAAATGAGGGCTTTGTAAAAAAGTTAGTTTCCTTAAAACTTATAAATGGGGGGTCCTAATAAAGTCCAGAGGTTAGAAAAAAGTGCAAAGCTAATAAGTGGGGGGACATTTATTTGGCATCTGAGAGTAAGGTTTTGTATACTACATTAACATCATAGCTTACCGTTGTTTCAGAAGTCAAAACTTTTATGCGAGTTTTCACTTCACATTGATTAATCTAGAAAAAATGTGCACAATTATAGTTAAGGAATTGCAAATTACTTGTACTAGGCATAGCTGAGCTGTATATGCATAAGATGACTCAAGGAATTGACAAATAAGCGATAGTCATGAAAACATTCTTACCCTTTTCAAAAGCGTGTTGCTTAATGTGGTCGAGTACTCTCTAATGTCCAAAGTCTTCAATTGCAATGAGCTATTCATTTTTGCATCCTCAATTGCCTCTACTAATTTCAGCCACCATTGATCTTCAATATTTAAAGCGGCTAGTAAGAATACTTTACATAACGTCCCCCACTTACATAACTGAACAAAGTTGTTCTCAGTTAGCTTGCATTTCTCCAACTTCAACACCTCCAATTTTGAATGAACTGTTATCATTTCGAGACATGAAAGCATGTTCAGAGGTTTTGACACATGAACCAAGAGACTTTGTGAAATCCTCTACCCCCTCTCCCTCTAATACCTAAATGAAGCATCCAAGGAGCAACAAAATTCCAAAAGTTTTGCAGGGGCTCCAGTATTTAAAATCTTATAGCTACCCCTAATTTTGGTTGTTGGGTTCGTTGTGCTTTTGCTTATAATCCCTGTCAAATGCAAAACTGCGTGGGTGACGTTGTGCCACGTTTCCGACGAACAGCAGACTTTGTATATATATATATATATATATATATATATATATATATATATATATATATATATATATATATATATATATATATATATATATATATATATATATATATATATTTAGGTAGATTGACAAAGAAAATAAAGCGGCGGAATTGCGACTATTAGTTTCACGATTTCTCGATCAGAATTGCCTGATGATCGAGAAATCGTGAAACTAATAGTCGCAATTCCGCAGTTTTATTTTCTGTGTCAATCTACCTATATTACGCTCTACCAAATGTATTGAGCACTCTCAGTTATAGAGGATACAAGGAATTCAATTTATATATATATATATATATATATATATGTATATATATATATATATATATATATATATATATATATATATATATATATATATATATATATATATATATATATATATATATATATATATATATATATATATATATATATTAGAGATACACTGACATTGCTTTTTAATAGTTCCCTGTGCTTTCAAATTACTGTCTTTGTTACTGCTCTCCTACTTTAAACTTCCTTACCACTTTCTATCATGTGAAGTATTTGTACTTAAATACTTGTATTTTGGTACTTCTTCAAGCTATTCTCCGTTAACTATTATTTTGATATTAGTCTCTGGCTCTATTAATCAATTACCATAAATTTTGTCTTCTTTTATTTAATTATCAGTCCAAAATTGCACAATCATAGCATCTGAATTTTTTCAAAACACAGAATACGAAAAGGACATATTAGGCGAGGAAATAAACCTACTCGTAATGAGAGTTCTGTCTCATCTTTTGCTGTATATGGAAATTGAGCGACAACCACGTCTAAAAAACAAAGAAATAGCATTAAGCAATAGCAGATAGCAAGATTATGCCGCAATTGCTTGTCAAGCAGTGCTTAATCTAATCATTTTATCTCATTAACAGTTTTCCTAGAAGTGGAAGCCAAAATTTTACGGACAATAAGGTGTCATTTACTAGCAATGTTAAAGTATTCCAAGGAAATAAACCCCAAAAGTTGAAATTTGAAAGTTAATGAAAGGAATTGCTGTACATTTATAAGTTTTTTTTTAGTGTACGAGTACGACCTAATCAAGCAAAAGGGGCCTGCAAAGCACATGAATCTGACATGCGCAGCTTTGAAGCAATAACCAATCATGTTATTGACTCATTGAGAATCTTGTAAAATGATAAAAGTGATAATTGTAATATTTTGCTATTTGAAACTGCAAAGGAGTAGCATAATAATGGGATGCCAAGAACATATTGAAGATTTAGAACTGGAATGCATCACAGGAGAACAGATATCATTTGATCCACTTGCATTTGTACCTGTTTTGACTTAAAAGGGGCTATAAATAAATTAATAATTGCACCTTCCAACAGTCAGACCTATATAGCCGCAAAGAAAAGTATATATAACCGTCTAAAATTAAAAGGCTTTCAAAACATGGCATAATCGCATATGTTAAGTTAGATTTGGTTCTGAATGCAAAAATGCTGAAGAATTAGAAAAACTTCAACGACTTAAAGAATGACATCTTTCTACTGACTTTTCACCGTAAAAAGCAACTTAGAATCTCTTGGTACTTCTTTTGCTAATACTACTAGTGGAAAGCCACATCTTGCTGACAGTGAACGATTAATAAAAAATTATAGCAAGATGAGAAGGTGTGAAAGAGTCTCGTTAGCTGCAAATAGATTGGTGAATTACTTAAAATTGGAATTCCAGAATGCGATTGAGATAAATATTTGATCTCTTTTAGAGCAGTCATAAATTAGCTCAAAGTAAGTAAATTAGCAAAAATCTCTTAGACAGCAAACAACAAGAGTGGTCCTTTGTGAGTTCATTGAAGCGGGTATTGAAGGACAGAGAGAGACCGAACAGAATAATCTTTAAAGATTGAGAGCCTTCTCTTTTTAGATTTACGCCTTTCTGTTGTTATTTTAAGTAGGCTGTTATATCTAGCTTATTCAGCAAATTTAGACCAATTATGCATGCAGCATCCAAGCATGGGACCCCTAGTTTAACGTCCCTTTCGAAGGACGGTAGAGCGACCTATATTAGTCGTCCATTGGTGCTTGAACGCGCACAGCCATTCTTAACTTTAGCTAAAATAATAGAACTGGCTGGGTAGTTTGGATGTATTAAAAAACATGTCATGACAATCTGGTGCACTAGAGAAGTGCACATAAGCTATTGCTTGCTCAGTGCTGTCAAATATACTGCCATCCAAGCCTTCAAAGTAGTCCCCAAAGAATTTTGACAGCTATGCCTTTTAGGACACCTAGGCCAAAATGAGTTTGACAACCCAGATCTATATGGTTTGTGAGAATAAGTCAGATTAAAGGTAAGACTGCAAAAATCTTATATCCAATACAAATAGTATCGATGAATGCAACGCATCAAACGTACCTTGAGTAGGGATCCATCTAACTAAGACTGTTTGTAAAGTAGGATGGCTATAACTCAGTGAATGCTTCATGTAAAATTCAATCAGGTCCTGCAGTAGAAAAATTAACCATATTTAAACACATTAGTTGTAAGACGTAATGCAACTGCCATGATGTTCAAATCCCCAGACAAATTACAGAACATGAAAACTATGAATTTGAGTATTTGGCTCTAAGAAATGGAATGATACGTCTGTTGATCAATAACATACAAGAGGCCTAGATTCTTCATTGCATTAAGTAGAAGTCAAAACCACATCTAATGGCTGATCAACAACGATAACTGAAAACCCAGCCCCCCCTTGGAAGAATATCGATATTAATAGAGTACTTGCTCTATAACTTTTGGCTTAAATTTTGTTTTCTGTTCTCAAGAATTTATATAGCTATTATTTATTAATAGTTACTGAAGATTTGCTTTTTTGCATAAGGAATTCATTGCATTACATAACGTTACATTGTATTCTCAAGTACCAATCGAAATGAAACCTTTACTTCCGTACAAACACAGGATGTAGCTACAGTGATACCCAAGAAGTATTTATACTCCCAATATCCAAATTCTAATAATCTCACTTCTTTTGATACATTCTCAGGAAAGCTTCTCTCATTGTATTTTCCTATTCGTCTTTTGGCCCTGGATTTCTCCAGTTTACAGTAAATATTCGTAAACATTCTTGTGGTTACATTTTATTTTTGATCTCAGCAGCGCACCCAGGCCTAACTTATGATAAAGCGTTTCACATGCGCAACGAATCTATTGGTTCCAGAAAGTAGTCAAGTTACCAGATAGCTGTGGTGAGACGCAGAATTTAGAGCATAAAAATTTCAGCATGCACCCATCACTAGTGATTCAAATGAAAGCTTTAACAGCTATTAAAGGGAAGAAAAGTCTAACAGTCATCATATGCAAATGTGTAGAGTATCTAGATCCGCCACTGATGAACTTCCAATTATGACTCACCCATTCGGGAAAAATTTTTTGTGAGGTTAATGCTACTTGGCAAATGAGATTTAGTTTTCAGTTTCTTAATGTACTCTTATTCTTAAGGCCTGTGGAGGGACTTAAGTCCTCGTACTGATAATAATGTCAAAACTCACCGGAATCGAACGAAACTGGAATAAATCTGATATATTGAAAATGCCACCTCTTGCTTCTATGGTTATGTGTTTAATCTCTTTGTTATATCTGAAAATTGTTCAAAGATATTAGCAAACAGATATTAATTGCCTTCTAATTGAACCAACAAAGTTTCAAAGTTCCTTAAAAAGTGGAATGATTATTGAGTAAAGTTTTTGGTGATAAAGTAAAGTTAGGGTACATAAAAAAAAAGACTTTGCCGCCTTGAAGGCCTACCTACGAAGGAATACATTGAGCATTCTCTACAAGCCTAAAGAGTTAGCACTCTTGCAAGACAGAGTAGAAAAAGCCCATGGGAATTTAACGACGTGGCCCAAGACTAAAGACATCTTGATCTCCATTTCTATAGAGCTCTCATACAAAGAAGAGGGCCTGGAGCAGTAGGATGCAAATTGCTTTAAACAGAAGTTTAAATTGGGGTCCCCAATAACTGCATAGAGTGGGTCATCGAATTGGCTATCGTATTTTACCGTTGAACTCCTGTAACATTGGGTGCTTATTCTATAGTCAGTTGGTATTACAGAACTTTACTACAGCACAAAAAAACGGCAACATTCTATTGACATACGGAGAAGCATTTTTCCTCCGACACTCGTCAGAGTATGAAACGTTGGAGAGTGACCTAAAGATTAACCGAAATACATATCCAGATGCGGTTTCATGTGATAGGATATGTCTAAATGGCCCCAAGAGTGGTAAATTAGGACCTAATAACCAATTAGGACCTACTAACATGTGACCGCATCTAGATGTATATTTCGGCCCGCTGTTTGGTCACTATCCGACATTTCACACTCTGCCGAGTGTCAGACAAAAATACCTTTTAAGTATGTCAAAAGAATAATGTCGCTTTTTCTCGCTGTAGTAAAATAAGGATAACTATTCTATTAGAAGTAGCTTAACAAAATAAGGCTACAAGCTCTGCAAGGTTGTTGTAGCTATTGAGTAACTTTGAATAAAGAGAATATATAACGTTGGTTATTTGACTGAATTAACCTTAGAGGCTTAAAGGGAACTCAAATCAAACATGAAATCCTCAACAATAGTAATAGGGGTGTTGGAATGAACGTGGTAGGCTGGAAAATAAAGTTCAACAATTAGCAATCAAGGGAACGGTGGAGATGAACAGGATCTAAAAATGGTAGCGCACTGATCCCTGGCTTAAAGAAAAACCCAGTAATAGCCTGAGTTAAAATATTCTAAGCCAAGAGCTAGAATCTTGAAATTTTTGTCCATGACGGGCATCCCTACTTGATGCACAGAGAGCCTTCTCATTACGCCTCAAGGGATAATTCATTACTTACTTTAGGCTAATGATAAATTGATCTTTTTGAGTCACACTTTCTCTGACAAGAAATGTGCCATTTTCTTCATACTGCAGCTTTTTATTAGCCTCATTCGCGTTCATGATACCAACAAACCTGCGTGGGAGAAGAAAATTCGACTTTTGTCTGTTTTATCTCATTTACTTATTAGAAATTCTTTAAAGGTTAGAATTCACTCATAGAACAGAGCCATAGTAGGATACTGACTGCTAGCAGGTTCCTGAGCAGTTCACAAAATAAACTCATTATAGCAAGCATTCTACTCAAATTATAGCACAAATAAATTGCAATCATCAGTACTTTATTTATAATAATATGACTGATGAAACTCAACGGTTTACAATTTGTAAAGCAATAAAAGTCATACCATGGAACGTCTTGCAGCTCTGCAGAGACTTTTGAATAATTTGCACCAGAATGCACATCAGGTCTGTCTATTTGGCTAAATTGAAAGAGATAAAATGAAAGTTGATGCACAAAACGAATTCTATGGCAGGATATTTCTTTGAACACGCAATTAGCAACATAAATATGAACAATGACATCTCTTTTTCAAACACGCATGCACGCTGTCAGGGTCTTATAGTTTTATCCTTCAGTATCTTAATTATCCAGTACTTGCTTGTACTATTAGCAGGCACGCCGAGGAGGGGGGCAGAGGGGAGCAAGTGCCACTCCTACCATTATTTTGGGAGAGCGAGGGGAGCACAAGTACCTTTTTTGAAATTCAATAGAATCTCTTTTCATACATTGATATGATGCAAAGGGTGTCAAATTCACCACATAAAGAAACAAAATATGATTGGAAGGGAGAGTTATTTGAATAGCTGTGTTAAATACAGGCCCTACTAAAAGACGCAACAAAAATTTCTCAACGAGGTGCCTTTTGTCCCAAAGAGATACCTGTGCTAGGCGGTGTCCCAAAGAGGTGCTCATGATGACGTCGGTAGTCGGTAGTCGGCGTCCTTTGCTTCTGTTGGCTCTCTTTGCCCCTTTATCGTTTTAGCGTGCCTGACTATTAGAGCCTATTTCATTCAATGAAGCACTTCACTTGCAGTGTTGGAGATGCTAAAGTAACTCAATATCAAGCAATTCTAAGGTAAATGAATGAGTTCTCTCCAAATCAGTCTCTGCATTTGCTTAGCACTAGCGTCTAGCAGTGATATGAATCTAATCGACAGAAATTCTATCACAAATCATCATATATTATTACAATGATAAGCTAGTTTCAGTACATACGACAAAAGCATATAGATTCTACAAAATTACGGTGCATCACAGAAAATATTCAAAAAGTATTACTTGTCATTTTCTTCAGTGGCACTGACAACATCTTCGTACTTATAATCAGCATTAACGAGCTATGCAAAAAATATGACCCAGTAACTTCTAGATTAATCCAATTCTGCATTGCATTAAAGATCGTATTAAAACATTTGCAGAAAGAAGAGTCCTTGATTGTAATACTCTTGATATAATATGATTCTTAACATTTCCATTAACCAGCAAGTTTCAAAAAGTACATAGAAAAACCAAACAATTTAAGCATTTAGTAATTCAAGATGAAGAAAGCAAAGCAGAGAAAGAAAAAGCAAATACTAATGTAATAACAAATTTTGGACAAAGATAGATGTAAAGATAATATGTTGACTTACAAATTCTTGACTACATGTAAGGTTTGGAGCGGAAATAGACAAACTTCTACGTGATGAAGCAATCTAAATCATTGAAAGTATGACGACTAAGTACATAAATGTATATATCCATGATATTGAATGTAGAACTTTCAAAAAGACAGATAGGGTGCATAAGACATGAGGCAACCAGAGTCTCCATCAGAAAAAGGCTATGAAAAATTTTTCCAGTGTATACTTCAGAAGTAAATACCTCTACAAAAATTAATCTCACATTATCTTCAATATTATATTCAAACCCTTTGCTGAGCTTTCCAATATAAGGACATACATATCTGACATAATGTTCCATAAATGGAGTCTTACAAGGGGACTATCAAAGCCAAAGTTAAGACGGAGAGGAGGGCTTTTAGAGCGCTATAAAAGTTGCACGGAGTGTTTATTAAGGAAATGCTCTCCAAAGAATTGAGGCAATTCATGGTGAAAGTATAGTATTTAAAGTAGTATAAACTGAAACTTACAGATGATTGAGGATTTTCATTGCTGAAAATAGATGTGAGTTTTCTTCTGGGTTTTGAAGTCACCTAGAATATGTAAATAATAGATCAAACACTAAGCGGTAAACGTAAAAGTGAACAGTGAAATACATGTCAAATGCGGTAAATCTGGCTTCCATTGATGTAATATTTTAATCTAAGTATTTGAGGTAATATA
This sequence comes from Cassiopea xamachana, assembly GCA_900291935.2. Lineage (NCBI taxonomy): Eukaryota > Metazoa > Cnidaria > Scyphozoa > Rhizostomeae > Cassiopeidae > Cassiopea > Cassiopea xamachana. The sequence continues at coordinate 6,819,154 of OLMO02000324.1, forward strand.
ACTAATGAATTATCCTATGAAAGTATAGAGATATAGCAAAATCATGTAGACTATGAAGCTGACTATATTAACAGAAATGTGAATACATTCATAGATGGTACAGCATGGATGCCTGCTTTTAAAAGCTTTTGCCTGAATGTTAGGCAAAAGATTGCCCTGGAATGACAGACAGTGTCATGTCATAGGAGAAATAGTTTGATGAGCCAATCCTGAAGATAGCATTTGAGGAGAAATGATTTGACGAAAATGTAAAACAGGGATCACCGTGACTTCTATGGCATTGAGCGAGCACCTTGACATAAGCTCTTTGAGAATATGATGTTTTAATATCTATGCGGTATACTAGCCTGCTGGTCTGCTTTAAATATGAAAGGTCATCTTATAAAATTATGACCTGGTGTGCTATCCAGCCCCCAGCTACATTGCACCCGACAGCTATCCGAGAGTTGTAGTTGTCATACCATATTTAGCTAGTAGTTGTACTTCAACGCTGTTAACTGGTTTACAACGCTCCGACAATAATTTTGAATATCACTTCACACTGGCCGTGGCATGAAACGCTTCAATAGCTATCCTTTATAGTGCAAATAGGACCTCAATTTACTTAAAGCAAGCAAAACTTGGTAATTACAAGCCCTATCCGTTGTTGATAAGATGTAGTTACTGTGTGACTTTTTGATTATGAAAGCACTATAGGCGTGGAAACCATGATTTAAGAGCTGCAAGAATGAGTAGTTTCCTGCTATATAACATGCATCAAAGAGCATGACAACAAAATATAAGAGTTTCAAACGGCTTGTATTGAAGCATAATATGCAAAGTACTTACAGATGTGTGAAGATTGGTTAAATTTGAATTGGACGAAAACCGTCTTTCAAAGTGCTTATGCATCGAAAATTTCGAATATACTTTTTTAGCTAAAATCGAAACTTCAGTCTTTCCAATGCATAAATATTATATTATTTTTGTTCTTACTGGCGAGAAAGGTGTAGAAATTAGCGTTTGTTTTGAGGCACTAGGTGCGAATTTTGATAGCCATTGCATGATGTCATAACGAAAATCAAACCGAGTGCATTCTCTAGGCCTATATCAGTTGATAAGCAAAGCGTAAGAAAGCTTCTCGTCTTGGCGTGCTACGGCTCATTAAAATAGCAAAAAGTGACAGTGAATCGTCATTTTATGATGAATCTACTGATTATCAATTAGAATATGATGGCAATGATGACCGTGTGCTTGCACAGCCAGACCTACTACTACTTGTACAACGTTTAGGGTAATAGGTACATGCCACGGAGAGCCACTAGCTGACGATTCGGATGCCCAAGATAAAGAAAATGGCGAGGCCAATGACCCGGATGGACTGCTACCACAAACTCTTTTGGCTTGATTTGAGAGGCAAATCCAAGTTCAGGAATGGTGAGTACCAGTATCTATTACGTATTGCAGCTCATAGCTTGTCAAATTTTGTAAACAGTCACTTAGGACCTATAAGCAAAGCGTTAAAGCTGTAAAACGTGTAGGGTAATGGCTTCTGCGTTAGATGAAGTAGAATTTGCATTGATTAGAGTCTTCTAATTTACTCTTTGATCTTCTAAGCCAACTGATCTTTTTCTGATAGAATACAATTTTCTTTTCCAAAACTGGATATCAGGTACCAACAGTATTAGGGCTTGCGAACATTTCTTCCTCCTCCATTGTGTCATCCATTTTTGAACACATCACATATCACGGATAGTCCATGAAAGGAGTTGAAATACATTGCTATGGCATTATAATTTTCCTTTACTAGTAGGCCATTTCCAATCTACCAACTCAACATACCTCCCTGCCCTGTTTTCCTCAACGTTGTTAATTGTTACTACTTGACCAGGGTCTGAAAAGCAAACACAGGTAAGTCTAACCTGTCTTTAGCTCTATCTGTCAGTGACTGTTCAATGGTATCTGCTGTGTCTGCCAACGATAAATCAATTAACAGCATCTGGCTTTAGCTTCCTTTTCATTCCACGTTTGGCAGCGACTTCCTGATTCTTCGTACAACAGTTTTCATCGAAATGGTCAGAGTAAAGGAAAGACGAGTTGGTGCTGCTCCACTTTGGCCTATGTCTTCGCACAAACCTGACCCAAGCTTGGTGTCTTTTCCTATCTTTTTTCTTGAGTGGAAACGTGTGAACGGATTTGCCCTCTATATGCTGACCATTTGTGTGGCTTATTCCATTCGGGAGACCAGCCACACAGTACAGTCCTCTACGATGTTTCCAGGACTTGCTAATGGGATCCATGCTAACAAGCAATCAAAATTCTTTTGCGCACTCGTTATGACATCATGCGCAGTAGCTAGAATTCGCACTTGAAATGTCAAAATAGCGAAGTTTGAGGGCTCATAACTTTTTTTCTATATGAGTTATGATACTTTAGTTTGTAGCATGATGATTACAGCACAAAGATGCATTAGAAAATGCAAAAAGTTAAATTTCGAAATTTTGGATGCGTAAGCACTTTAAGGGGAACCAAGCCAAGCTCACCTCCTCGTGGTGGTTCCTGGGGGCTCAAAATTGAGCTGCAAACGAGCCTCTGTATCCTTTTATGGT
>OLMO02000324.1:6821841-6834796 GCA_900291935.2 Cassiopea xamachana
ATGGCTCGGAATTGTGGCCAGATACAGTCAAAATAAGAAAGGAAATTGATGCTTTCGAACACTGGGCACTTAGAAGGGTACTCAAAATTAGTTGGACTGAGAGGGTGTCAAATGAAGAAGTAAGAAGAAAAATGGGAATGTTAGGTCCAGTACTTGGGACTAAAATTAAAGAAAGAAGATTTAGATTTCTAGGACATGTTTTAAGAGAATCAGCAGGAAAGGAATTGAAAGATATGTTGAAGACAGAAATAACTCAGAAGTGCAAAATTAGGGGTAGAAAAAGAATGAAATGGCATGACATTGGCAACAGTGTAACAGAAATAAGGAAGTTTGAGGAATTGACAAAGAGTGCCGAGGACAGAGAGAGGTGGAAGAAATACCTGAAAGTGGCCAACCTTCATTTATGAAGAGGCATAAAGAAGAAGAAGAAGAAGCACTTTAAGTGCTGAAAAACCCTAAAGTATAAAGTATTAGGATACATGCTGGACTAGAAAGTATATGCAATGAAATATGTTAATACCATGTGTAGCATAAAAAGGTGAAGGTATTTCCTGTTATTTTCATAAGTAGGGGCATGTCTGTCAGAGAGGACACTTATCCTGAGCCGCTGGCATGTGAGGTAGTATGGCAAGTGCCTTTCCTTGCCACCTTTTATCTCCCCTGCGTTGCCATCAGGTAACCATTCGCTGCTGGGTCAGAAGTGATTGAGCATTCAGTCAAGACATTGAGTCAGACTCGAACCGTAGACCTTCTACAAAGGAAACAAGCACTCTAACCGCTATGCAATCTGGCCCATTATATGTAGCACAATTGGTGTTTATTCCAGTACATTTTAGCCATCAGCACTTTAGCCCGCTGTGAGTTCCATTTGAAAAGCACAAATTAAGAGAGCCAGCTGTTCTCAATTTCAAAACATTAAAGACTCTTACCGTATTTCCCCACCTATAGGTCTAGGGCTTATCTGTTGTGATTGCAAGCTTTTTGGTGGGTCTATCTGCTGGGGGGGAGCTTATACGAGGTTTAAAAAATGCTTAGTGGAAAAGGATCCAAACCTCTCCATTTGCTTGCTTCAACAGCGACAGTACTATTATCTTTGACAACAACCGAAAAAATTGCTATTTATGGACAGTTCTTACAACAGCAGAACCTATTTTAAGGAGATTCTCCAAGACCTCGCTATGCCAAGATATAACTTGACTACACCCTACTTGAGCTGTTTTAGGAACCGCAACCTTTGTATCCTTTGTTATTTGATGCCATTTTATATAGTGCATTTTGTACTTTCCTTGAAATTTACATAGAGTCATCGTAAAAGACGCAAGAAGACGTCTGTCAAATAAGAAGCATGTGAAAATGAAGAAGTCCACTACGCTTTTAGATTCTCCAGGCAAAACTCAATATTTACTAGACCACAAACTCTGGCCGAGACCACTCTAAAATAGGACCTGTGCAGAAGGTACCCATACATCCTTTTCCTGAATAGTTTCACTGTCAGATTTATTGTCACTGTAACTATTTTTAGTCTGAAGGTCCAGGTGGAGGTATTGAGATACCTTTGTACTTATAAACTCTGTGGTACAAAATGCATGAAAAGAACACTAGAAATATGTAAGGTACAATGCTATTCTCTAATTTACTCTTTTCTATATGGTCTTTCTGCTGAGGGTTATATGCAGAGCAAAGCATTGGTTAGGGAAACGGTGGGCTTATCTGCGGGGGCATATACGCGAGGGTTTTATAGGCGGAGAACATGGTATGGTAGCAAAATCTCATGCATCCGTGTTAGGTAGCAATTTTGCTTAGAACTGGTAAAATCTCAGTTAGTTTGATGTTAGATCGCCCGTGCCAATGTACTATAGCTTTTATGATTGCAGAAACACCGTAAAATTCTAGGAATTATAAATCTAAAAGCTTAAATCAAGTACAACGCTTCACAACTTTGCGTTTTCTCCAATAAGCAATTTATCACTTCCTTCAGTAGGTAATGTGACAATGAATACTAAATAGCTTCGGAAGCATAAGGATGTTACATCGGGTTGCCCCCTCAACTACAACACTGGTTATCACCTAAGATTACTTGGCAAATCGCAACTTCTCTCTCTCCCTCTCCCTCTCCCTCTCGCTCTCCCCCTCTCCCTCTCCCTCTAGCTCCCCCCTCTCTCTCTCTGTGTCTTTCTCTCTCTCTGAAAGCTACACTACAAAGTATCGCACTTGAAAGTAATGCCCATATTTTGAAGTCAATGCTTTGCAGCATGAAGTCATAGCCGCAATAGAGTTTAGTTTGCTAATCTACAGGCTTGCGAAACAGATCACTACATGAAATTTCATTCTGCTATCGCTTAAAAAGACCAAAGAAATATCGTTTATTTTCTGGATCGGATCCGATCTGATCTCCTAAAATTAGAAATGAAAATTTACACTTATGTAGGATTTCACCCATGTAATTGGCCTAGTATTGAGCGTTAATGGAATAGTTCAGCAAAAAGAAAGGCAAATTTCTTGAAGTAAATATAACAGCAGTTACGTTCAGAACCTCATTACACGAAGAAAAGTTTATTGGATCGAAACTGGATCGGATCAATTTTGTAACTCATCAAGGTCGAGGAGTGAAGGTGAATTCACACTGGTCACGGCGCCGTGAGGCAGGGCACCTAGCTTCACTAAGTGCCGCATCAATTCCTTTTTGTCTTGCACACATTGAAAGAATCATGACGCATGCATTTATAAATTGGCTTCCATGCTTGTTGTTCTTGCGTTACAAAAACCAAGCAATTGCTTTATTACCAGCCACAAAGCAGAAATTTCGATCTATCTGGGTGAATGAGTTACGGTAAGGACGTGAAAGTCAGGGACATTGCACCGATTTGATTCGAAAAATGATGCAAAAAGATGAATGATTGCTTCACCTCTTTGGCCCATTTTTACCTAAAATGGACACTAATTTCCGTAAACTACTCTAACGACTAATTATGGTGTAAGCAAATACTTTTCGGAATCTTGCCATACATATCTCATTCATTATTTAGGAAACTTAACAAAAGCACCAACTATTTACAGGTTTCTCCTAGAAAAATTGAAAGTTAATAAGCGAGGACCCTAGTAAGAGCGGGGACAAGTTGGAAAAGTGTTCGAAAAAATAAGCAGGGGATGCTTAATCGGGACCTAAGAGTAGTCGATTCCTCGTAGTAAATTGGACGTGGTAGCCAAAATGTGTGTCCACTCAAGAGTATATGGTCTGAAAATATCCCCCAGTCTGTGGTAGCTAGCACCGTTCCTGATTGTAAATGAGCCAGTTTCAAGGCGAAAAATTTTCTAATTCAACTTTCTCTTGTAATGTTGTTATGCATCAAAGCTGCTTAGAATAATACCATTTAACAAACTGAGAGCATTACAGTATTTACTATCAATCATAAATATCCCAACTTACAGATCGAATAGACTCAGGTATGTGTGACGTAGGCATTGATCGTCTTAGCGGACGTGCTTTTATCTGTGGAAATAAGCAGCATGTAATATTATATAATGTAATGCAATCTGATAAAATTAACACAGGAGCCTTGAGTGCATTTTATGTACGCCAAACTGGACGCATCGTATGTACACTGTCTTTCCTCGGCTTACCGGCGTCAGGTTGTTTACCCAGCTTTAGTAGATATCTGTGTGACAGCATGAAAGAAAATTCGTCTTTGGTCAATTTTCAATATGTAATAATACAAAGGTTAAGAGAGTAGGCTCTCCTTCTCACTATGAATATCAATTGTGCATGCACATACATTTACAAAACATTTTGGTTTACGACAGGGAGTTTCCTGGCATCATATAGGGCATTATCTCGAAAACGGTTTTGGGAGGAAGATCCCAGACCTTCTCCTTCCCCTGCTCTCACATGACTTCTCAACCTTATTGGTTAGAACTCCTCAGTAATCAAGTTTTTCTCCCTCATTTAATAAGTTGTCCCATCACGCCTATCTTTTGCAAGGGTTGTGACTGCATTACTGAAAGTGTCTTTGTAGTTGAGCGACCTTTTTGTGAAAGCAAAAGTTACTACATTAATCGTCGGTGTCAGCTTAACACAGGATTCGCATAGCTTTTGATCTCAACATGCTTCATAAACCTACACCCCCAATCACGATCTCTTAAATCCTTCTTTGCAAACCAGCCACCATCTCCACAAGAAAGATGATGCCATCGACCAAAGATTGGAGAGAGCATCTTCGAACAACGCTTTCTGGTAGCAGAGCCCATTTGCAAATTCTAGTGCATTTCATTTTAATGCCAATTTTTGACAGTCTTTATAGCTGCTCTGATAATGCAAACTTTCATGTGCATTATCAACTAGTTTCTTTAGCTATGCATTAAACATGTAAATACTCTCAAGTGCCAAATAAACGGGGGTCCTAATAAACAGGGGGGTTGGAAAACTTCTGAAATTTAGTAAACGGGAGTGGTCGGAATAAACGGGGAGGGTTGGAATTTCAGAAAAGCTTTGAATGATTATACAAGGATAGAAAGAGCAAAAACTGGTGGCCATAAAGTATAAAACTAAAATATATGAGCAGTACGCTATTTTACTATGAATATTGGGCGTAAATAGTAGTAAGAAAGAAAGGAAATAAAATGAGGGCTTTGTAAAAAAGTTAGTTTTCTTAAAACTTATAAATGGGGGGTCCTGATAAAGTCCAGAGGTTAGAAAAAATTGCAAATCTAATAAACGGAGGGACATTTATTTGGCATCTGAGAGTAAGGTTTTGTATACTACATTAACATCATAGCTTACCGTTGTTTCAGAAGTCAAAACTTTTATACGAGTTTTCACTTCACATTGATTAATCTAGAAAAAAATGTGCACAATTATAGTTAAGGAATTGCAAATTACTTGTACTAGGCATAGCTGAGCTGTATATGCATAAGATAACTCAAGGAATTGACAAATAAGCGATAGTCATGAAAACATTCTTACCCTTTTCAAAAGCTTGCTGCTTAATGTGGTCGAGTACTCTCTAATGTCCAAAGTCTTCAATTGCAGAGATCTATTCATTTTTGCATCCTCAATTGCTTCTACTAATTTCAGCCACCATTGATCTTCAATATTTAAAGCGGTTAGTAAGAATACTTTACATGACGTCCCCCACTTACATAACTGAACAAAGTTGCTCTCATTTAGCTTGCATTCCTCCAACTTCAACACCTCCAATTTTGAATGAACTGTTTTGCCATCTTCATCATCCTCATCATCCAACTGGCAATTTTCAATCACTACTATTTTACACTTTTCACCGGATTTTTCTGCGATTTCTTTCTGAATAGTTCCAATGCTAGTTGTCATCTCCTTTAGAGTGATCGCATCAACATTTCTTAAGTACTTTACACAGGCTAGGCTTTTATACTCATTCACTGCAATTCTAGTAGCACCAATATCATCAAACGTTGCTGAAATGGCATCCATCTCTAACTTGCATACATTGTCTAAATGTTCTACTATCTCAAATAGCTTCTTACTGTGCATTGCATTTGATATATGCGAATCTCCACAGCGTAAGCGCTTCACACCTGATATGAAAGACATGTCATCACTCACAGCATCATTCAAAAAACATCCAATGACGTCAAGTGATTGTCCAAACTTTGTCCAGTCATCCAGCTTACATCGTTGCAGCACCTCTAGAACTCCATTGCATAAATTTCTTGAGCCAAGTGCTTTGAAATTTACAGCGTTTAGCAACATTTCTCTAGCATTTTCACCAAGCAAAAATCCTTCTATCATCTGGCAAATTAGCAGCACTACTTCAATCCTTCCATTTTCTAAAAAGTCTTCTATAATTCTCATTCGTGCTTTGCATGTGCAAATATAAAGGACGGAAAAAAACTGTATCAGAGATAAATGCTTGAATTGGTATTTTTTCCTGTAACTGTCTGATACGTCAGCAAAGAAGCTTTCAATAAATTCCTTCCCAGCTCTGGTTCCTGCAAGCTCTAACTTAATGTCATATTCGAGTATGACTGTGTCTTTGGTTACAAGCCTGTAACAAATCCTGCATAGTGTTTCCAAGTCTTTAGAGAATTCCTTAAAGGTGTCTGACATTCGGTTTTCATTCGAAAAGCGTCCACTACCATGTTGCCTCAGCAATAAGTAAAGTGTCCAACAGTACAATTCTGCATGACAAACTGACCTTTGTTTGAATGACTTTTCAACGCAGCAGAACGTGTTCAAAAATTGAGGAACATACATGGTTGGAAGATATCTGTCTGAAGAGTCCTTTGCTTTCCTTATATCAACAGCATCCCCTTCGCGAGAATTGAACTTCTTCACATATTCCTCAATTTGGTCTTCACACAAACCTTGAATCTCGACTTTTCGCAGCCCACACATCTTTCCACAATGTCTTGATAATGCTTCTTCAACGTGAGGTCTTCCAGTTATAATGAGTTTTGACCCAGCATATTTTGAACAACTCAATTCCAGGAGCGATTCAATTAAGGAATCATCAGCACATCCAATATAAAGATCATCCAGACCGTCAATTATAAATAACATTCCCAATCCATCTCTGAAACCAAATGGAAAATTTGCTTCCAAAAAATTCTCGATAAGTTCTTGGTCTTTGAGATTGACCCCTTTAGTAGATTTGAAGCTGTGTATCTCTCTACATTGGAACATGATACACCATGGGAACTCTGTGTAAATTTCTTCATTTGCCCATCCATATGCTAATTTCTTCGCAAGAACTGTTTTTCCTGTTCCTGCACTTCCACAAACAAATGTTATGTCATTCTCTTTATCAACCAACTGAGATATATCAATGTCATTGTCTGAGAGGCATTTATGATTTTCAGAGTGTCGTCGCTCCTCAGCTCTCAAGGTATCACCAGGATGCAAGTCAGGGCATATCTTCAACTTCATGTAAAATTCATCAATTTTCTTCATGTTAAGTACAATTGAGCCTCTATTGTCTACAGTATAAATTTCATGCTTTTCACACCGTGTCCTGTACTTGGTTTTCAAGTTTCCTTAGAGAGAAGAAGATATATATATATATATATATATATATATATATATATATATATATATATATATATATATATATATATATATATATATATATATATATATATATATATATATATATATATATATATATATATATATATATATATATATATATATATATATATATATATATATATATGTATGTATATAATGTAATGCCTTAAAGTTAGCAAAGAAAAGCCAATATTTTACTACATTAGTGGTATGAGGAGCTACAGAAGTCCGAGCATCAATTGAGGTCTTTGAAAAGGGGTCATTCAACTAGTACCTACGCATCAAAATGACAACAATTTGGCCCCCTCTCCCATCTTACACAAACTTACGCAAGCTGCGACCCCCTCGTTGTGTACAAACTTGTATATATCTGACCCACCTCCAATGTCTAACGAGAATGTTTTCAAATATCCAATCTGTAATTCCATAGAGGAAAAGACTGTAGAATATTTGCGAGACAGACAAATGCTCATAGCAAATGTTTGTAAAACACTAATGAAAGTAGAGGTTAAAGACAAAAAAGTATGGTAAAAGTACCTTGCATAAGAAAACATCACAAAATATGTGCAAAAAGGGATTTTTTGCCTACGTACTTAGATTTCTCAGCCCCACCCCCTTGAATGGATGATATTAGTTATCATTCGACCTCCCCTTCGAACCCTTTCCCCTCCCCCTCTGTACTAAATGAATGACCCAAAGTCATACGGTGCTCATGGAATTTTCTGTTCATATATTTAGCCATGCAAATGAATCATTACGCTGTGTCTTAAGCAAGTAAAAACTAAATTAGTGAGTAACTCATAAAAAGCTTGTTAATGCATTGCAAAATCATCTAACATTGCCAGAACGTCTTGGATTGCCAGAACGTCTTGAAGATAATGCCATTTCAATGAGGAATTCACCAACACCATGAAAGAATCTAATAAATGGCTTATATAACTGAATTTTAATAAGATAAACTCATATAAATTTATAGTCTATTAGCTAGCTTAAATTAACAAGTTGCCCAGTAAAGGAAAGTAATAGAATCAACAATAGGAAGAATTCAAAGCATTCTCTGCTATGACAGACAGCTATTATTACTATTGAGTATCTGAATACATCGAAATTTTGATTACTCTCTATGCAAAAAAAATCTAGTAGAACATAAGAAAACGTTATTTAGCTACTGATTTTGAAAAGCTACCTCCACATGCAGCATCAAACTCTGAGTTGTGAATAAACTCGAATTCAAGTTTTCTTCTCAGCTCAGCTGTCATCTTTGTTTCTATTTGTGATTTTTCAATTTCATCAATTTCTTTCTCCGCATAATTTTCAAAAATATCCCGAGCAATACATTTGACGTCCGTCATTATTTTTGCAAAATCATCAGATGGGCAAGACATGCTAGATTTATGGGCAAAGTGTAAGTTTCTTATGCTCCTGATTACATCAATCCCTTCACTGATACGCAAAGGGGTGCTCCTCTCATGACTTGGTCGGACACCTTTAATTAATTTCAGACCAGAATTCATCATAATTAGTGCTAGCGTGCTAGTGTCCCAATTCTGCTCATTTCCTTCCTTTACTTTATCAATAGAAATCTCATTGAATTTATTGTCCTTGATCCTGTCTGGTAGTTGACTTAAGAGAAACATCCCACTTGCGTTGTCACTCTTCCACTTGCTTTTTGGATACTTTTGATTCCATTGTTGTACAAAACATCTTCTCAAATATTTTGGAATGGTTTCTATCACGATTTTGGTAATCTTGATGAAATTCGTTTCTTCAACAGACAATTCCATCCTGATGACAAAAGCTAAAAGGACATAAAAGTTTCAGTTACAAGGGCTATCTACCTCTACTGGGATAGCTTTTCTAACAAAAGGACTATAAGGAAAATTCAATACTTGCAGATGCGTATATATATATATATATATATATATATATATATATATATATATATATATATATAAAAAGAAACGCTTTAAAAATTGGAAAAAAGAAAGCACACTCCAAAATGAGGAAGCATATAGAAGAGCAACACAGCTAGCAAATCAGGAAGTTGCAATTGCAAAGTGACAAGCAACAGCGCACTTTATGAGAACCTGAAATCAAAAGAAGGACAAAAAGAAATTTTCAAAAAAGCCCAAGCAAGGAACAACAAGACAGAAAATAACTATGAGGGATATTACATGAAGAATGAAAAAGGAGACACATAGTATTCAAAAGAAGAAAACAATGAGAGATGGGCAACATACTACGAGAAACTCTTCAACGAAAGTAGACAGCACGTTTCCCCAAACTCGGAAAAGAGAAACATGGAAGATATAACACCTACTGAAGAAGCAGAAGTAGAGAAACATCTTTCCAAGATGAAAAACAACAAAAGCGTAGGTCCAGATGGAATACCAATAGAAGCATTTAAGGTTTTGGGAAATCTAGGAGTCAAAATTTTGAATAAATATTTAACAACATATTAATAAATGGAGAAATGCCAGAAGAATGGAGAAGTACAATAACTCCAATACATAAGGGCAAAGGAGACCACATGAACTGCGCAAGCTAAAGAGGGATAAAGTTGTTAAACAACACAATGAAACTATGGGAAAGAATATTAGAATCAAGAATCAAAGGTGGAGGTAGCAGAAAATCAATTTGGCTGCCAACAGGGAAAATCGACGATCGACCCAATATTCACAATAACATTATTGATGGAAGAATGCAGAGAGAAACAGCAGGAACTACACTTAATATTCGTAGATTTAGAAAAAGCATATGATACAATACCCAGAGAGTTCATATGGTACAGTCTCAGAGAAAGGAACGTGCCGGAAAAGTTAATTGCACTGATAAAGGACACATATCGCGGAGCGACAACCAAAGTCAGAAGCAAACAGGGAGTCAGTAGGAGCTTCGAAATAAGACAGGGACTGCACCAGGGATCGGCCTTAAGCCCACTACTATTTATATTAATACTGGACGTAATATCAAGAAAACGAGAAACAGAAGCCCCATGGGAAATGCTCTACGCGGATGACCTAGTTATTGTAAGAAGATCTATAGCGGAACTCCAAGGGGCATTCCTAGCCTGGAAGAGACTCTTTGAACGATGGGGACTAAAGATAAATATGGAGAAAACCGAATACATGATTACAGGATAGCAACATAGTGACCTACGAGTAGAACAACAGCAGATAAAAAGAGTGGAAAAGTTTAAATATCTAGGGACAATTCTTAGCGATGATACATCAGTGGCAAGAGAGGTTGTACACAGACAACAAAAAGCATGGACAACATGGAAGGAGGTGACAGGCATATTATTTGATAAAAAGATTCCCAAAAGGATGAAAAGCGAAATCTACAAAAGAATGATACAACCAGCTATGACATACGGCAGTGAGTGTCTAACAGTCAAAAAGAAAGAAAATGATAAATTTGAGGTAACGGAGATGAAGGTGCTGAAAAGAATTGAAGGAATTACCAGACTAGATAGAAGGAGAAATGAAGATGTAAGGCGAGCTTTAGATGTAGAACCTATAAATTAATTTATAAGAACAAACAGACTAAGATGGTTTGGTCATGTATATCGCAGAGGAGAGAACAACATCTTTAAGAAGATATAAAATTTTGAACAACATGGGAGAAGAAAAAGAGGTAGACCAAAAAAAACTTGGAAAAGAGTGATTGAGGAAGATATTAACAGCCGAGGATTGCAAAGAAGAACTGCGCTGGATCGAGCTGAGAGGAGACGTTCTGTAAAAAGACACCCCACCTAGGGATAGTGCCTTTTCAAGGTGAATAAGGTGAACATATATATATATATATATATATATATATATATATATATATATATATATATATATATATATATATATATATATATATATATATATATATATATATATATATATATATATATATATATATATATATATATATATATATATATATATATACATATATATATATATATATACATATATATATATATATATATAAATTTATTTATTTATTTATATGTTTATATAAGTTTGTGTATATGTATTCAATGTCATGCAACTTCAAATTAGAAAAAATAAGCATAACCTTTTTAACCTTTTCATTGGGAATGCTATGCTATATGCGCTAGGAATTTTTTCTTGCCAGTTGAATGTTTGAGTGACATTTTATAAGACACGAAGATACGTGTCATGGGTATTGCTCACAAACGACCTGTAAATATCGGCGAATAAGATCTCTTATTTCATGAGGTTAAACAACTATTGTTCGCAACTTACTTTATATTTCATAGAGTATCAATTAATGAAATAGAGTTCAAGTATTCAATGATGTCAACTATTGGTATTGTGTGGTAATGTTGCTCTAGCAAACAAGCCAACTTTTCTGACTTCTATAAGCATTTCTTGCAACAATGTTTATGTAAATTGGCAAATGGGCATGGCCATAAATTGATTCTCTTGGGTATCTTGTGGATATGGTGGTTTCATCCAATATTCTTGTGCCAATCGATAAATCCTGCAATATTTTCATAACGCTAATTAATATCTGCAATAAGTTTGCACCATTTGATAGACGTTTACATAGGCTATAAACTGTTTTTTTGTAATAATAAGATTGGCTTAATAGTAAATGATTGAGCCTTCTATAACACAAAGCATTTTATAAGATAGAACAATAATGAAAGTGAGAATAGGAGGCGATCTCATTATCCAGGCATCTGAAAGCTGTGATAACCAACACCCTTTATATTCCTACACCCTCCAAAAGCCATCTCCCAAATCCGTCCTGGGCATGCCGTTTACACCTGCAAGACAATATCTGAATACTAACAGCTGTATCACATTTGCATATTCTGCAGTATTTGTATTACAATATATAGTTTAATGTAATACATACGCATAATACAGGTATCCAATATTGAGCTCCAAAACTGCTCAGGGTCAAGTATTTTATGAGGTTAAGTCATAACTTCGCATCGCTTCGCTGAAAAATATGCCCAATAAAGTGACACAGAAGCACCTGTTCTGAAGTTATATAATAAACACTCACATGCTAAGTTTGATTTTTAAATTTACTACATGCGTTTACTAGAGAATTTCCCGTACCTGCTACAAAGAGTGTATCACATCTCTTCTGGATTCTTTCAAAAGACTTGAATGTAGAGGCGATGCTATTGGAAATTTTTAAGAGGTGGGTATCCCCAAACTTGCAGACAAAGAAGACTTACCTCAAATCAAATTTGCCAACAAAGGAAATTTTTTTCTTTGCATTGTAAAAGTAATAAAACGTTGACTAGTATTATTAATATACTGCAAAAAAATGAGTAATGAGAACTTTGAAAGTAATTTATGAAAAGGTTGATATTGAACTAGAAACTGCGAGCTGGATCTCATCTTGCCTGATCAACAATTCCGTCTTGATTTTGCGAGAATGAGCAACATTAACTTGATTCCGCAATTTTGTCTAAGAAAACCAGAAGGGTAAAAGTCCAATTTGCCATACATTCATATGTCCGCTTTTACCCGGAAGAGGTCTGTTTGACGAACTTCTTACTATTCAACCTTAGCCTACCATATTCACTGTCGCTTAGCAACGGATAATTATAGCACTTTTTGAACACAATAAATATTTGACTTCCTATTTCCTATAAGCTGATCAAAACCTTCCTCAAAGCACACAAAGATATGCGTCGAAATAAACATTCATGTTCAAATAGCTAGAAATTATATATCGCCATTGTAGTCTAAAGAAAAAGAACTGCAGAAATACACCAAGCTCTTCTTCAATGCCATTTGTCAAGTTTCAGTGTTTGAGAATGAACTGTGTGTGCATAGCCCTAATTCACTATGAGTTGCTAAAATGCTAAGGTAGTTTGCAATCTTTCAACCAATCTGATGACTAGTTCAATGTTTTGAAGAAAGCTTCTTTTAG
>OLMO02000324.1:6834896-6858773 GCA_900291935.2 Cassiopea xamachana
TATATATAAACAGATAGTTATCTCTTGGTCATTTTCAAAGGACTTTGCAACTAAGACTGCACATATATCTATTTACGTCTATACCCAATGATGAACACCTTGAATGAAGTAGACATCAACCGTTTTAAGCGAAGGAGCTTTGATTTCCTCTTGGACCTTGACTCAAAAATACGAATTAAAGAATGCTGATAAGTACTGTGAGCAGTGAACCATTTCCTATGCTTATGCACAATGAAAACAGCACAAAACAACGTTTGCATTTTCAGCTAGCTTATAGCATGCAATTCATGTGTGCTCATGCAGAGAGAGAAATAGGCGCCGCCTTGTTGTATTGCATTTTAAAATAATATACTGAAGGAATGCTATAAAAAGGCCTTTTAGTGAAGAAATTGAAACGAGGACTGTGCATCACCCGCACAGATCAGCCTAGGAGGGCGATTGGGTGATAAAAGAATTTGATTCATAGGCATCCCAAAACAGCGTCAATAACATACTACTTATGATTCTAGCGACAAATACTTTACCTTTTTGAGAGAGTGTGAGTGTTGCTATTTTATAAACAACATTTCCAGAATAAAGAGAAATTTCGATACTGAGAGGATATATGCTACATATACACACAAAAGTATTATTAAACTCAGGAAAACACATTAGTGCACTCCTAGCACCGTTCCAGCTGGATAGAAATAAACTAACAGCTCAGTGACGCAGAACGAACAGCAATCAATGCAACAGCCGAAAGCAACTTTAAATGTCTCCAGAGCTCACTCTTCAAAGAGCACACAGTGTTTGACGTTCGACTGTGTGCTGAGTAATAATTATTAGGAGCTAAAGTAGGTTTTTGGGAGGGCGGTCAATTGCCCATGTAAATAGGTTTGCGTGGGCGTTTGCAGGGGGTGAGTAGGATCGTCCGCCTTAAACAAAAAGTCCTGGCCATTAACCGATCCTTTGTGCGGTATGTACATTGAGCAATTCTCATGGATAGTCTTCTATTTTATAATGGACTAACTGCTATGTTTGGGACTAATGAAAGGTCAATGTGGGACTGACTCGTCATCTCAAGTGATCAGGAACCGTGTATTGTATATGCCTTAGGTTGGAAATGAAGAGACGTTTTTATTTCTGTAATTATTGTTACACAATCTGCGCAATATAAAATAATACTTAACCAACCAACACAAAACTATTACAATACTTTCTACTCAACCTTTGAGGGACAGATATGCTCAGCCTTAAAGCTGCTTTCTTGCTTAAATAATTTCTCTTCAGCCTCAATCTGAATCATAAATAATACTTGGCCCCTAAATTACATCCACCGATCAGCCTGTGCTTGTTTGGAATTTCATTGGTGCTGTCGGTGGAAACAACATGGTCCCTCATTTTTGCGTTCAGGTCTTCTCGTTTACGACCTAAATCTAGAGATTTGGTAAGTAATGGCTCGTCAAATTTGGCTAATAAAACTCGATCTAGCAAGAACATTAAAAAGCATTTTGCAACTCGTTTCCCATACAACGTTTGTAAGCATTATCCAAAATGCGATTTGTTTCCAGCTTCGTATTTGCTTACGTTCGTCTACATCCGAAAGTAAAAGAACTCGGTTCAATACTATTGTCTTGGACTTTTGAGGCTTGCCTGATTGCTTAGAATGTCTAACAATCAAATGGACATTGAATTGTAACCTTTCACCTTAATTCTACCATAGAAATAGGAAGACTAAAATGAGCGGTCTATTGTTCCACTTTTGTTTTGTGCATAATACACATGCAAAGCAAAGATGGTACCAACACGTTGGCAAAAGATGTGTGTAAACAAAGGACTCGCAGTGCAAAGAGTTTACACCGCTCCTCTTTTTTTGCTGCTGGATTGCAGTATAGCAACAGAAGATCGAGAACAAGTCATATTTAAGTAAGTAGTGCCAAAAGTATTTGAAAGCAATTTATTTTCAACCATTTTTAGTTGATTTATTTACTGGTATCGACTTCAGAGCGTAGCAATGTAGGTTGAAGTTTATCGTATCATCTGACTTGGCATTAGTTTTGACTTGCTTTTCAGGCAAAACCTCTACCTCTCTTTAAACTTTATGGTATTTTGCTTATTCCTTCTGCTTTGGTATTTTGCATCGTGAAAAGAAGTTTTGGAACGTAGACGAAGGGACGAAGGGTTAATTGTCGAAGGGATGAAGAAACTCTAGCGTTCTTTGTTCCATGAGCTAGGCTATCAATTCTAGTGCTTAGTGACCTGGTAGACTCAAAATAGACTTACTTTGGACCTTTGATGGTAGGGATACCTGCAGTATCTTTCAAGAATTTAGGGGTTTCAATTGCACCCGTCAAGTACTCTTCAATATCATTGAATTTTCCAAGTCAAAAGGCCTCTTTGTGTATTTCCCAGAATTGCTCCTTGACTCTACTATGTCAAATGAATCTGCCATCAAAAGGATGAACTCACTTACTGCCTTCTTGCTTTTAGAACCTGCTGCCTGAATATTTTGTAATAATATTATTGTCAGTGGAACAGAATAGCTCATAGTTTATCAATTCTATCAGCTGAACCAATCCTTGCAAGGTGGCAGATTTCATTTTGCTTTCAGGGAAACTAGAGGGGTGTTTCTAGTTTCTTGATGTTATGCCCAAGTGTTTCAATCATGCTATTACTCTTTTGAGGTCTCATGAAAATAACTGTAGACATCGGGCCATTTCTCAGAAAGCAGGTTTATAGTTTTATACATCAACTATTTTAAAATGTCTTGATTTGAATTAGTTGTTAAGATGTATGCAATGGAGACATGGTCTTTAGAACCTAAACACCATGACAGGACAAATGTTAGTGACAGCCTTGTCATGCACTTTACCCTTAAAAGTGCCACAGCCAGCATTTCCAAACAACTTTGGACTGCCTTTGTCTCATCTGAGTTGTTTTTGAGTTGACATTTCATCAAGAAACTATGCTTACCTCTTCAAGGATCCTGATTCACATACAATATTTACTGACTATAATTTTATCATTAGTAAATGCAGCAAATTTAAAGACTTTTTAGCGATTTCTGAACCCTTGGGCTGTAGAAGTGGAATGAAATGGCGAATGCTTTGCTTTCCTGAAATCACTTGAAGCATGATAATTGTTGCAATTTTCTGTCTCATTCTGAAATAGTTCATTATCCATGTGATCAAAGTTTTTATAATTGATTTTTCATTTTATTTAGATAAAAGTATCAGTTTTTAAGCATCACAATGGGTTTCTTAATGGCTTTCTCCTTTTTGACGTTTCTTTTTCTTATAACTGACTTTAATTAATTATTCTAGGTGAAATATTGGAGTCATATTTGTGATTTATTTGTACATGTTTTGGATGCAAAGCAGCATTTTTTGGATGGATTTAATTAAACTTTGTGATTGGAATTGTTTCTTTGGAATTTTTTGAGAAGTTGTGGCAAACTAAATACAGACTGGACAGAATTTTCTTCAGTGGTTTTTACCAATAGATTCAGAATTTGGCCAGGAATAAGGACAGTTATTTATTCATTAGAAATGAAGCAGCTCTCACAACCTCATTGTGATGCAGATGGATGCAATTTTTTGAGATGCATTTCAATAAGTCACTTGGCTTACAATTTCTATTTGTGGACTGGAAACCTGTTATATAAACCTTGACTCAAAAGTTCATTTTAATTTCATTACTATGTTTAAGCAGAAGAGTGTTCATTTATTTTGGAATTCTTGTAAGCCTGTTATATAAAAATCTACTCAAATGTTCATTTTAATTTCATTACTGCCTTCTAAGCAGGTGTTTCATGGAGGGGGCTCAGCCCCCCCTCCCACTATGGACCATCTTCTACAACCCAATGTTACTTTTCTCCTTTTTAATACAGCATAGAATGAAAATTGTTCCCAGACCATTGCTTTTAAGCGTTAAGAGTGTTCTTTTATCTTGAAATTCTTGTTATTAGTGAAAATCTGTTTGAAAAGCACAAATTGTTTGCTGTGTTTACAATTGCAAGGATAAGGTCCTTTCAGGAGATTTGTTAGCTTGGCAAAGATTTTGTGGAATGTCTAAGCTAAACAGTGTGTATTAAGAAGCCAATCAGAGATGCAACTAGCAATATTTATTTCACTTTAGAGAATATAAGAAAATCTATTGGTAACATGCAGTTACGTTCAAGGGATCTTCCAGGTAATGTTTATGGGCCTAGAAATCTTTCCACCAAACTTGGGTCAGGGCGACTCTTTTTGACAAACAGTTTAAGGTTTAAAATCATATAAATTTGTGCATATTTTAAAATAGCACTTTAGAAATGAAAGTTTTATCTCGTATGTCCTGCTCCATGACAGGCCTAGTTACTGGCGAAAAGAGTTGTTTTTCTGTAGAGAACGCAACTATCTCTTTGAAATTCAGCGATTATCACAGCTAAATCCATCATAAAAGACTTCAAGTTTGAAGCTGTCACACGATCTCCGAAATAAATGCACGAAATTTGTGAAAACATTTCGAGAAAGCAAGAAAGACTGCTACGAAGCATTCTCCATTGTGACTTCTTGCAGTTTTCTTGCCAACATGTTGGTACCATTTTGATTTCCCACAGTCATTACGCGTCACGTGACTAAGCACGCATTCTAGTCCTTCTAGTTCTATGAATTCTACCCACTGACTGGTCCGTTACGCATGGCTATCACATCGTTTGGGTCTAGCCTCGAATAGCATCGAGCAATTCATTTCATTGTAAAACTGTAAACTTCTAAGCCATGCATCTAATTCAATATTATAGTTTCAGCCGATTACGATTGCAGATGTACTCCTTTCACTTTCTGAGTCACTCTACGTTACTTTTTAGATAAAGTGCGTCTGACACCAGATATTTCATTCTGCATTATGAATGAAATATACAGTGTTGCTTAGAAAACTAACCCTCTCCTCCTCAAGAGTGCATCTTTACTTTTCTTTGGAAAGGGTTTTCAAAATTAGCTTTTCCCTGCAAAATGGGATTTATTCCATAAAAATGAAATCTTTAATATGTCGAAACATATACAAGATAACCATTGCAGTAGCAAAAATATCAGACACAGCATCCTCTTTGCTAAATTTGAAGATTAATTTTATGAATTTAACTTACTCCAAACATATAGGAAACTGAATTTTTTGAATAGATGATTTACGGTTGACAAGAATTTCTGCTAAGAAGCCGTTTGGGCATGGTTTCCAAACCCTTCCAGCAGCATCAAGTAAATTATAGAACTTGTGATCACAGTCAAACGCCACTCAACATCCCTCAACATTGTCTGATATCATCCACCATGTATGTTACTGCCAGTATCACTTATACCAAACTTTTTGAGATTTGCTGGACGCCTTATTGTTAATTGCTAATATCACTTTGTAGAAAATTTGTCCCTACTAGTTCTAGTAATATCATAGAATAAACAAAAGGCGCGCTACCACAGCTGCCTATATAACGGAGTAATGGAAGGTGGACTACCTGGCCTGCATTATCCATTGGAATGGCAGGTGCTAAATGCAGGAAGAATTGAGCATTCTGCACATAAAATTCTGCATATAAAATATAAAAAGTGCGCATGAAGTGAACTGTTCACAAAAGCCAAACGTAAGTATGCTATAGCTTACATACTTAGATATTCTAAGGGACTTTTCTTACAAGAACAGGGTCAGTTTGAGCCGTATAATAGGGCTCTCCAACTC
Organism: Cassiopea xamachana; assembly: GCA_900291935.2. Lineage (NCBI taxonomy): Eukaryota > Metazoa > Cnidaria > Scyphozoa > Rhizostomeae > Cassiopeidae > Cassiopea > Cassiopea xamachana. The sequence goes on from OLMO02000324.1 coordinate 6,840,588, forward strand.
AGTCTTGGGAGCATATGGCAAAACAAAACGCCTATCTTCCAAAAAGTGAAAAATTAGAGCAATAAAAGTTATCAAAGATAGGACATATAAAGGTGAAGTGATCAATCACAAAGCTGCAAGCATGATGTACGATAAAGGTATTGGCAGAGCACTACTCAACCCTTTATAACTCCGTGTTAACGCAAAGACAACAAAGGTTGGAAGTGGAAAGACCTGGTATTCATCCTGGTATTCATTCATTGAAAAGTGGCTGTAAATCAGCTGATGCATCATATTTGTTTGAGATAAAGATGACTATCATTGTCTCCAAACGTCAATGAACTAGTTAATTGAATATTGTATTTGTCGTTAATAAATCGCCAAAAATGCAGGCAAAGAATGACATGAAAAGTAATTTGACGTAAAACGATGGTCAGCAAATCGCATCTTTTTTCGAATGAATTTAATGATAAAAAAGATAGAAGCTTGCTTAATTCTTAATTTAGGCGAAAAGCCCTGTCATTGTCTTAGCCATTATTATTTTTTCTATTGAAACAGGGCCCTGGAGGTTTCCATTGTAAGGATGCATGTAAACTTCGTATGGGTCCAGGTGAGTAAAACATTGAATGCAATGACATCTCAATTATCCACTGTTTTGATACTTAGCCTTATTAAATCATATCTATGAAGCATGATGCATCAATTTTACTTGCTAACAGGTTATATCCTAAAGAGCTAGACGTTATTGAAATATGAGAACTTTTCAATTTCAATCTTTTTTAAATGGGCAGTACTAAAATACTTATTGTATGTAAGTAATTTTGAAATCTCTTCTGGAAAGTCGCATGCACCCTGCATTTGGACAGAAGGAGAAACCTTCTAACGAGCAATTCTATACTATATTCAATACCACTTGAGATGATAATGCCTTATGCACGAGATTTTCCATTGCACCTTACAAACGGAATGCACATTCTGATGTGATGCACCGTACGAGAATATCATTGAATCAAGACAAAGCATTGCTCTTTAATGCTAATATTAACCATTTTGCAAATATATAAATACTGCCCTAATACACATGGCATTGGGGGCCCTCGGGTATTACATATCTCAAAAGTTATCAGTGAGTCTTTTTCTAGCATGGTACCTAAACACCTTGATGGACTTACATCCAACTATTTTATATCTTCTCCCAATTACCTGATATTCACAAACAGGTCTTACGAAACACTAAAAGCATTCTACCTATACCTCAAATGAGAAGAGCTAGTGGATAGAACATCGCTATATCGCGGTATAATAACGCAATAAGCTAAACAGCATTGTTTACAACTTGTACATTCTTTTATCACGTGACGCATTTTCGAAGTAGTTCAACATAAAGCAATTGACCCTTTGTTTTCAAGGCAAGCTTCCTAGCCAGTCAGTATTCTATTAACTATGGTTCAAGAAAAGCTTCTTTACGTTTTGTTTGCATTTTAGAACTTTAATATTATCATGAATAGTTTAATAGGCTATCTCTATCATAGTTGTAGGGTACATTGTAAAGCAATTACTTTAGTTAAATCATGCCCTGTGAAAAAATTGTAAGATTTTTTACACTAACAAAGGAAATGCAAAGACAATTGTTAAAAATAGACGGTCAGACTGCCCGTTCAGTGCCTACAGGAATTCAAGCCATATTTTCAACATGTGCACATGCTAAAATAAGTTTCTATATGTCTAACTAAACGAACAAACAAACAAGGAGATTCCATAGTTCTGGCCGATATATCTGAGTACGTAACATAGTACACGGCATGTAAATATCTGAAATCGTTATGCAAAATTATGACATATTAAATTGCTGTCAAAATTGCAATGAAGTTTAGTTTTGAATTCGATTTCTTGGCTCATTGAATACATCTAGAAAGCAGCTCCTAAAAGATAAATTAATATATTAAAATTTTCATAATCAAAATGATCAATTATTTTTATTGTTGTCTACTATTGCTCTCTATTATGCTTTCAACGCATGCAAATGACGCTTTAGATATAAGATAACACAGCAATAACAGAGAATATTAAGGTTGTAGAAAATAATTTTTATTGAAAAATGCTGGTAACTGCTGATAATTGCCAAAAACTTTGATGTTTTATAGACCTTACTAATCCAAGGATAGAGGTATTAATTTAACTTTAAAAGTCTAGTCAGGAGCATCTAAATATATTTTTTCCTAAAGTATGGACGTTGCTACAAGTTTCTTAGAGTATATACGGGGAGCTGCAAGCAGTACTTAGAACTAGCAAAATCTGCCTTTTCATTCGATAAGACGGACTTCCATTTGCCAAAATTTCGATTAATCCATTGTGAATACATTGCAGCAAAAATTGCTATTAAATTCATTCTTGACCATTTACAACACCCATATTGATTGCAAGCCTAGAATCATTGGAAAACAAGGAATGTTACAACAAAACTGTGTGCACTTACCTAGTTGGGCTCCAACTTGACTCCATGCAGTGAAACTCCTTCTCTGTCCTTGTAAATGATAACGTTGCAATTCTCAACATTAGGTGTCTCTGTTATAACAAATTCTTCGGAATAGTTGAACACATAGTTAGTAAATCTATTGAAAAGAATGAAACAGGTGAGAAACCAGCAAGGGCAACAACAAGCAAGTACATGATATAATTTATGGAAAAATAGCTAGGGACATAGTAAATATAGTATTTGCACTTCTTATTTGACTCTAGTCCTTAAAATTTCCTATAAGGTACAACTTCCAGAAAAAACAAAATCTTTGCTGTTGACTTAACTCTAGCTCTAAAATGTTGCTTATTCCAAAGAAGTTCACATTCCAAGAAGAATGGCAAACGACATAAGTGAAATCACCTGTTAGAAATTGCTAGGGCTAATGAAATTATATATATATATATATATATATATATATATATATATATATATATATATATATATATATATATATATATATATATACATACATACATATGTATATATATATATATATATATACATAAATATATATGTATATATAAATATACATATATATGTATATATATAAATATTTATATATATTTAATTTCTAATATGTAAAACAGGTGATTGGCGAGTATAACTCATTCTATTGTCGATTTGGCAGCAGCAGTAGATAGCTTGAACAGCAAGCATCACAATAGATTCACATTTTGGAAAATACAACTTGTACTAAAATTATTAATAAGGTGACAACAGCTAGAGACATCCTTGAATATTATTTGCTCTACACATTTAAATATTGACAATACTGTGATGCAAACGGTCCAATTTTTGGACATAACCAGGTGACTATAAAGGGTGTTCAACTGAATGACAATACCAGGTGCCAGCAACAGACAATGTTAAATAAGTTGAACGTTTCTACTCTTGCTAAAGTCACCATTAGCAATCAACATACGTATGTGAATAGCAGGTTTTATAGCATATACAAGTTATACCATATGCAAAAAATGATAGCAAAAAAGTGTGGAGTAAACAATAGAAGAGAAGCATACGGGGCATATCAGGCAAGTGATGAAGGCTAAAGGCATAAAACAAACATCACACATTATCACTCTGAGAAATCCTGATACTGAATTATATCTTCCCTTCCCTTCATGAATGCTAGGAACGGTCAAAATCGTTTGAAGGCCACAATAGATATATTGGTGCACATTTGTGGAATTGTTTGAAACCTGCATCTAAGAATGCGCCCTCTCCTTATGGTTTCTAAAGAGCCATTAGGTAACGAAAAAAAACTTCTTTTTCAGCTACCACTTAGATTCTAATGTATTTTGAACTTCTAATTTGAATTTATTATTTTCCTATTACATTAAAGATTTTGGTTTTTAAGCTAATACTTGTATTTTAACTTCTTAAATTTTTTAAAGCAGTGTTAGTATTGTATCTTAGATGGAAGGAACCTTGAAAATCATCATCATACCCACTAGGGACTTTAAAATGGAACAAACATCACAATGGACAGGAAGAAATTTTTAGTAGCATTGAATGGAAGACGGTGATGGATATCCGAAAACCAAAATGATAGTTGCAGATGAGATTTAAGTACAGAATATCACCTCAGCATCACCTCCTGATCATTATTGTCAATATTATAGCGACCTTCCAATCTAACAGTGATTTCTGTGTTTGTATACAGTCTGAAGAGAGCTAGATATGTTGCTTGATACTGATAGTCTGAAATGAAGTCGTCAAAAGCTTCCCTCTTATAGTCTGTATAGCAAACAATGCAATATCGTCTCCTTCCGATTCCAGAACCACGATTACACATAACAAAATGAGCATTGAAAGTAGGTCCTGTGAATCGCTGAATGAGGCTGCCAATAGTCTCAAAGCCAAGGTGATTTACGTAATGCTCAAAGATTGGCGTCTCTGTGTGCACTCTAGGAACATCAAAGATCGGAAACTTTACCTTTGAAAATTGCTAGAACTGTCAATGAAAAATGCTCTTGCAAGAAATCACCTACTAATGCAATATAATTATACACGGCAAACGATCTTATCCATATAGATTGAGCTACGTACAAACGATTTTGCTATATCTAACAGTTACAATAAGCGCTTGCTAGAGGAAGGTGCAGTTAAAAATAATATTCCATTGATATAAATAAGTAAAAGACTATTGATTTCAAATCTTACATAATTATAGAGTTAAGTTGATCCAATCTAGCACTTGCAAATTCGTCTTCAAGGTCACATGGGCTGATTTCTGTGATATCTCTAACTTTCCGATGTTCTACATGCAAGATCAGCAGTTTCTCATCAATCTGCATTTGTCTATTCATGTGAATGAGTAATCGAATGGATTTTTTTGGTTGTTTAAGATATTTTTCTTTCATGACGAGAGCAGACAATGCTTTTATTCCAAATTTGCTCAATTCAGCAATTGCTTTCTCTAAAAATATGTTCATCTGAAAGAAAGCAAATGAATATAGAATAGATTTCCTCTATAGACAATTAGCACGTGCTGCTATGTTTTAGAATGAGCATTAGTTTACGGACAGTATAACTTTTTCCATCTTACATTCTGTCTAGCACCAATCGCAGAAAATGGAAGGAACACGGTACTTGCAAGCCCAGAAACTGGCTTCTGTGCAGTCAATGAGCTCATGTGTAAACACTCAAAAATGTAAACACTAATGAACAAATCATTTTAAGACTGCACAGCGTTGAACATAGTAGAAGAGGTTAATATTCGTATCTTCTTGGTGTTTTTTGTATGCATTAGGTCATGTTAAGTATTAATGTGGAATTCAAGGAAAGCCAATTGTAGCTTCAAGAAGGAAAGAAATTATGAAATGAATGCAACTAATTCGATACAACTATAGGGTAGATTTCAATGCATCACAAGTACGAATCAATTGCTAATGCTCACCTTAACTTCAATAACTGCATTTTTAGTACCGAATGTGTTTTCTTCGAAAATTAGCTTAACATGATTTTGTTTAAATGGCGAATAGGATGAAGGAGATTTGGGAACAGCATAGAAATCTGAATTAAGTGACTTAAGGACAACAAAAAATGAGGTAACTGAAATTTCTGCAGTTGATACACCTCTCCTTTGGTTTTCTTCATCTACAATATATAAAGGGGTATACTTTTATGTAGATGATATTGACAATGACAATAAATAAAAATACGCAAACATATCCATAGCTATTAATTTGCTGTTCTCTATTTGATATGAAATAATACTATATTTTAACTATGTCTTATGACAAACAACAGATGGGACGTTTTGTAGTGGCTCATTTACATTTTGCACATATTCTTAAAAACAACGGTTATACTGCATGCTTACAAGTTACTCTTCAATTAAATTTGCTATTTATTTTTCATTTATAAGGGAACAGAATAGAGATAATATCGGCTAAAAAGTAAGGCATTATGAGCGAGGATAACAGGTGCTTAAAAAGAGAGTATCGGGTACCTGTTTGCAACTATTACGTGACATAATTAATGAATGGCCTATAAGCTGTCGAAATGGCCTGCTGATACAATCTTTTGGCTTATTCGAACGACATTCAAATCTTTCTTGGTCAGACCGTTTGAATAAGTGGGATAGCGTTGCAAATAAAAATGGCATATGCTTAAAGTATACTAGAACATCCACCTGCAGCAAGAGGAAGTTCCATCCATTCTTTCTTTTTGAGATCATAGCATTTCATTGCCGCGCATGACAGCTCTGGGAAATCTTTCACGCCATGTTTGATTGATAAAAGAGCTGGTTTGCTAAATTGCATGGCCATTGGGTTGATCTGTATAATGTCACTAATAATAAATTCACCAAAATCACAAAGAATCATTGGGGCATCTTCTTCACAGACAGAACAAATTTCTACCGGAACTTCTTTATCAACTGCTTTTGGAGGCACGTCAAGTGTTAACTTTAAACTTTCGCAATGTATATGGCTTCCGAATTCATTTAATACCATTTGTACATAGCTATGAAAAAAACACATTACAGTACAGTCTAGTAAAGTATAGCTTATAATAGCATATTGTAGAATAACATAGTACAGTTTAACATAGCATAGAATAGTACACACAGAAAATTGATCAGAACAAGTCTGTGAATACAAAATTACCCTCATTCTTTGCAGTTGTCTGCATGCTTAAATTCTATCTTAATAGTAACAAAGAGTGAGAAGAGACGGACAAAGACATTGCTACACACTCCATTATCAAGCTAATCCAAGAAGCCTATTAATCACATAATAGGTCAGCAGTGAACATATTTACACACATCAAACTCACTGCAAAGGGGTGGAAAAAGAAAAGCAGCTCTTGATAATAGGGTCTTTGTTAATAACTCTGTAGGATAAAATGCTGTTCGAGTTCATTTAACAATATCTGGGAAAGCAAGCAATTCTTTCCAAACTTTGATTACATCATAGTTTATAGATACTTATGACTAAATATCAGAAAGCTATACTAAGCATCTCAAGAATAAGTGTTCAGGAGGAATTACTTTTCATTTTCATCTCTGATATTAACAGCTTCTTGAGAATCACAGCTTTTAATAGCTTCCTAGAAAGAGAATCTCGTTAACTTTTATACTATGCAAGTCAATTTAAGTACTTCAGTATATTGAAAGCATTTGATTGGAGTGGGCCCCTCTTTTTAAAAGTACTATTGCATCAAAAGTTTAGAGCTGTTGCTTAAAAAATGTTTTTTGCTTGATTCCAGTATGAAAGCTGTAAATGACCAATGGCATAGGAATATAATTTATCAGATCTGAGTCATGAAGAAATTCTTTCACATACAGTAAGCAAAGAATAAACACCGCATCGTGGACACCAACATGGATATCTATTTGTTAGCATAATGGATCTAAGCTATCATAGGATATAATGCTCCAGTACTTTCCAAATTGGCTCAGTTAAGCTGTACAGAGAGATTGTATCACCTTGAGGTACTCTCAAACTTAAGACATGATTGATAGCTACATCATTAATTGCAAAGCATCTAAACACCAACTTACATGTTCTTCTTGAATATAAGTTACATTTGGAGTGGAATTGGAAATCTCTCTGCTTAGTGATGTCATCTAAAAATTTAAAGTGATAAACGTTTTGTACAATTGAGCTGCGATAGCCAATATTTTACAAAATTAACTCATAGGGGACTGTTCACTGTTTACAAAGGAGTTAGTACGAAAGAGAAATCGGTTGGCGACAGCATTTGTCGATAAAATAAGGCTTTGCAAATGCATTGTTTTAGGTTTCGAGAACAGGATTCGTTGGACACAAGATCATTTCTCCTTGTTAACAACCTCTCTGAAAATAATGAGCTGTCCTTAATATGCAGAGAATGGGCTTATTTGTGGTAGGGTGACCATAATTATCTTTTGCATGCATGAGTTGTATGTGCCTAACTATGAGTATTGAGTGAATAAGCTCATCCAAGATATGAAGTTAAATATCTTTGGTAGTAAATTTCGAATGTTATATATCAGTGAAATCTTCATGGCGGCAGCATATCATGCATTATATGAACACAGATGAATAATGAATCAGTAAGAACTGATTACAAAAAATAATTGGAAAACAAAAGTTTTGTCATTAGTCCCCCTTTACGCGATAATGATAAATTCTTCCTCCTCTCCTTTAAGTTGAATGTGTAGCATACTAGGATCTGCAAGTAATGGAATGTAAGTTGCATGTTTTTGGCTGAAGAACATCAAAATACATTCCTTGGAAATTTCCTTCTTTCAGTTTCTAACCCCAACAGCAATTCCCTTGACAAGCAATGATCATTCTTATACACATTAGCACTAAGGTTCGTTGCTATTCTATCCATGTACACCAAAATTTTATGATCCTTTCAACCCTTTTCATGGGACATTTTTTTTAGCCAATTCATACCATGCATTGGATATACAAAAAATGGAACTGAAGGAATTTAATTCAATCAAATCCGTATCGATAGATATTAAGAACTGCATGACTTCAGGACATGAAATTACAAGATGTGTAAGCAAAGTTATTTTGGAGTCTTTAACCAGTTCACTTTGATCATGTACTGAAGATCAAAGAAAGACTTAATGTGGCACAATATATGATTACAACAAAGCAATTAATCCGATAAAATGTAAATCAGAACTTACAGTTTGCGGAGGATGGGTTTGGTTTAGAATAGGTGCAGGCTCTCGTCTAGATGTTGGAATGTTCTAAAATAGTCAAATAATAGATGAATAGCAAATACTGTAAGCTTCAATTCAAATGGATTACAACTATTCTTCAACCATATGGCTTTCACATGCTAAAAATGCTAATAGATGAGCAAAAAGAGAAAGTTAAATTAGATAAGTTATGAAAGTACCTAAATTTGATCTATCTCAATGAGATATGCACAAATCACTATACCTTATATAGATTCCTAGTTGTGAAGAATTTTGGGATTCTATATTAACTAATTCTCTTCCATGAATAAAAGGCAATGCACCGTCTCTAAAAGTATTCGAAGCTTTCTTAGAATAAAAGTTGAAAGCCAAAGAAAACGGAAGTGCACACAAAGCAATGAACTAGTGAATGTAAGCACACAATTATGAAAAACTTAATATATAACGTTGTCTGTGATTCATCCATTGGCCTATTTTGGATTGCTGATTCTGCTGTGTTTCTCTTTGCAACAAAAATTAAGCCTCTTTTTGTTCAAGCCTCTATCATTCTCAAAATAATACTATTAGATATAACGCTATACTAAGCGGCTAAGATCAGCCGTTAACATTATGTGTAGCATTTAATAGTTAGACTCGTTATCTCTTCCGTATAAATTTATCCTGACCTATTTTATAAAGCTCTCTCTCTTTATATGTAGATATATATGTAGATATATATATATATATATATATATATATATATATATATATATATATATATATATATATATATATATATATATATATATATATATATATATATATATATATATATATATATATATATATATATAATAGTGCTAGTATAGTGGTTAGAGCGCATGCCTCCCATAACTGAGCCTGACTCGCATGCCTCCCGAGCCTGACTCGAAACCCTGACTGAGCGCTCGCTCACTGTTCTCCCAGCAGCAAATGGGTACCCAGTGGGAACACTGGGGAGATAAAGGCGGTGAGGAAAGGGACTGGCCACCCTACCTCACATGCCGATGGTTCAGCATAACTGTCCCCTCTAACAGGCACTCCCCTACGTACGAAAGTATTCGGGACTACCTTTACTTACTTACTATATTGGGGTTAGGACAGTTTCTAAGGATCCCAAGCCTTGGAGGTCCTGAAGGGCCCCCTAGATTTTTTGAAAGGACAAATCTTTTTGCATAACTTGGAGAGAAAGTAAGAGTAGGCCCACCTTACCAATTTCAATGGGTCTTGGCTACGCCACTGTATACCTCTAATTAATGAAAGGGTGGTAGATTTAGATACCATGATAGAAGAATTGTGTCTAAAAGCAAATTATTTCTGAGCAAATAAAAGAGCTGTGTTCAAGGATATAATTTCAATAAGTTTATGTGGTGTTATAGGTCACCCCAGCGAAAATTTTCTGTAAATTTTTAAGGTAGCAGCAGTTGATCAAGTGATCCTTGATACAGTATGCTGATCTGCAAAAGTACATGGTACTGCCGTTTTCGTTCTGCGAATGGCAAATTATGAAGGTTGGTGAGGGCGAATAACCTCCATATCCCCTTTAAGTTTTCATTCTTGGGTGTATTGGATAAGACTTACTGTAATTTAAAGTACGTCCATTAAATGGTCATATAAATTTTAACTTACACCTCTTTGATGATTGGCTACTTTTAATTTGGATCCAAGCCTTTGTCTAATTGCTAAAATGCTCTGAAATTGAAAGTGGTAGGTTAGATACTATAATTGAGATGTAAAAACATTGAGTGCAGTGACAGCTAATGGTATGTATGTATGACAGCCAATTAGACGTATAGAGTTTGAAGCTACTCTGACACGCTTTCAAAGCAGCATATCCATTCATTTGGAACTATTAACTGGCTGCACTATGGCAGGGGTGGAGCAATACTATACACAGCTCTAGCGAAATTTGATCTTCAGTTCATAATAGGCAGGCAAACAATAGTCAGCCGATAGGACACAGCACCCAAGAACAATAACTTCCACTACTTATTTTTCTACTTATTTTAGTGTACACTGTCTAGCGCTTTTTGGGCTCCATTCTCGTACATCTCTAATATCACAATGAGAATTAGTCAGCTTAAGAGATGCAAATTTCTTGATTTCACTTATTGTATAAATATAGTTATATATGTAAGGCAACTGCATAGAATGGAGGTACTTTTTAAAGCAAAAGCACTACAGCATTTCATGCCAATCAGATTTATCCAAGCTTAGATAACAGCCATAGTCTAGCAGCAATGCACTTCACTTGCATCACTTGATACAGTTTGATACCCACAATATATCATTGGCGACATCAGCAAGGATATCCAGTAGTACATTTTTGGGTAAAAGCCAAATGTTGTCCACGCCAAGCACGCTCTAGGCTCCAGAACCAAAAGAGTAGCAAAATCAAGAATAAGATCAAAATCATTTGTCTAAACTTACAGATCGGATTGAGTCAGTTATGCCTGAAGTCGATTCTGAACGCTTTGAATATCTGTTTTTCATCTAGAACAATAAATAGCAAATCAAATCTTATGATGTAATGCAAAATTTTGCTACATGATAAAATGACATATAGCATAATGTAGTACAATAAGTGAATTAATTAACTGATTAAAGACTAAATTATGAAGTGAATGATTGCATGTATAAATTAATGAATAAGTGAATGAATGGAAGGAAAAACGAAATGAATAAATGAATAAAAAATGAAGGAATAAACGAATTAATTTATTTATCTAATCAATAAGTGAATGAATAAATTAATTGATTTAATTAATAAGTGAAAAATGAATGAGTGAATAATTGAATGGCAAAATTTCTAACGAACTTTGATTTCAATTGCTCTGAAAATTTATGCAATATACTGTGAATGGTATGTAATTAGATCATTTTATAGGCACATGAATGCATTCATCACCTCCAATTCTCTCTGAGAGTGAGTACAATTTATCCTAAAAGCCGAACAATTAGAATTCACGGGATGAAAATTCATTGTAAGAAGGACTGTTCTTCACAGCACTAATAGTAGTTGTCATGATTTCTTCAACTGACCCCAGATCTAATGCCAATAGAATAATTACAGAACAAAAAAGTGGCAACATTTTTAGACATACTAGAAAGCCTTTTTTCGTCCGGCACTGTTAGAGTATGAATAGTCAAATAGCGACCTAAAAGTGAACTGAATATAAATAGCTAGATGTGATACACGTGATAGGATGCGTCTAATTGGCCACTCTTTTGCCACTTTTTCGTGCTGTAGTAAAGTTCTGTGGTACCAACAGACTATTTAGATATAATAATTAAACAGCTTTATATTTAGAATTGTAAAGATGGGTCTATGTAGTACTTATTCAGCCTAAGTTACACTGAGATGTAAAGTAGTGGGTGAATGAAATAAAATCTTGAACAAATCCATCACTGCATGTACTTAAATGACATATGAATCCAAACCTACAGCCATTTGAGGAAGAGTAATTCTTCTAGGAAGTACAGTGAGCTGGTCAGATGCCTGATCTACCTGCAACATTAATTCCAACATATTACCTTGTATTTGACTGATGATAGCAGAATTATCTATGGGGGAACTGGAGCCAGCCGACACACCCATTTACTATACGTTTCACAGAAAATCCAGCTAAATTGAGTAGCTTGTCGCAAAACCCCCTCTAAATGAGAGTGCAGTATTCGTTTCCTCCCATGTCTTGTTTTTACATGCACCTTCTTTCATAATAGATAGTACAAAACTCTACTAGAAGCAATGGCATTAAATAGCAATTCATTTCTCAACTACTAGAAAGTCTCCTCCATTACGTTTCCTCGAATTCCTGATAAATTGGAAGATCGATTCTTTAGAGAACTATTTGCTGAACATCACCAACAATCGTTATCGCTGTAATTATCATCAAACTTAGCACTTTTTTCACACTTCTCCTGCTCCTACACGAAAAACACAAAAACTTTGCTACTTAAAATTCAGATTTAGTGATTAAAAGGTAATACATTGAGACTACTGCAAACTCAATGGCCACAATATGTATCAGCCTAAGTAAAATGAGAAATTACCTTAATGCTTCATACGCAGTCTAGGCAGTCTATTTAACATGTGGTATATATTAATTGCGAAAAAGATCTAGCATACTACAGAAAAATCTTAGCTTACCTTTGTTTCAGAAGTTTCCGATTGTTTGATACGAGTGTCCACTGCACATTGCTTGATCTAGAAAAATTTATACAGTTCATGATGTAATATTGTAAAATACGTTTACCTAGCACAGTTTAGTTGCTATGAAATGCACTAACAAAGTTACGAAGCTAGAATAATCTTTAGTTATCGTTATCTATTGGTACCTTTAGTGACATTGTCCCTTTCAGCACTGGGATAAAGATTCCGGGTCTTTTGGTTGGCAAGGTTACTGTGATTAGTCGTAATGGGAAGCTGTTTGGCTTAATTGACCCCTTGCTATGCTTGAAGGTACCTTAGGAAAAGGTGGACTGCAGGCCTGCCGCCGGATAGTGCAGAGGCCCTAACCTATTGGTAGCGCTTTGAGAGACTGCCTCATCAGCTGGTGTATAGTTACGGGCTGCCTGCTTGCAGTTCCGGGGGGGGGCCTTCTGAGGCAACAGGATAGCTATGGGAACTTTCATAGGCTCACTAGAATATGCTGCCTCTATCACTTTGACCGACCCAATCATCACTCATTCATTTTATATTCGTACTATGCCTCTCACTCCCACAGATAGTAGCTCTACTGCAGTTACCAATATGGCACATTCTAAACTCTTTTCCACCTCATTTTGCAATATTCCTGGACTATCCGCCAATCTTACCTCTGTACACCAACATCTCCAGTCCTCTAGCCCTCATGCACTCTTCCTCACCGAAACTAAAATCAAACCACTGGACCCAAATGGCAACACCATTCTCTGTCCTCATCTAAAATGCCCTGGATATGAGCTGTTTTCCTCTTTCTTCCCAAATGGTGGTGTTTGTGCATATATCCGCTCTGATGTACAAAGTTCTCGTCTACCTCAATTTGACCTCGCTAATTCTGGTTTTCAACTCATCTGGATGAGAATTTCCCTCCCTAACACTTCAAAATTCATTTGCACCCTAAACTGCTCACCTAACTCAACTAATCATGAACTTCTATTTGACCATCTATCTAAGACAATTGACACAATTACTCTTCAATCTCCACGCTCAGACATCACCATCTTTGGTGATTTCAATGTCTAAAATCCGAACTGGCTTACCCACTCTCCCCATATCACAAGCCCTGCTGGTCGTGATGCAGAGGCCTTTGTCATTGTTAATGACCTGTTACAATTGATTTCAGAACCCACACGTATCCCTGATCGCTCAGGGGACAAAGCTAATACACATGTTCTGTTTCTTACATCAAACCCAGATATTTACTCTAACCCTATTCTAGATTCTCCTCTTGGTAACTCTGACCACTGCCTTATCAAGTTACAGCATAACTTTGTCTCTCACCAGGATAGATCTTCCTCTTCTCAAAAAGTTTTCCAATATAGCAAAGCTGATTGGGACTCTCTTCGAAACATTTTTGCTGCTTATCCCTGGTTTTCTCGCTTGTCTAACGATCATTCCTCTTTTGCCACCTTCATCACTAGCACAATTCAACTTGGCATGGATTTTTCTATTCCATCTTCCTATAAACCTGGCAAAACGTCTTCTCCAAAGTGGTTCAATTCACAATGTGCAAAAGCTGTCAAACATAAAAACCACCGCTTTAAACAATGGGAACTACACCAAACTCCGCATTCAAGAGCTTTATTTGTACACGCTCGTAACCTATGCTCCAAAACCATCAATCATACCAAATCCTCCTTTGTCACACGGATCAACAATAAAATTGCTTCATGTCAAACAGGATCTCGCTCCTTCTGGTCCTTAGCCAAAATTGTCTCACAAAACTTTTGCCATTCTTCTTTTCCACTTCTAAAACCAACTCCGGCTCATCCTCATGCACTCCATCCTCTAAAGCTAACTTTTTTGCATCAACTTTTGCTTCCAATTCAAATCTTGATGACCAAAATTTCCAAGCTCCTCTCTACCCCACATCCACGATCACAATGTCCCCTATTAAGTTCGCTACACGCAAAGTCCAGAAAGTCCTTCTTCAGCTCAACACCTCCAAATCTAATGGACCTGATGGTATACCTGCTATCGTTCTCAAGTCCTGTGCCCCTGAACTCGCCCCTGTTCTCAACAAGCATTTCCAACTTTCCTACAATCTCAGTATTTTCCTTTCCTCTTGTAAACTCGCCCACATTGTCCCTATCCCCACAAAAGGCAAAAATCTAATCCTTCAAACTATTGCCCTATTGCAATCACTTCTCCCATCTCGAAGACTATGGAGACCATTATCACCAAAAAACTGCTTGCCCTCCTTGAAACAAGCAACCTTCTTTTGGACCATCAAAATGAGTTTTGACAAGCCAGATCTACCGGTGACCTTCTAGCCTATGCTGCTCATGCTTGGTCCTCTGCTCTAGAATCCTACTGTGAGAGTAGAGTGATCTCTCTTGATTTCTCCAAGGCCTTTGATCGCATCTGGCACAAAGGTCTTCTTGCTGAACTGCCAATGTTTGGTCTTCACCACACCCTCATTAAATGGATTTTTAGCTTTCTATCTAATAGGTCAATTGCAATTAGGGTCAATGGCTACCTCTCTAATCTCCATTCTATCAACTCAGGTGTACCTCAGGGCTCTGTTATCTCTCCTGTTCTGCTCATCCTCTTCATAAATAACCTTCTTTCCTCTACTTCTTCCAGTATTTCCTCCTTTGCCGATGACACTTGTTTAAGTTCATCTTTTTCATCCAATCCATAACACCTTACCTATTCTAATATTTTACCATATGGTAACAGTTGAGCCTCACTTCTCACCAATGAATTGACAAATGTGGAGAAATGGGATAGTGACAACCTTGTGAAATTCAATGAAGAAAAGACAACACAGGTTGTCATATCACGTAAACATCACCAGGAATTCCCCCTGTTTTCATGATCGGTCATAAACTGGACATTTTATCTTCTTTCACTCAACTTGGTCTTTCTAATTCATCTAATCTCACTTGGAAGCCCCATATCAATTCCTTAGCAAAGCATGAATCTCAGAGACTTGGCTTTCTTTCTAGAGCCCGTGGTTATTTCTCACTTTCTCAACTACTAACTATGTAAAAATCACAGATTCATCCTTTTATGGAGTACTGCTCTCATGTCTGGGGCGGTGCTCCTAAATCTTCTCTCCATCTTCTTGACAGAGTCCAGTCTAAAGCTATCCGTCACATCAACAATCCAAACCTCACTAATTCTCTAGTCTCTCTTCCATCGTCGTCGTGTTGCAGATCGTTCAATTTTCTACCGCTATTTTCACGGACATAACTCTCAGGAAATCAAGAATATTATTCCTGATCCAGTGAAGCGTGTTCAAACCATCAGAAGCTCTACCTATTCATACCCTTTCCAAGTTACACTACCTAATCCACGAACTCTAGCTCACAAATCATCTTTCATTCCTAGAAGCTCTCAACTGTGAAACTTATAGCCACCTACTACTTTCCCTTGCTCCTACAATTTGTCATCTTTTAAACCTAACATCAACAAACTTGATTGTGTCTCCCTCTCTACTTAAACTTCCCAATTTTCTCAGTTATTTCTTTATCAGGGCTTTGTTATAGGCTCTAAGGCCATTTCCCGACATTACTCACTAAAAAAAGGCAAACAAACATTTGTTGTTAGCAAGTTTGCCAAAAATCAGCAATATGAATGAATTGGAAAAGGTGATGTGATTTGCTCATTTAAATTCATGAAACACTTGATTTAATCTCAAAAGCTTTGCTATTAGCTTATTTTGGAATAACTTTGCTTGCAAGGGGCAGCTATCTAAGTAAGGACTTTGCCTATACTTAGGCTTTTCCATATCTTCTTCATGTTAGTACTCATAGTGTGCAGATCTTGAAATATGTGCTTCTTTATAGCTATCCAAAAAGCGTGACCATGCTCACCAGCTTCAGACCACTATAGACAGAGCAAATTCAGGTCCCAAAATTATGCCGAATTTAATTTATCAAGCTATAAAGACTAAATCTTGAACGAGTCTCGTTCTATTTCATTTAATTGGAATCAGCATAATGACTATGAAACTATTAAGTTCTCTTACCCTCATCAGCATTTCATTATTTAGAGTGGTAGAGCAATCTCTTATATTCAAATTCTTCAAATTCAAAGATCTACCAATACACTTCTTTGCATCTTCAATAGCCTCAACTAATCTCAGCCACCATTCGCCCTCAATGTTTAACGACGTTAGTATGAAAAGTTTGCAAAATGCTCCCCATTCGCATACTTTAGCAAAGCTATTCAAATTCATCTTGCATTTCTCTACCTGCAGCAATTCGAGAGTCAAGCAAGATGTGTTGCTCATCTTTTCATCGCAATCACCCAATTTGCAATTTTCAATCACCAAAACTGTGCACCTTTCGCCAACCCTTTCTTCAACTTCTTTCTGAATGGCATGAACACTGGTGGACATGTCCTTTAGAGTTATCCCATCAACATTTGTCAAGTACTTTGCACAAGTTAGAGCTTCATATTCATTCACTGCGATTCTTGTAGCACCAATGTCATCAAACACTGCTGAAATGGCATCTTTCTTTAACTTATATACGCTTTTCATGTGCTCCACTATCTCAGATAGCTTCTTATTGTACTTTTCATTGGATATATATGAATCACCACAGCGCAACCTTTTAACGCTTGCTATTACTGATTTCTCACTATTCCCACCAGCATTCAGAAAGCAACCAATTATTTCCAGTGAGTGTCCAAATTTTGTCCAGTCATCTAGTGCGCAATAGTGTAGGGATTCTATAACTTCGCTACAAAAAGCGTTCGAATCAAGTGGTTTGAACTGTATAGCTTTTAGCAAACGTCCGCTAACAGTACCCTCAATTCTATTTGCTTCCACCATTTGGCATACAAGTAGCACTACTTTAATTAATCCTTTCCGTAAAACCTCTTCTATAACTTTCTTTCGTGATTTGCACGTACAAATATGAAGAGATGAGAAAAAC
The DNA here is from genome assembly GCA_900291935.2 of Cassiopea xamachana. Classification (NCBI taxonomy): domain Eukaryota; kingdom Metazoa; phylum Cnidaria; class Scyphozoa; order Rhizostomeae; family Cassiopeidae; genus Cassiopea; species Cassiopea xamachana. The sequence goes on from OLMO02000324.1 coordinate 6,858,344, forward strand.
TCTATTAGTGACAAGTGCTCAAGTTTGCATTTCTTCCTGAAGATGTCTGATGCATCAACAAAGAAGCATTTGAAAAACCCCTTTTCAATCGCAGTGTTTCCAAGTTCAGACTTCATATCATCTTCTATAATGACTTTGTTCCTGAGTGTAAGTTTGAAGCAAATCCTGCCTAATGTCAGCAAATCTTTTGAAAATCCCTCAAAAATTTCTGAAATATTTTTTTCAGTTGAACTAGGACAAACCCCATGTTGTCTGAGCAACAAGTACAGTGTCCAACAACATAGTTCTATATGGCCAATTGAGTCTTCTTTCAAATACCTTGAAACACAACAGAACGTATTCAAAAACTGAGGAATGTGCGCGATTGGAAGATATCTGTTTGAAGAGTCCTTTGCTTTGCGTATATCAACAGCTTCGCATTCGTGAGAAT